>CM053790.1:168698935-169298935 GCA_028749045.1 Cupressus sempervirens | reverse complement strand
TGAACAAGCTTCAACATCATTGAATATATACAAATCAAATACCAGTACTCTGATCCCTACACATTGGACTACAACGTATCTTCCATAAAATTTCCATAACTCACTCAAACATTCATATTTCTTTCTACAAACATAGATGCATCATCAAGACATATACAACAACACTCTACTAACTCCACAAAACACAATACTACACTGACTGGGTGTGCTAACGAAAAATCTATCTCTAACTTGAACTGTTCCAAACATAAAGCATATATGTTGATATTAATGATAAACCAAGTCATGAATGTAACACATAAGCACTCAATAATATCTCAAAACATGCCAATAGACCCCCACAAAGGAATACTCTTAGTATTCATGCTAACGATATCTCCCTTTGGCATTGGTGGTAACAAATGATGAAAAACCACAAGTGCCAAAAATACTAAACTAAAATGCTCCCCCATTGGCATCAATAGATTCAGAACAATCTCTCAAACTAATACTCATCCTCAAAAACTCTCAACCATACATCAACATACATTACTCTCCCCCATATGTGTATAAGTTTTCTCATGTATTACTCTCCCTCATTGATATCAATGAAAAATGTGCCATTATGGAAATTCTTAAAGTTTAATCATCTCTAAAATAATCTAAATAAGTTCACCAAGTGCCAAAAATATAGTATTGTACAATACATTCCCAAAGAGTTCTTAATAACTTTTCTCAAAGTGACACTACTCCCCAAAAGGCAGCATCACCAACATGCAGTCTAGATGTAAGAATATTCTCTAAATATGTTGGACTAATGCAATCCTACATTAATTAGTTTTAAGAATGTTGGGGCATAACCCCAAGCATACTTCTAAGATACTCAAAAGTGTCCTTAGCCAAAAGTTTAGTAAAAATGTCTTTTGTTTGTTCCTTTGTGCTAACATACTCTAATATGATTTCCTTCTCTACTACATTCTCTCTCAAAAAGTGATACTCTATTGCAATATTCTTAGTCTTTGAATGTAACACTAGATTCTTTGATATACTGATTGTACTTTTGTTATCACAATGAATGATAATAGGTTCTAAAAATTTAATATCTATGTCTTGCAACATATATTTCATCCAAATAAACTGATTAGAGTTGTTTACTTCTAGAATATACTCTACTTCTATTATAAATTATTATTTGTAATTTTGTTGCTTGCTTAACCATGACACCAATCTTTCTCCCAAGAAGAGTGCTCACCACTTGTACTCTTTCTTCCATCTACATTCTCTGATTAATATGCATCACTGTATGCACACAAGGTAAAGTCATGTGATTTGTTGTACCATAACCCATAATATGATGTTCCCTTCAAATATCTAAATATCCTCTTTATTATTGCTATCTATTTCTATTAAGGATCTACTTGGAATATTGCCACAATTCCAACTGCAGTAGCTATATTTGGTCTTGTATTTGTCAAATATTGTAATCCTCCTATCATAGATCTGTATATATATATATTTTTTCACTAGGAGATTTATCTCTACTTGAAAATTTGCATCCAATAACCATAGATGTTCCAACTAGTTTACAATTTTCTAATCCAAATCTTGTCAAAAAAACCTTAAGATATTTAGTATGAGATAGAAAATGCCATCCTTATTATGAGTTATTTGCAATCCCAATAAATATTTCATCTCACCAATCAAACTCATCTCAAATTTATTTGTCACCTCTTTTGAATTTTTTCACTTACTTCATCATTTCCTCTAAAGATAATTTCATCAACAAATTCTATAATAATCAACAATCCTTTTGTATTTGTCCTTAAATACACCTTATTGGCTGCATTACCTTTCTCAAATCCCAAATTATGTAAATGTTTATCCAATCATGCATACCAAGCTCTAGGTGCTTGCTTCAATCCATACATATATTTCCTCACTATATAAACTATATCTTTATCTTTAGTTTGTGGAAAACCATCAGATTTTTCAATGTAAACTTCTTCCTTAAGTTCTCCATTTAGAAAAGTTGACTTAACATCCATCTAATATACCTTGAAATTATTGTTAGATGCATAAGATAAAAATAGTCTTACTGCTTCAAGTCTAGCAACATGGGAGAGTTTTTCCTCAAATTCAATTTCTTTTTCTTGTGAATAACCTACTCATACTAACCTTGCTTTATTTCTTACACCTTCTCCTTTTTCATTCATCTTGTTTTTGAATATCCACTTAGTCCAACGATGTTCTTGTCTTTAGATATAGGGACCAATTCCCATGTATTGTTCTTTTCAATTTTTTTGAGTTCCTCTTTGATGCATGAAGAGCATGGGAAGAGCGTTGGGAAATCCAAATCAAGTTCAGAAGATCATTTGCATGTGGTTGGCTTCACATTGTAATAGGGTCATACATGATTGTCATTTAAAAATATAATGGTTAATGACAATATGGAACATAATTTTGGTTTAGAATGAGTTAGTTTTTAGAGTTAGTGAGAAGTTCCAAATTTTTTATTCGGGAAGTCTTCATTTTGTAAATTCATGAAAGCCAATGGAGAGATAGTAGGAAAAGATGAAGAACCTAATAATAATGGGAGTGATCAATTTTGGTTAGAGGAGGATTCTTAATCATTGGGTGCAACCAAAAGTAAAAGAATACATGTAATTTTCTTGTGTTGAGCTCACTGATAAAACAATTTTTTTCCTTGATGGTGGGTGTTCATCCCATGGTGATAGCCTTTTAGAGTGGAAATTGGAATGTTAATAAGAAAGCCAAAGATAAAAGAGGAGGGAGCTTGGGTTGGTAGAAAAGGTGAAATTTGTTATATAATGGGGAAAAAAACATGATAAAATGAAGGTAGTAGCAATAAAAGGTAGCAACAATAATAGGAAAGGGAAGGAAGAAGTAAGAAGTAGTGTAGAAGGACGATGGTGGTGTTAGAGGGTGTGCTCATTAGGAAAGGGAGCAGAGAGAAGCACAAGGTGTGTGACTAGAAGGAGTCCAAAGAGATCTAAGGAGGAATTGGGTTTTAGAGCATAGAGTGAAGTCAATAATAGTCAGAACAAACATATGTAATGGCAGTTTTACATAATGAAATTTGTGATATTTTTTCATTTTGGTGTTATGCTCTTATGTCCTCTTGATTTGTGTAAGCCAGATTTGAACTTGAAGTTTTTGAATGTCTTGTTTGTGAGTAAAAATTGTACTTGATTTTTTTTAAGCTGTGAGAAACTGTGAAGTGTTATGTCATACTGCATAGTTAGGAGTTGGTGGTATCACTATTTGATCTGTTCCATGTAATGTGTTTTAGAGGACATGATGATAAGATGTTACGAAGCTGAAATGTTGGTTAATGGGAAAAGCCACATTTTTATGTTTTTTCTATTTGTGTTTTGCATCTAATAGTCCATAGAAGACCTTTGTAATCCTCAAACATGGTGATTTGGAGATAGGTTCTTGGTAAATGTATATTGTTGGAGAATCTTGATTTTCTCCGCACCACTCTTTCACAACCTTTATCCAAAATTCATCTTTTAACACATTATTTGTAGTCTTAGGTTCAACTTGTGATATCAAACACCTCTCTTCACTTACTTATTCCTTGTCATCACTCATTTGTTTGCACTTCCAATGATATGATTCGAAAGGTGATTCCTTGCAATATATCTAAGTGTTCCTTATTATATTCCAATGTCTTCTCTAGGTTCTAATCCTCATTCTTCTACCTACAAACCATATTCAGATTCATAAAAAAATTCTTTCTCCAAATTCTAATTGTTAGACCTATATTTTGTATCCTCATCTGAATCATAATCAATTTTTTTTCCTTAATTCTGAATTTCTCATCAACCTTCACATTAGTTCTTTTAAAAATAGTTTTCATTCTCTGATTAAAACATCTACATGCCTTGCTTTTCAAATAATATCAATGAAACATACCTTCATTACTTCTAGTATTGAGCTTGCCAATATCATCTTCTCTTTTGATATAAAATTTACATCCAAAGAATCTAAAACATTTCATAGTAGGTGTATGTTCAAACCAAAGTTCATAGGGTGTCTTACTAGTACCTTGTCTGATCAATACTTTGTTCATTGTATATATTTCAATGTTCACTTCTTCTCACCAAAATATATGAGATACGTTTATGTAAAGGATCTCATTGTATTTACATTTTAATTTATTATTTTAACTTTATTTTTCACTTATTGATTTTCTGTATGTTTCAAGTTACCTTCTTAATGCATATGTATATAATGTTAAGAGGTATATCTCCATGGAGGATGTCTCTTTTATTGTTATTAGTTATCAATAACATTTTTTTATTACCATGACTAAGCATATGATAATAAATTATATACACACACACTATCTCTAATATATATATATATATATATATATATCTTCAGTGAGTTTTATCTGTCTAAAACTATACCAACACTGCCTCTTAGTTAATGAAGATAAATAAATGTGTAAATATTACACCATTGGTAATATTTAGAAATAATACATCAAGGAAGTCTTTCCAATATATGATATCATATAAGTATTGGTCTATCAAAATATCAACATAGGATATTCACAAAATACTATTTTGATATCACATTAGGTTACACAAGTATTGGCCTATCAGAAGATCATTTAAATGATATTTACCAAGTAATCAATATGATAAAGGCTTATCAAAATATCAAGGAAAAATATTCACCAAATATCTATCATATATCTATACAAAAAAACTTATAGGCCATTAATTTATCAACATCTAACTCTTAGTTGCTCATTTACAAGATAAGGCCTTTCAAGATCTATTTCAACATTTACACAAAATATATATCATGATTTAAGTTTTTATAAGATCATCATCTTCCAATAAATTATAAAAATACAAGTGATGATCATTCAAAAGTTGTCACTTTCTCATGATGTACATAGGGGGGAGGCCCATACACACATGGTATCAAAAGTTCACATGAGGTCACCAAGGATATTGTTATGTGGTATTGTCATGACATCCACCATGAAACATATTATGGAATAAGGTTTTCACCTCAAGCTTATCTCTCATAGACAAGAATGTATTGCAAGGTTACTAATAAATTGTCAAAACTCCCTCTAAGTTTGATATTAATTTTTCTCACCTCTTAGTACAAAGTTTTCTTTGATGAAGTGATCAAATCCCTCTAAATCTATTATCATCCCTCTAACCTCTTGGAAAAAATCTATGTCATGCTTCCCTTCATCAAACTTTATCCCATGAATCATAGTCCTTTAATTGCTACAGTTTATGATCATTGGAGAATTCATCTTGACATGGTCTACCCCCTCTAAATCAATACAACCAAGAACATCATTTTTTTTTGTTGAAGCATATCTTCTATCTACTCCCTCTATTTTTCCAAGGTTTCCTCTAATGAACTATCAGAATCCCTTTTAATATAGAAGGATACTTCATAATCTTAATCATCAAAGATGTTCACTTCAAGAGCCTCACATTATCTAGTATGATCAATAGATGACTAAAAAAATTTGAGATCAAAAGCTTCTTTGGAGCTATTGTGAGAAGATTGAGTTCTGCAGAATCTACACAACTTTGATACATATTCAATAAAGGTCCACTTACATTAATTTATAATTTTTTTCTTAGATAGTTTGAGAGACATCTCCCATTTGAATCATCTACCAACTAAGGATAGTTCAAGTTGAAAATTCTACTAGTGTCTCTTCTCTAACATCTTCCCTCTAAAGGTGGTTCAAATGGGAATGGAACATTGTTATTATTTCCCCTTACAATGTGATACCACTTATTCCATTATTTATAATTATTATTCCAAAGTTGATTAAACAAGAAGCTAGATGAGATACATGGTCATACAAGATTGTTGATACCCATAAAAATTGATATTTCTCCCTCTACATCTCAAGTTCCTCCTCATTTTCATATCCTTGTGATAGTAACCATATAATTAAACTTTCATAAATGATGAAGCAACCATGGTCTACAAATTTCTTGCTAGGAAATCAATGTCTATGCAAGCTTTTCCTGGACTTTATTTTGGCTTGCAATATTAATGATGCAAGAATTAATCTTTTCTAAAGCTTAACAATGAGTAAAATATTTCATGTAGCCCTCATTCTTTGATATTATAATTGTTATGAACATTCTCATTCATATATCTTCATAGAGACATGTTGCCTTAATTCTTATTAGTTATCAATAAAATTTCCTTATTATCATGATTAAGCACATGATAATACACTAAATGAGTGAATTATATATCTCACATATACAGAAAGTGCGTGTGTGTGTGTGTATATCTATAGTGAGTTTTATCCAACTGAAACTACACCAACACTTTACTTCAAGCATCATAGCTCTAGCTACCTCACTAACTAATTTTTTCCTCCTTTCTGCTATCCTATTCTAGTGTGGTGTCTTAGGAGATAAAAATATGCCTCTTAATTCCATTATCTTCACAAAATATGTTAAACTAATTTTAAATATATTCTCCTCCTCTATGTGATCTTAATTATTTTATCTTCAACCATGATTCATCATGTACTCTAATTTTAAATAATTTGAACTTCTCAAAAGCTTTAAATTTCTCTCTAAGAAATAGTACCCAAAGCATCCTAGTAAAATCATTAATGAAAATAATAAAATACCTTTCAACATAGAATTATTTTGTTCTTGTAGGACCACTCAAATATGTATGCATAATATCCTACTTCACTGATGTATTAAATATATTGCTTGGAAAAGAGTTCTTCTATATTTCCATCACACATTCCTTGCAAATCATTTTAGAGGGATTCACAATTTTAGATAGATCACTTACTGTATTTTTTTTACTAATCTTTACAATGATATTAAAGTTAATGTGATATCTTATGCCATAAATACTTGTCACAAACTTTTGCAACCAAAAATGTTATCTCAATATGATTCTATTGAAAAACATTACCTTTAGTCCCTATACATGTACTGATCAATTTACCATATTTATCTTTGATTATACATGTCTTCTCTATGAATTGCAAATGGTACCCCTTGTCTACAAGTTGTCCAACACTCAAAAGATTATGTTTCAATCCATACATGTTTTTGACATCCTTAGTGTTATTTTTCCCATCAAGATTAATAGATCCTTTTCCTTTCATAGGATAAGCTGCATGGTTTCCAATTCTAACTACTCCACCATAACTATTAAAGTCAACAAATTTATTCATATCTCTATTCATATGAAAAGATCATCCATTATCTATAATCTAATCAAAAATTTTCTTTTCCACATGTGATACTAAAACTTTCTCTTATTTTAATTCTTTTTTAGGAATTTCTTCTTTGATAGAAACAAATTTGATTTCATCTTCTTAATCATCATTTTGTAGCAAAATTATCATCTTAAAATCAAATTCATCATCTTCATCAATAAAGAAGAAATCTTTTGTAATCTTTGACTTATAGGGCTTCTTAGGTTTTGTCTTATTTTCTCTCTTAGGACATTGAAATGAAAAATAACCAAGTTATTTATGAGTCCAACAAGTAAAAGCTTTCTTACCTTTAGGTTCTCTCCTCATAAGTGATGCAAGTCCTTCATCAATTTTGTTCTTATTATTTCTTAGATGCCCATTCTCTAGCATAATCTCCACTTGTGCTTGTGCTCTTGGTTAATGTAGCTTTGTTCTTTTGTACACTAAAGGAAGTTTCTATCCTAATTACTCCTTGTTTATACTTCAATCTGTGTTCAAATTCTTGCAACTTACCAATAAGTGTTTCCTTGGTAAAGTCAAGTGTAATCAGAATATTTTACTTAATAGTTTGTAACTTTTTCTAATAGGTTGGTGGAAAATATTTCAAAATCTTTCACGCAAAATCATCTTCAGTGATAATTCCATCACAACTCTTAATTCTTGCAACAATCTCATATATCCTAGCAAAATATTACCTTACTGATTCATCTTCCAACATCTTAGCATTGTCAAACATATCTTTCCAGTTCTAGAGTTTATATTTCTTCACAAATTAATCACCTTCAAATAGACCTTATAAATAATCCAAATTGCATGTGCAAGTTGTAAGCTTTTTAAATCAACATATTCTAGAATTCTAGAAGAGTTGACAAAAATTCTTCTCTGTAGTATAATAGATCTTTCTCCTCTTGTGTACATGAATCCATTTTTTTTCATTTATCACTACCTTCCTTTGCCTTGGGACCATCCATTAGTCAACTATGCATAGAAAATGAGTCTTCATTTTCTCCTATCAACTGTCATAGTTCTGTGCATCAAAAGTTGGACTTTGTTTTCTCTTTAAGGACTTATTGCTTTGTTCACAAATACAACTGTGGGAGTGGGTGGGGGGGGGGGGGGGGTGAATCAGTTGTATTCTTAAAAAAATTAAATAAACTTCATCAAATATGAAGCATATAAAAAATAGATGCAATAACAATATGATGATAATCATGTATAATGATACAATATTTGTTAACTTGGGAAACCTTTGATCAGGGGGAAAACCCCAATGGGAATGATGCCTAGAAGATGATATAATAATATAAAATTTCCTTACATAAGGATAAGACTATTGTAGGAGCCAATTACATACAATCAATACATGTAGTCCTTGTTAGCAGACTATGAATCATTTCTAGAAGATTCCAACTTGTTAGGAGCTGATAGGAAGTCAATTGAACCCACTATACAAATTGCTTTAGAATTGTCTTCACTAAATAATTCTAAGGTGTACCATATTAAATTGGAATAAATCAAATTTAATGAAGGTTTAGCACCTATTTAATGCAAGATCATTAATATCCTTGTACCTTTCCTTGTTTCTTCTCTTTTCTATCCTTTCTCCTAGCTAAATTTAGGGCAAAACCTAATATATCTTCTTTAAGAGATCCTATTTTCATGACATAAATGATGAGGTAGGATCTATCCTCATAGGTCCTCCCTTACCTTCATTTAATCACTTAGAAACTTCCCAGTGTAATGAAACAACTATATCTCAAGCTCAGTGCCCACTTTCTTTGATCCAGATCTTGTTTTGGGATCCTAGAGGTTCTTGGCCTTGATTTTCAGGGATGTAGTGTGCCCCTAACCAATAAGGGATGCAATACACCCATGACCAATTAGGGCTGAAGTGTACCCCTAATTGGGCACTATTTTGGGTCATCTATTTAGGTCTCATGTCTGGACAACTTTGAAGTGTTAATTCCTAAGTAGGTCAATCTACGAAAGTTAGTCAGTTTTGAGCACTCATGCATTCAAGTTGTTAAGCCTTCAAGCATCCTCAATTGAAGATCAAGGATTAAAGAATTCAAGAAATTATGGGAGCCATATTCAAGATCTTCTCCAATCCATTGAAGATTCTTTTTACATCTTCTACATCTATTCAACTTCATTTTTTGAATCCAAATCAATTGGTGAAGTGAGCACATTGTACTTGATTCAAGAGATCCTACTATTGTAAGGTTAATTAAAATGTTTTCTTTACATTCATGCTATTTAAATTCAAAGTTTATTCCTTAATTGGGGTTTGACCAAGGAAAACCTCCCATTAACAACAAAAAAATTTTCTTATTGTAGGTCATGGATAATAGATTGATGAACAAGTTGTAGATTTGAGTACCCTTTTTGGCTTTTTTCAAAATTGAAAAATTATAATTAACATGGAATTCATTCCTTTAGGGCCAATAAGATCATCCCTTATGCTTCAATGATGAAGAGCTTGTTAGAAATATTCAAGACTATGCTAAGTTATTGAGAGGGGAGGGGTGAATCAGTAACTTCTAAAACTTTGACAATTTCAATTCTTAATCCAATAAACCAATTAGCATTTTATTCATCACATCTAATTTAATTGCATGCATGAGAAATTGAAAACAAGAAATCATCCACAATACTTGAACACAAAGATTTGGTGACGCAGAAACCTTCTAAATAGAAAGTAAAAATGGGGTGGCAATGATACCCACAAACTTTAGTGCTGCAACATTAAGTTGGCCTGTTAAGGCTTACATTGATCACTTTTGATGATCTTCCCTATTAGAAGAAAATAGGACTGCTAGGTCTACCTTGTGAGAGGATTTACAAACATACAATGAAGTATGAACTCAATAAAGAGATTTAGAAAAGACTGCTAGGTCTACCTTGTTAAAGGATTTTGATTGGTTCACTTGTTAGGATGAAGTAGTAGAGCTCTAATTTGCAATTGAGTTTGTTGATAGAGATTCCTTAATGTGCTAATCACCTTTTATGATAGATTTGTCACTGCTACTCCTTGTATTGATATGGCCTTTACAATTGTTTATCTGTTGTATATTCTTTCACATTCACATTCTTGCACCTTCTTTCTCTTTCTTGCATTTTCATTACATTGGATATGATACAATACATCACACACACACACACACACACACACACACACACACACACACACACACACACACACACACACACACACACACACACACACACACACACACACACACACACCAATCCAATTTACAAAATTACAAAGTCGACCATGACACAAGTTAACAAAAATATTACAAAGTTAGCCCACATGAAGATACTTAGGTTCTGAAGACTAACTTAGTAAGGTTTTGATACTTGGCATCCATTGTCACTGCTTGGCATCATTATGCTCTTGGTAGACGTAGAAGCTCGATCCATACTGATCACTTTCAAGTAGTCTTGAACTTAGTCTACACTAGTGACTCGATAGATATTGTGCAACTCAAAAAACACTAAATAACTTGGTTACCATGGAGTGGATTGGCTAACACTATCTTCACATCACATGAATGAAGAACTCGATAGACACTGCAATGCTCGATAACCACTAGCTTTGCATCACATGAACTACAAACTCGGTAACCACTGAAATTAGTCCAAAAGACTTGGTAGCAACTGTAAAAGATTGGCGGCTACTGAATTACATGGAAAACACTATAAATTATTTAATAAGCTCAGAAGCTATATATAATTTGAATAAGTGTGTGCCACTACTAACAAACTTGACTGATATTTCAACAATCTCCCCCTTTGGCATTAGTGACAAAAACACTTCTTAGCCCAAAACTGAATACTTTGTATTCATCACCATGTGATACTAGCTTGGTCTATTTTTGAGATTTTTCAAAATTGATCTTTGTAAGGTATATACAAAGTATAGAATATATCTCCCCCATACTATGTGATCTATTATGTACATGTAGCTTTTCTCTTATATACGTATCTCCCCTTGTAAGTCTTCTCTTCTCTTCTTTAACTTTTCTTCCATATCTCATCTGTTCCTTATATACATATCTCATCTCCCCCTTTTTGAAAATAATGCCAAAGATTTATTCAACATATTTACATGGAGACACCAAAATGAGATAATAATTTAGAGTGTACCTTGAGGGTAATAGCCATGGTTCTATCCGATTTCTCTTTAAGTACCTTACATGTATGAATGGCAATTTGCACTTCTGCTAATAATTCAATCATGTGGTCAACAAAAGAGAAGTTGTTATCACAAATTAGGGTTTTTGAATATACAATGTGTTTTTGCATAGAATCCATGACTAGAAGGATCATGTTTTGTATATCAACCAGTGTTGAGAAGATCCTTGCTTCTTTTCTTAATAACTCTACTTGCATATCTAAGAAAAATTTGATCTTCTTAAAATGTGCAGAGCTTGAACTAGGGTCAAGTTGCAATTGTTGAGCACTTTGTTTAAGATCAGTATTAATTTTGGATAATTTGTCCTTGACTTTCTTGGTATACTCGGTGACATCACATAGCTTTGCGAAAAGTGATGACACATTTGAATAGGATGCCTCAAGATTGACCAAAATTATTGGTAACTCAACTTGATAAATAGAAATTTGTTGAGCAATGTGCTCCAACACTTTATTATTGAATTTCTTTTCTACCTTTACAACCAAATTTTCTTGTCCTTAAGTGTCCTCATTGAACTTTTGGACTACCTCTCCAAGCTGAAACAAAATAGGTTGAGAAGAATTGACCTCAATTCCAATAGCCTCGGACAAAATATTCTTACGAGCATCTAATATTTTGTACTCTCTGTCTCTTTCTTCTCTCAATCGATGTTGCTTGGCCTTTTTCTAAAGAAGTTCACCAAATATGTGCATTTGATTTGCATAAAGATTATAGATATCCCATTTGGGAATTTTTATTTCCTCATCTAAATCTATATCTTCTTCTTTCTCCTTTCCTTTCAAGAATTTTGTACTTGGCTAAGTCCTAGGTTCAACTATCCTTGCACTTGTTTCCTTAATACCTAGAATGGAAATAATAGTAGACATACTCAAACTTGCAGTAAAAATTGATAATGCACTAACTGATGGAATACTGACAAAAATGCTTGAAGAATCCAAAATTGATGAAGTCAAAATTGTAGAATTAAAAATTGAAGTAGACAAAACTAGAGTGCTTACCATGGATGATCTCAAAATTGAAGAAGTCAAAATTGTAGAGTGATGACTGAAGAACTCAACTTGGTAGATGAAGAGGGAGTTTGTAGCTCAATTGATGAAGTGGAAATCACTTCTATGACTAATATGCTGAGTTGAGGTGGTGCAAAGAGTGATTGGACATTTGATGTATCTATAGTAGTCACAACCAAACTTGCTAAAGCTATCTCCAAACTTGATGTATTCAAAGGTTTTCTCAAAGAGTGAGGAAGTGAGGGAATGATTGCTGTAGCTATCTTGACTAGGTTAGTCTCCTCATCATCTTCCTTATCTTCCTTGGTAGCTTCTGCACCTTGCTCCTCTTCTTCTTCCTCGTTATCAAAATGAGTTACTTCTTCATCATTTTCGTCCTCATCATTCTCCTTATCCTCTTCTTCATCAACATCCTTAACTTCAATTGGATATTGACTTGTTTTATGAAGATGATAAACATTTTTCTAAGTGTTTGTAGCATTCTTAACTACATGCTCTATATCCTTAATCAAAATTAAACAAGTGTTAAATCTTAGAGTCATTTTCTCTTCATTTTTATTTAAAGACTCTTTTATCTTAGCATGAGTTATGCTCAATAGTAACTACCTCAGGGTTTGTGCATATATGTCTTTTACTGCTTGCATGGAAAAATCCCATCTTGGCTTTGTTTTCTCTAAAAATTCATTAGAAATTTGAAAGATGATTTGGTCTAGTGAGTTATTCCATTTACCCATTTTGTTTAGCACCAATTCTTCAACTTATTTCTACTTAGCCTTTGTCCTTCTCTCATATTTCAAAGATTTGAAATTTGTTATTCCAACTCCTTCCATTTGCTTAAATTTTTCTTGAAAGTTGGGAGGAGGTCTACTGAGTACAATGTCACTTCCTTTCTTCCATGACCTCCTTGTGAAGACTGCAGTGGATGCCTATGCAGGCTTGTTGATGATCACCTTGCCATTTTTCTTCAAAGGTTCTTCCTCTTTCTCAGATTCCTCTTCATCCTCTGCTTCTTCCTCATCCTCACCTTTACCCTCAGTTAAAATGAGAGGTGCACTAGATTTTAGTTTGGCTATCCTCCTCTTCCCTTTGTTGACCACTTGTAGGAGCTTTATCTCTAGCTCTATTCTTGCCTTCGCCTCTTCATAAGTACCAAAATAAGGGGCCTTGGGGTCAACCAGTTCATTGACAAGGGCTTCAATGATATCCTTGGTCTCATAAATATTTACCTCATAACCAAGAGGCTTGACCTGCACAACTCTAGGCTTGACTACCTAGATATATACCTTGTCACAGTGAACCATGAACTACACATCATCCTTGTAGTCCTCAACTAACTTCTTAGGTATCTTGAACCTATTGTTCATTTTATCTTTAAACACATCAAAGTAGTTGTCCATGATGCTGCCATAATTCTCTCCCATTTCTACACTATATTCATTAATTTGGTATAGAATAGGCACATCTTTTCTCTAGACTACTGTGCCTTTGGAAGGGAAGAACTTCTAAACATAAAAGAATAAACATGTTAATAGAGAACTGAATATACATGGGTTGTTCTTGGAAGTTCTAATACTTTCCATATTCTTGTTGAATTACCTCAATAATAACTTGGGAAGGTCATAACATAGGTTATTTTTAACCACTTTATATGCCAAATCCACCACTTCACATGATACACTATTGAGATGACTTGAATGTATATCTTGTGAGCTATAACATAAATACTAAACTTTAGGTCTTCATCTATGACACTACTTATTTTCATGCCTCTGCCAGCCACTTGGCTAGGGTTTTCTTTTCCAACTCTGCTTGACCTAGGACTTTGGTTGTTTTGGCTTTGGCAAGCATGGGAAGGCCAATGATTCGATGAATAATCTTCTTGGTTATCAAAATTGGCTACTCTAACCATAGTTGTCCATTATGCACTGACTAAGAATATACCTAATCCATTTAATTTGAAACTCTCAGGTCATGTGGGGAATATGTGTTAATCCTTTTGCTTCCAAATGTTGATGCTCAGGTTTTAAGGTTTCATCAACACATAACTGACCTAGGGCATCATCCATCTCAAGAGTACCAATTTCTTGAATTTTACATTTAAAATGAGTTTGAATGTCGTTAACAAGAAGTACCTTGGGAGGGATTTGAGATTGAGCTCCACTGAGGTCTAAGGTTTTAGCAGCCATGGGCATGAGGTTGAAATCTAGTGCCTTCCATTCAACACCTCAAACCAACATGTTAGAACCTTTCTTTAACTTGTTGTTGCTGTTGGATGCCATTTCACTTGATAGCTTGAGAGAACTTCAAAATTTTTTTGTAGGAAATTTGTTCAAGTCACTTGATTGCATAGAAAATAGCTCTTTACAATAGCTCTCAAAAATTTGTAGGAAAAAATGAATTTTCTTCCATGCCTTTTGTCAAAATTTCACCATTAATACTCGGTACATAGGTAGCTGAGATGATATTATCCTTGATAGACTGTTATCTACTATTCTGTATTGATTACTCGATGAAGTCTTTGTGACTTAGTATCCATAAGTGCCTTCATTATTCTTGACCTTTCTCAGTAGAGTCTATGACCTGATGTTACTCAATAGAGAAGGTAACTTGGTAATGACTGATACAAATCTTGCTTAGTGATCCCTTTGTATCTTGCATACAGATTTGGATATTTGTCACCTTTCAACTAGAACTAATTCTGATGTTTTCTTTGATAGCCTAGTTCTAGTTCTTCTTTAAGAACTTAATTAGAAATGGTAGAGTCACCCAATTCTTGAGTGACTTGATGTAGTTCCTCACGTGTTTGTAGTCTATACCTTGTTTATTTTGATTTGAGAGATACTTGATACTCTTATTTTGTACCTTATGATGACTTGAGGGTGAGATGTTATACTTTGATTCAGTACCATAGATGCTTCACTGCTATATTGTTCAGTTTATCACATTTGCATGTTGATGCTATTTTGAGATGATAGTAGGTTTATGATGATATTTGGTTATATGGTTTATTGAAGATATTTGTAGATTAGGTTATGAGATGACTTTTATGCTATGGTTATTTATTTCATTCTTGTATCTTATGCTTTTTGCGAATGTGAGTGATGTAAATGGATTAAATAGGTATTTTAATACATTTTGCTTCGACTATGATATTATATCCAATTGCACTTGATCATGTATTTTAGTGTGGAGGAAATATATCCTTGGCAGTGGCACATGGAGATAGTGATCCGATTGTTCATATTTTGCCAATGTTGCCCCTGTGTGGTCAATGTATCCTTATTTTAATTATTTTAATTAAACCTTTCGATGATTAGTAAATCTAAACTCATCTGCAGTATATGACTAGACTAGTGAGCGTGTCTATGTATTTAGATGTTCGCATTGTCGTGAAAGTATTAAATGATTTTTTGTGATTTTGGGTTTTTTGGGTTATTAATCTTTTTGGATTTAATTTTTGGCAGCTTTTCCTTAGGTGAATTTTCATTATGGATAATAACCTATTTTCAGTTGGGTTGATTTGGAGTTTGGCTACTCCAGTTGGCTATTTTCCATAGCCGACTTTTCACTCAAAAAAATGAATAAGTATTGGAAAAGTGAATTCATTATTCACTTCTCACTTTTTAGAAATAGAAATTTGAGAGCTAATTTAGAAATCCTCTTCTAAAGGATTGGTTTTTTGTTCATTCTAGGAGCTATGAGCATGGGATCTTCGTAAGGTTGGTCTTGTTGGATTTGGCTCGGGTAGATCATGCTTTGCCGTGAGTTTCGATAGATTCGACGGGTGATTTATTTTATTGTGCGAGATTCAGTTTCTACCCCTTTTGCTATCAGGTAGGTCTTTCTCATTTTATTGTTTTCACTCCATTTTAGCTTTTTTTTCTTGTAGTGGTATGTTAGGAGGTTGAGAACTAGTGTTTCCCTCCATTTCTCATTACTGGTTCTGCTCAGTTGGTCGGGTATGAATATTTTTCTAGTTTTTGGGATGAGGGTTTGAGATTTTGAGCCGTTATGTTGGCATTTTTTGCATATGGTGTCTGATTTCATTTATTTTTGGACTTTTGGGGTTTTTGCACCCAAAGGCCAAATGGGTTTTAATTTTGGATTTTTTCCAAAATTTGGGGTTTTTGCCTCGTTTTGTGTGCTACCCTATTTTCTTAGGTTTTCTTGGCACAATGTGGGTCATGGACCTGGATGATCTATTTGGTGATTTTCTTGGCACATTGGGTGGTAATAAAATTTAAAGATAATAAAATGATTCAGGATGTGCTCCTTCCATTGGGAAGTGGAGAGCTGTCAGTACTAGCTTGGGCTTGTCGATGCCAAGCGACTCTCCATGATGTTAGCCCCTACTTTGTAGCCCATTGAGGTGTCTAACTAGGACTTGTAGTTTATGCATTTTCTTTGTCTTGGATTCAATCATCATACTACTTGGCATGTGTGTTAGCCATGGATGTTGTTTTGTGTATGTTTGTGGTTGGATTATTATCTCCATTAGCAAATCGGGTGTGGACCTAGAAGTGCCATGTGGTTGGGAGGTGTAGCTACCTACACCACTGGTAGGGACCGATGTATAGATATGGTCTATTGTTCTAGCATGATTGTGGCTGGATGTTTCACTTGGTACATCGGTTGTCAAAGTATGCTTTCTGGTGACTTATGCTTTCATTGGGATGCTTTTATATCATGTTTTGATGATGTTAGTTACTAACACATTTCCTTATTATGATGATTAGCATGTGATAGGTGATGCTATTTACTTATAGGATTATCTTATGCTTTGTTGCTAGCATATTAGATTTCCTTATGCTTATGTTGTAGCATGTTTACTAGGGAAGTCCCTATTATGATAGTACTGATGATCTAGTTAGTAGCTTGGGATGTTACACGTAGGGGATGGCTAGGGCCCATGATGGTCTTATGATGCCATTGATAGTTGGGAGGAACTGCATACTTAGTTTGGTTGTACTATTCATTGCGATGTTATTTCAGTTATTACGATGGTGCTTTAGTTCACTATGATGTTTCCTTCTGTACTATTACTTCTTTCTACTTGTTAGATGGTTAGTTGTTGTTCCTTTTGTCTTTCATATGTGGTTCGAGTGTTCTTGCCTCGAGATGTGGATTTGGTACTTCCTGGTCTGGAGGTTTTATTCTCTATTTTTCCTCTTTGTGTTTTCCTTAAGTGTTCTTGTGTTTCTTGGGTGAGCTTTTGTTAGCATGGTGTGATACAATAATGTATCCCATGCCGATTAGAAGTGTATAGTGCATTTCTTGATTGTATCACACACCTCTTGGAGTTTTTTTGTGCAATACTTTATATTATCACACCCCCTCAGAAGAAATATCGTACGATTCTTGAAAAGTATCACACACTCTTGAGAGAAGTATTGCCCAGTCCTTGAAAATGTTGCCCTCCTTCTTTAGAAGTATCATGTGATACTGGAAAGTATTGCCCAGTGCTGTATTAAAGTATCACCTAAAAATTGTGAAAACCTGTGTGGGTAGGCAGCAGGCACTTTTTGTAAAACCCAAACTTTTTGGGAGTTGTTTCAGATACCTTCTTCTATGTTCTTCAATCCTTTGGTATTGCATTTTGATTTTGGTTGTATGTGTTTCTATAGTCAGTCCTATGGGGTTTAAAATGTATTGTTTAAGTACAAGGAATTATAATTCCTTATACTTAAGATATATTTTAATATCTATGACAATTCATTTGAGATAGGTTTCAGATCTCCATGACTAAGATAAAGATTCTAGGAAATTTCAGGGCTTCAGGATTTCAGACTTAGCCAATTTTCAAGAGTCAGCTTTTGTCTTTTAGCTTGGTTGATCTCTTATGTTTTCTTGTTTGTGGTTTTGGTTAGTAGTGGCATTTGGATGTTTGTCAGTCTTTCGTTGCAAGCTTTTGATCTGTGTATGTTGTTGTTATGTGCATTTCTCTTGTTAAAAAAATAAATTTTTATGTTTCTTGTATTTCATCCTTTTTCCAAGGATCTCCAGGCAGGGCAGTACACTTGACCATCATTACTCAGACTAGTATCCTCGATAGACTTAGGAATCTATTGTTGTCTCATTTTCTTTGGAATGTTATTAGGTTTTGCCTTCTTTTCATATTCAATTTTACCAGAATTCATTCCATTCTTGGCAAGATGACCAAGTTTTGTACAATGAAACATTTGATAGCAATATCTCTTTTCCTCATATGATTTTTAACACAATTCATACCAATGAGTCCAAATTCTCCATAATAATGACATCTACACTAGGTATTGTAGTCCCAACCAAATATTACTTTCATAATTTGTTCTGTAGGATTCAATGTCTTTATTTTGCATTCTAATGCCTTTTGTCCATGTTTCTTACATTTATGATAGTTACCTTCAAATTTTTGTTTCTCTCTGCATTCATTAGCCTTATGACCATGCTGATTGCAATTGCAATTAAACATTGGGTGGTAATAAAATTTAAAGATAATAAAATGATTTGGGATGTGCTCCTTACATTGGGAAGTGGAGAGCTACCACTACCAACTTGGGCTTGTTGATGCCAAGTGACTCTCCATGATGTCAGCCCCTACTTTGTAGCCCATTGAGGTGTCTGACCAGGACCTATAGTTTATGCATTGTCTTTGTCTTGGATTTAGTCATCATACTACTTGGCATGTGTGTTAGCCATGGATGTTGTTTTGCTTGTGTTTGTGGTTTGATCATTATCTCCATCAGCATGGTGGGTGTGGACCTATGAGTGCTATGTGGTTGGGAGGCGTAGCTACCTACACCACTACTAGGGACTGGTGTACAGAGATGATCTATTGTTCTAGCGTGACCATGGCTGGATGTTTCACTTGGTACATCAGTTGCTAGAGTATGCTTTCTGGTGACTTATGCTTTCATTGGGATGCTTTTATATCATGTTTTGATGATTTTAGTTACTGACACATTTCATTATTATGATGATTAACATGTGATAGGTGATGTTATTTACTTGTAGGATTATCTTATGCTTTGTTGCTAGCATGTTAGATTTCATTATGCTTATGTTGTAGCATGTTTAGTAGTGACATCCCTATTATGATAGTACTGACAATCTAGTTAGTAGCTTCAAATGTTATGTGTGGGGGTTTGCTAGGGCCCATGATGGTCTTATGATGCCATTAATGATTGGGAGGATCCATGTACTTAGTTTCGTTGCATTGTTTATTGCAATGTTATTTCAATTATTGCGATGTTACTTTAGTTCACTGCAATGTTTCCTTCTGTACTATTACTTCTTGCTATTTGTTAGATGGTTAGTTGTTGTTCCTTCCATCTTTCATATGTGGTTCGAGTGTTATTGCCTCGAGATGTGGATCTAGTACTCCTTGGTGTGGAGGTTTTATTATTTGTTTTCCCCCTTTGTGTTTTCCTTAAGTGTTCTTGTGTTTGCTAGGTGAGCTTTTGTTAGCATGGTGTGATACAATAATGTATCACATGCCCATTAGAAGTGTATAGTTCATTTCCTGATTGTATCGCACACCTCTTGGAGTTTTGTTGTGAGATACTTTATATTATCACACCCCCTCAAAAGAAATATCATACAATACTTGAAAAGTATCGCATGCCCTTGAGAGAAGTATCACCTAGTCCCTAAAAATGTCACCCTCATTTAGAAGTATCACATGATACTGGAAAGTATCACCCAGTGCTGTATTAAAGTATCACCTAAAAATTGTGAAAACTTATGTAGGCAAGCAACAAACACTTTTTGGTAAGACCCAAACTTTTTAGGAGTTGTTTCAGATACCTTCTTCAGTGTTCTTCAATCCTTTGGTGTTGCATTTTGATTTTGGTTGTGTGTGTTTACATAGTTAGATAATTCCTTATACTTAAGATATATTTTAATATATGCGACAATTCATTTGAGATAGGTTTCAAACCTCTATAGGCTAAGATAAAGATTCTAGGAAATTTTAGGGCTTCAGTATTTTAGACTTAGCCAATTTTCAAGAGTTGGATTTTGTCTTTTAGCTTGGTTGATCTCTTATGCTTTCTTGTTTGTGGTTTTGGTTAGAAATGGCATTTGGAGATCTGTTGGTGTTTGGATGTTTGTCAATCTTCTATTCCAATCTTTTGATATGTGTATGTTGTTGTGATGTGCACTTCTCTTGTTTAAAATAAATAAATTTATCTAGCTTGTATTTCATCCCTTGTTTCCAAGGATATCTAGGTAGGGCATTACACTTGACCATCATTACTCAGACCAGTATCCTTGATGGACTTAGGAATCTATTGCTGTCTCATTTGCTTTTGAATGTTATCAACTTTTGCCTTCTTTTCATCTTCAATTTTACCAAAATTCATACAATTCTTGGCAAGATGACCAAGTTTTGTACAAATGACACATCTTATAGTGGTATCTCTTTTCCTCATATGATATTTCACACAATTCATACCAATATGTCCAAATTCTCCATAATAATGACATCTACACTAAGTAATGTAGTCCCAACCAAATATTACTTTCATAATTTGTTCTACAGGATTCAATGTCTTTATTTTGCATTCTAATGCCTTGTGTCCATGTTTCTTACATTTATGACACTTGCCTTCAAATTTTTGTTTCTCTTTGCATTCATTAGCCCTATGACCATGCTAATTGCAATTGTAGCATTTTCCATTGAATTTTTCTTTTCCATTACTCCAACATTTGTTTGATGTATGACCTATCTTACCATAGTGATCGCAAGTAGGTCTTTGATTCTTTTGAGCACCTTGTTTGGAGGATTCACCTTCTTCTTTGTATCCAATTCCTACATTTCCTATTTCCCTATAGAGATTTTTCTCATTTAGTTGTTCCATGTTTGCTTGAGATTTCATCATTCTTTCATTGATTTGCTTCTCAATGTTTAAGTCATTTCTCAATCTTTTATCGGTTTGCTTCTCAATATTTAGGTCATTTTTCAATCTTTCACTGATTTTATTTTCAAATCTCATCTCATTTCTTATTCTTTCATTAATTTGTCTTTAAAAATTTATATCATTCCTTATTCTTTCATTGATTTGTCTTTGACTCATGATTTCCTCATTTTCATTGGAGAGTTGATTGATAAGGTCAACACGCTGAAGGGATTGGTTCTGGATCTCATTGGTCCTTCCATCCATCTCTTCTTTTATCTTATTTCTCTATTTCAAGACTTCACATAACCTTACTAACTAAATTTCTTGTTCTCTTTTCAGCTTTCTTACTTCTTCTTGTAGGGAACCATTCTTCTCTAGGAGTTCTTTGATTGCATCATTTGCTTCATCTGAACTGCTTGAAGGGAAAAAATCTTCAATTATTTCTTCAATTTAAAGATGATCATTCATTTTATTTGCAAGTTCCTTTCTTCTTTTTAGGGATTGGGAAAGTTGCTCCTTAGCTTTCTTGAGTTGGGCAATGGCCATTTCCAAATCCAACTTTTCATTGTCAATAGCTTTGTCAAGTCTGAATATCTCCATATCCTTGATCTTTGCTCAAGTTGTTAAACTTTCTCTTGAGAAGCACAAAGCTCTGATACCAATTGTTGGAAATATTCAAGACTATGCTAAGTTACTAAGAGGGGAGGGGTGAATCAATAACTTCGAAAAATTTGACAATTTTAATTCTTAATCCAATAAACCAATTAGCATTTTATTCATCACATCTAATTTAATTACATGCATGAGAAACTAAAAAGAAGAAAGCATCCACAATACTTGAACACAAAGATTTGGTGACCCAGAAACCTTCCAAATAGAAATTAAAACTGGGGTGGGGATGATACCCACAAACTTTAGTACTGCAGCATAAAGTTGCCCTATTAAAGCTTACATTGATCACTTCTAATGATCTGCCCTATTAGGAGCAAATAGGACTGCTAGGTCCACCATGTGAGACAATTTACAAACATACAATGAAGTATGCACCTTGTAAAGAGATTTAGAAAAGACTATTAGGTCTACCTTGTTAAAGGATTTTGACTGGTTCACCTATTAGGATGAAGCACTAGATCTTTGATTTGCAACTGAGTTTGCTGATAGAGATTCCTTAATGTGTTGATCACCTTCTATGATAGATTTGTCACTACTGCTCCTTATATTGATATGGCCTTTATAGTTCTTTATTTTTTGTATATGCTTTCACATTCAAATTCTTGCACCTTCTTACTCTTACTTGCATTTTCATTACATTGGATATGATACAATACATCAGTACATATATATACCAAATCAATTCACAAAATTACAAAGTTGGCCCACATGAAGATACTCAGGTTCTGAAGACTAACTTGGTGAGGTTCTAATACTCAACATCCACTACCATTGCTTGGCATCGTCATGTTATTTGTATATGTAGAAGCTCGGTCGATACTGATCACTTTCAAGTAGTCTTGAACTTAGTCTACACTGGTAACTCAGTAGATATTGTGCAACTTGGCAAACACTGAATCACTTGGTTACCATGGAGTGGCTTGGTTAACACTATCTTCACATCACATGAACCAAGAACTTTGTAGACACTAAAATGCTCGGTAAGCACTGGCTTCGCATCACATGAACTGTGAACTTAGTAACCACTGAAATTAGTCCCAAAGACTCAATAGCATTTGTAAAAGCTCAGTGGCTACTGAATTACATGGTAAACACTATAAACTATTTAATGAGCTTGGTAGCTATACAAAATCTAAATAATTTTGTGTCACTAATAACAAACTTGACTGATATGTCAACAAAGCTCACCCCTAATCATTCAGTTCAACCCTTTTAGATTGTTGAACAATTTATGGGTTTTTTTTGTCATAGTTTTAGGTCTAGATTCAACAATTTTTATCTATTCTAGTCATCAAAATAAATATAAAATTAGGTTTCGAAGGTGTTCCCCCAACTATCTTTGTCCTTTCAACACTTTTACTTATATCTAGCTCTATCTTATTATCTAGGAATTTCAAGGATTTGGTTGTCTTTTCCCACATTCTTCCCTAGACCTAGTTTCACATTGGTACTCCTTTCTTATTTGGTAAACACTAATATTGATAGATCTAGTTCTATAAAATTGGGAGTGAAAGGACTTATTTCCTTGACTTCCCCCTTTGAGTTGTGTAAGTGTGGTTATGTGATGAATTTAGGTTTTCTCATTCTTCATTCATATTTCAAACCTTAACATATTTGATGAACTCAACCTTTGAAATTTCATCTTTTGATTTTAAAGTTAGGTTTTTATATTTTATGGTGTGTTTACCCTTATTTGGGTGAAGCTAATTAAATCAACTCTTTCTTTTGTGGTGTTAGATTCTCCTTTGCATTTCATTATATTATCTTCTAATCTATCTGTGCATGCTTTATATCTTCCTTAGACTATATTGTATGCTTTGTGACTTAATTCATCTCATAAGGTTAGACCTATTTTGTGTCTTCTTTCCTAGTTTGGTGAATGAGCTTTACTACCTTCAGTCTTACTTATAGTATTCTTGTTAGGGAAGTCATAGACTCATGGCTCCCTTTGATATGGATTCCTCTTCTCCTTGTCTTAGGAACCTTATCCACCTTATGGTTTCTCATAATCCCAATCCTTCTATGGAGCATTATTCTTCCCCCTTATCTCATGAAAAGGATGAGGCTTTAAGGGTTCATCCTAAACTATTTGATAAACTTACTACTGAGATTGATAAAACACATGATTGTCTTATTCAAGAGAATCACAATATTGATACTATTTCTATTTTTGTGCTCTTAAAAGGGTGATCTGTAACGATGAACATGGTGTGAATATTTTGCATCATCTTATTCACCTTATTCATACTCATGTTCCCTTTGAATCAAGATATCTCTAAAATAGGGATGACTCTATGTGTTTCTACTCTTAACCTACCTTGCCTATTTTTGCACCTATCTCTAATGTTTCTACTTATGTTTCTCCTATTGTGGCTACTTCTATTTAGTCATCTAATCCTCTTATTAATAGTCTTCCTATTCCTTCTTTGCTTGTGAGTGTTCTACCTTCTCCATTTCCCACTTCACAACCTTCATATAATAGTGTTCATTTTTCTTATCTAAATCCTTCTACTATGTTTCCTAATATTCCACCTATAGTTCCTTCTATCCTAGCTAATTCACACACTCTTCCTAGTGTATTGAATATGCACATGCAACCTATTTTCTCTAATGATTCCACTATCTTTAGTCTTTCTTAGACTATTTCTTCTTTATAACAACAACTTGCTTCCTTTACTTAATCCAAGTTTAATGTTCCTACATATGACATGGATAGTCCTTTTTGTTTTAAAATTTTCTACGCTACTACACCTCGACAAGTTGATATGCTTCACCTTGACACTTATAATGGTAAAAATGATCATGTGACTTATCTTAAGACTATTCAAGTTCTATGTAGTAATTATGCTCATGACCATAGGATATTAGCTAAGTTTTTTTCTTTAGCCTTACATGAAAAAGATTTTCAATGAAATTTCTTTTTGCCACCTTATTATTTTGATTCCTTTCATAAACTTTCTAATGCCTTTATCCAACAATTTTAGGATAACATTGGTCCTTGTGTATCTCTGATTGATTTGATGCATTGCAAAAAAGGTTCTAAGATTTTATTGGTAGATTTAATCATTTTTATGCTTAGATTTCTTATCATGTGCTTGATATTGATATTGACCATATGTGTATTGTGAATTTACAAAAAAAAATACAAGAGATAAGATTCTTCTTACTGAGTTTACTTCCTTTTCACAACTTTTTGAAGTGCTTCATCATTAACAATTACAAGTGAGTTAATTTGAGAGCATTTCTCCATGGGCTCTTGTACCTATTGATAAATAATCATTAAAAAATATAGAAACCTAAAAAATATTTCAAGATTAACAAAGCCACAAATACAATAGATGAACAAGTAACTACTGCATCTCAAGGTTCCACTACTTCTTCCTCTATTTTAAAGAATCATAAATTTACTCATCTTTTTGAGTCTTTACATTAATTTATGGGTAGGTTTTTTAGTTCTAGTATTATTACACTTCCTCCTATTAAATTGCTTCTTCCCTCAAGTTTGCACTTTAATCCTAAAGTCTTTTGTCAATATCATTATTAGTCTAGACATGATACTCATGCATGTTATTCTTTGAAGCATAAGATTTAGGATTTGATTGGTTCTAATGCCTTATTTATTGATAGTCACGATACTAGAAATAATCTTGTGGCTTCCCCTAATAAATCTTCAAATCTCTACTAATACTTTACCTCAACATACTACTAATACTATTTTTCAACATCCTTCTTCCTCTCTTGCTGTGAATGTTGCTTATGATACCTTAAGGAAATAGAATGGAAATAATGTCAATACCGTGGAACATGTAGTTCAGCCTCCACCTCCACCTAAGAAACACATTACATCTAAATATAGTGATCAACCTAAGCCTAAACCTAATCATAAGTGTACTAGAGACCCTACTGTTTCAACTATTGATGCTGATATTTTCAACACTCTTGATGGTCCTCTTTATATTACTAAGATTGCTAAATATCCTTCTTATGGGTGTCTTATTGATCTTACTTTTATGGCTAATGTTATTAATAAGGAAAATTTATATGCTAAGTAAAAACCTCATGATTTTTATAATTCAATAGATACTTGGATTCAAATTGTAATAGTTTCTTGTATCCTCCTCAAGGTTCCATTTCTTTGCCTGTTGAGCTCTGTGGTAAAGTGTTGAATGTACTTTTGTCCTTATTCCTACTTCTGATCAATTCCAAGTGAAGCTTGGTTTACCTTGGTTGACTTTCATGCAAGCCATTAATTCACCTATTCATCAGTGTATTAAATTTTCTTGTGATGGTGATATTAAGAAAATCAATCATAGTCTTTATCATCCTTCTAGACCTTGACATTGTGCTAGTCTTTACTTGTTTTTGCCTTCTATTCCTAGTACACAACACCAACTCATATGGATTATTTTTTAGATCTTATCAATATTATAAATGTGAAAATATTACTGAGTTGAGTATGCTTAGAGATATCTCTCATGGACTTTTTCCTACACCTTCTACACCCATTTCTTATAATTTATCTTTATCTAATGGTCAACCACCTCTTGAATCTATTAATCCCTTAAGCATAGTTCCTTTTTCTAATATAGTTTTTCCTTCCACTATGGTTCCTCCTCTTAGTATAGTTTATCATTCTAGTTATCAACATGTCATTTTTCCTCTTATTGTTCCATCTAAAGGTAAGGAACCTTTGGTTGTTGATCCTACTTCTTCTCAACAAATTATTGTAATACTAAGCATAACTCACATGCTTATGAATTCCAAAAGAACTACTAGGCTTGTGCTAAATATCATATGAATGCTTCTCATTAGCCCATGTATATAGAGGAAGTTAATCATATTAATAAGATAGATAGACATGATACTACTAATTTGGATTCTTATTGCTATTAAAATTGATGAAGAAGATACTTTAGATGATCATGATCATGAGATTATTGATCTTTACATTTATTTACCTAACATAATGTCTATGTAGCTTATGCTTATAGCTACTCCTAAGCATAGTGACTCTCCAGAGGGCCCTTCTTTGGATTTATCTATTGTTCCTATTGTGTTGGATATAAGCCCTCTTGAATGTTATCCACCTTCTCTTATTACTAATGACCAATATATTGGAGGAGGTAAACACACTTGAAGTGGGTGCTCTAACATAGTAGCTTTTTGTGTGATTTCCTATTGTGATGTGCTTCCTTGTATCATGTTTTCTTAATGTTTGTTTTGATTTCTTTAGGTGACATTTTTTTCTCCATGTGAAAAAGGTGATAAAGGAATTGAAATGTCATATCATTCTTCTACTTGTACTTTGTCTATTATATATGTGATTATATGTTATGTTGTATATGTGTAATTATTTGTACTTGTTCCTCGTGTTGTACACTTGAATTTGTGACATGGTAGCATGAATTCTTCTTCATCTCCATGGTGCTAGTAGAAAAAAACCATTCTGTATAAATATTATGTGTCTTTATTCTATTGTGTTGTAGTTCTACATCCTTTGGGGGATGATGATATTTCATACTAGATATAATACTTACATGTTATCATATGATCATGTTGACCCTGAAGCTAGTAGATGCCCTTTGTTCTCTTTATATGTTATGTGATCATTTCCCTTAAATTTTCTTCTCCTTTGGGCATCTCATGGGGGAAATATCTCTTAGTGGATGTACACATACTCTATTAAATCCATTTCTCCAATTAAAGTGTTAGCAATGACTTTAACATGGGGGCATACACTCTACTCATCATGCATTTCCAATTATGGGCTAGTGAGTATAGATTATCAACATATCTTGGGGTACTTTATCCCTAGATTCTTAGTCTGCTTCCTAAGTTATCCTCAAATCAATGCATTTCTACTTCATCCCTTCTCTTTGAAGACATCTTGTGAATGCCTTTATGGATTATGCACAATCCTAAATAATGAATTCTTCACACACTTGTAATACAAGAAGTTAGCATCCTTGACATCCAATCTCTCTTTCCATTGCATATGTGTGTGTGTGTGTGTGTGTGTATGTATACATACATACATACATACATACATACATACATATATATATACATATACATATATATATACATATACATATACATATATATATATACATATACATATACATATATATATATGTATATATACATACATACATACATACATACATACATACATACATACATACATATATATATATATATATATATATGCTAAATCCCATCTATGGGTAATGTATAAAATTTTTCTAAGTCCCTTGTATGGGTAACACAGTCTTATGAGACCATGCCATGGTAATAAAAAGACCATTGATCTATGGAAGGGTCCTCTCATGGGTTGACTAGCGGGTTACCACCCTGTTAGACCATTGCAATGCCATCTTTTGTAGTAACTCTTTCAGTGATTCAATGTAGGGTGGGGACTATACTAGGCATGGTTATTAGTCCTCATCTTCTTTTCTTTTTAGTTAGTGATTTCTATCTTACTATGATTTAGAAATTAGCAAAGACTCAAATCCATTGGGGGGTTTGATGAATTCTCTATCTCATTTATTATAATAAGAGTATCTTATTCTTTGTGCTATTGTTTACCAATACTTTGGATTGAATACATGCTCTCACTAAAGTGGGGATAAATTTACCATTTTCAATTGGTAGAACTCAAATTTAATAAATTTTTAGCACCTATTTAATACAAGATCATCAATCTTCTTGTACCTTTCTTAGTATGCTTCCTAAGTTATCCTCAAATCAATGCATTTCTACTTCACCCCTTCTCTTTGAACACATCATGTGAATGCCTTTATTTATTATGCACAATCCTAAATAATGAATTCTTCACACACCTATAATTTAGGAAGTTAGCATCCTTGACATCCAATCTCTCATTCCTTTGCATATGTGTGTGTGTGTGTGTGTGTGTGTGTGTGTGTGTGTGTGTGTGTGTGTGTGTGTGTGTGTGCGCGCGCGTGCGCGTGCGCGCACACTAAATCCCATCTATGGGTAATGCATAAAATTTTGCTAAGTCCCTTATATGGGTAACATAGTCTTGTGAGACCATGCCATGGTAATAAAAAGACCATTGATCTATGGAAGGGTCCTCTCATGGGTTGACTAATAGGTTACCACCTTGTTAGACCATTGCAATGCCATCTTTTGTAGTAACTCTTTTAGTGATTCAACGTAGGGTGGGCACTATACTAGGAATGATTATTAGTCCTCATCTTCTTTTCTTTTTAGTTAGTGATTTCTATCTTACTATGATTTAGGAATTAGTAAAGACTCAAATCCATTGGGGGTTTGATGAATTCTCTATCTCATTTATTATAATAAGAGTATTTTATTCTTTGTGCTATTGTTTACCAATACTTTGGATTGAGTACATGCTCTCACTAAAGTGGGGTTAAATTTACCATTTTCAATTGGAAGGACTCAAATTTAATGAATTTTTAGCACTTATTTAACACAAGATCATCAGTCTTCTTGTACCTTTCCTTCTTTCTTCCCTTTTTTGTCCTTTCTCCTATGTGGCATTGGGGTAAAAACTAATATATCTTCTTTAAGAGCTTCAATTTTTATGGTGTAAAGCTTAAGGTAGGATCTATCCTCCTAGTTCCTTCCTTCCCTTCATTTAATCACTTGGGATTTTCTCTCCACATTGGAGCAACTATATCTCGGGCTCTATGCCTTATTTATTGGATCAAAGAGCTATTTTGGGATCCTAGAGGTTTTGAGCTCTAATTCTTAGAGACACAATGTTCCTGTGACCAATTAGGGATGTACTACACCCTTGATGAGCCAATTATGGGCATAGTGCACCCCTAATAGGGCCTTATTTTGGGTCCCCTATTTAGTTATCATGTTCTAACAACTTTAGGGTGTTAATTCCTAGGTAGGTTAGTCTACAAGAGTTGGCCAATCATGAGCCCTTATAAACCCTTCCATTTTCTTTATTTCATCCATCAAAATACCTCATCCTCAAGAACTCATGCACTAGCACTCAAAGCATTCAAATTTTCAATCCTTCAAGAATCCTCTATTAGAGATCAAGGATTCAAGCATTCAAGAAATTCTGGGAGCCATCTTCAAGATCTCCTTCAATCCATTAAAGATCCTTTGCCATAACTTCTACATTTATTCATCTTCATTTTCTTGATCTAGATCAACTGGGGAAGTAATCACATTGCATATGATTCAAGAGATCCTACTATTGTAAGGTGAATTCTAATTTTTTCTTTACATTCATGCTATTTAATTATTTTAATTCAAGGTTAATCCCTAAGTTGGGGATTGACCAAGGAAAAAACCCCATCAATAATAAAAATCTTTTCCTATTTCATGTCATGGATATCAGATTGATTAATTGGTCGTAGATTTTAGTGCTCATTTTGTCTTTCATCACAACTACAAAATTAGAAGCAATGTCACACACATTCCTTTAGGGATGATGAAATTTCCTTTGTTGCTTCAATGGTGAATAAGTCACCCTTGATCATCTAGTTTGGCCCTGATAGATTGTTAAATGATTTCTAGGTTTTGTCTATCGCACAGTTTCAAGCCTAGATTCGATAATTTTCATCCATTCTAATCACCATAACAAGCATAAAATCAGCTTTTCAAGATGTTTCCTCTCCCTTCTATGTACTTTCAACATATTTACTTATGTCTAGCTCTAGCTTATCATCTTATCCAAGGATTTCATGGATTTGGTTATCTTTTCCCCTATTCTTCCCTAGACATAGTTTCACATTGATGCTCCTTTCTTCTTTGATTAGTACTAATATTTCTAGATCTAGTTCCATATAATTGGGAGTGAAAGAAATTATCTCCTTGACTTCCCCCTTTGATTTGTGTATGTGTGGTTATGTGATGAATTTAGGTTTTCTTATCCTTCATTCATATTTCTAACCTCAACATCAGGATAACCTATCCAAGGGTATTGACTAATACAACTTTCTTTATCAATACAATTCCTTTGAAATTTTCAACACATCATCAACATCACCCTCTTCTTTTATCTCATTAAATTCACATCCAAAGCTCACATACATTCACAATTACATAATGAGGCAATTGCAACCAAATAAAATAAATTTCCTTTTTATCAAGTCCTAAAATAACTAATTGAGTCATGCTTGAGTCTTCTCTAATGTAAAATGAATAATATAGACCTATATGAGATATTGCAATACATGTTACATCACAAATATAACTCCCCAAAATGATACAATTAAAAGTCATCTTCCAGGTTATAATCCATATGCTATCCTTCACAAATATTCACAAAATGATCCATAGCCTCTGTTATCTCAAACATATCACTGTGAACATGTCTCCAATAAAAATTTAATCCTATTGAACAAGCTTTAACATCACTGAATAGATACAACTCAAATACTAGTACTTTATTCCCTATACACTAGCCTACAACTAGTCTTCCATAAAACTTCTATAATTCATTCAAACATTCTTATATATATATATATATATATATATATATATATATATATATATATATATATATATATATATATATATATATATATATATATATATATGCAAACATAGATACATCATTAAGACATATCCAAAAATACTTTGCTAACTCTGTAGAACATAATGCTATACTAGTTGACTGCGATGACCAAAAATCTACCTGTAACTTTGATAGTTCCAACCATAAAGTATATATTTTGACATTAATGACAAAAAAAGTTATGGATGCAACAAGTAAATACTCAATCATCTTTAAAAACATACCAATAGAATCCCCCAAAGGAATACTCTCAACATTCAGGCTAACATTACTATCCTTTATAGTAATGAGAGATGGAATAAAGGAGAGCATATCTTTCTGGGCTAAAAAGTTTGATTGGCTAAATTTATTATATGTTTTAAGGTAATAGTATAATATTCATTTTGAAATATTACTAAATTTTTTTAGTAATTCTCCCAATCTATTATTAGTTTTTTTTATTCTATTTATTTTTCTTCTATTTTTTGTGCAATTATGAAAGAACTTTGTGTTCCTATTGCCTTCTACAACCCAAGTTTCTCAAGATTTTTGCCTCCAAAAGATTTCCTCTTTAGATAAAATTTCCTCTAGCTTAGATAATAATTTCTTTTCTTCCATATACCTATTTCTATTCACATCCTCTTTAATACTAATTTCATTAATATTTTCCAATTCCTTCTCTATTTATATTTTTTTCCTCAAATATATCATTGAAGTGTTCTTTATTCCATTTTATTAAATTGAGTTTAACATTTTTTAATGTAGATATGTACTTGAGCATTTTGGAATCTTCTTTTGAATTCTCATTCAACCATGATTCTACAAACTCAAAAAAATATTTATGCTAGAGCCACACATTTTTTAATCTAAATAGGTGCCTAGATACTTTTAAATGTTCTAAAATATCTAATCTAATAGGGAAATGATTATAACCTAAAGATTTTAATATTTCTACTTCTAAATTGTAATCAAATGAAGAAAGGTACCCTCTAAATAGAAATCTATCCAATTTCTCTTAGATATTATTAAACTATTTCCTTCTATTGATTCATGTATAAACTCCATTCCTAGTTTTGATTTCAGCTAAATTATTAAAGGTGACACAATGGCTGAAGTATCTAGTTGATTGGGAAATGTGGTTACTTATGGAGCTCTATTTTTGGCAAAATTAGAGCCTCCATTTTTTATCCTCTTTCACCCATATCACTATCAACTTTACCTTTTGGATTTTATATCTAATTTTTTATAATATGCTTTCCTTTTATATCATAGAGTATACTTTCATACACCATTTGTCTAATGTAAAACCAATTCTAAAAAGGGCCATTTTCTTCACATGAAGTTTTATACAATTTCAACCCAAGCCATACTTGAACAAACCGAACATAATTCCATTACACTTTTATATAGTATTTGCAAATAGACCAAGAAATATATAGGAAACCTCAAAGTTGATAACTTCTAATTCAAAAGAGGAAGCTGAATCAGTGAAAACAAAATTAAGCAATGACATTTTCTGACTATGAATCAATTAAGGATCTCACTAGGACACCATAAAATCACAATTTGGGACAAATGCTAGCACACAAAACCAATATATAGGAGGGTGATATGTTGGAATTACCAGCTACCAAGGGATTCTTTTTGATACATTAGATCATTCAGAGACTAAAATTGGTGGTGTATTAGAAATAAACACTTTGTGTCATCATAGACTTCATGGTACCTTCACATATATGCAGTGCCAACTATGTCTAGAAATAATCAAACTCTTATGAGGAACAATGTTCTCAGCAAAAGTAAAACACAACATATTGTATGAAACAATACCATTAGCCATTCAGAAAAGTTCTGGAATGATACCCTGCCTCACTGTGGATATTAACGAAATTAAAAGGAACAAATGATTCTATAAACCAGATACACCAATAAAATTAAGAGAACTTACTAATTAGAGTCAGCAAGAATGGAAAGTTCAAATATCTATAGTAACCTTCCTCAAGAATACCATATGCAAAAATGATCGATGTCTTATGAATTGGGTGGAGGTACTAATCAAAGAAGCAAATTCATTCTTGTGAATTAACACATAGAATAATATGTTGACCATGATAAATGGATGTCCAAAAAAACATACAGTAATACTCATAGTCAACAAATACATACTAGTCACTGCATGTATGTTATTTTTATTTAGGAGCCATAGTCAACAAATACACATACAAGGATATGAAAAGCCCCAAGACTGTAGATCAAAGACATCAAGGACTACACAATATTATATGTAAGCTATGACTATAATAGTTAACTATTGATAGAAGAAAGTATTTACAGCATATGAAATGGCCATTGATAAAAGAGGCAAATAAGATGAATATTTATCCACCTATGAAGATGGTTCCTACAGAGCATAATATTCTTGTTTCTATTAGCACACTGTTATGAAAGGAAGGCTCTAAATTGATGCAAATTCTCATTTGCTGTGGAGGCTCAAAAGAAATTTAGTACAAATATTGATAATATACAAATGAAGGAACAAAATACGACAAGAAAATGAAGCCTCAAAATAATGAGAAGCCATTCACACACATCTAAAGATGAATTTATGTCAGAAAGGGCTTGACAAAACAATGGATGATGTCGAATGAGTCTTTCTGATCACACTTGTGGAGGAATGTGGGGTGATTAAGGATTTTTTTGGCAATTATCATAGATAAAAGATAACAAAGATTGATTATTTGTTGAAGTAGTTAGTCCTCAACCCTCTAATCAAGTGGTGATACAATTGGATAAAATAGAGGTAAAATTCATTGGTGTATTGAAAGATTTGTGGATACAATTAATAGTTGACCCTTGAATTTAGGATGTTATCGACATACATGTGGTTGACATCCCAAAAAAATATGGGTTACTCCTAAGTAGAGAATGGATGAAATGTCTGAGAGGATGGTTTTCTACAAACTTCACTCAATTGTGGTTGCCATGGAAAGGATTGAACAATCAAATCGAGATAGATGCTGAGCCCAAATTGAAAACAATGATCACAAATTACAATGCCCCGAATGAGATAGCATTCTTACAATCGGATTTGGGTTCATGAAAAGTGATGGTATTGGATTTGGCTCCAACCAATACACCTCAAGATTAGAAAGAAGAACCTAAGGTGCTAGTTCCCAAAAGTGAAATTGTGATATAGTGGATAGACAATATGGTGACTAATTTACAATGTTTAGGAGAGGAAGCTAATCCTAGCATCCTCCTCCTTCCAGGATTTTGTTGGTTACACAAAGTTAGTCACTCTGAATTTGTATGCTCATCAAGTCAAGAAGCAGTTGCAAAGGTACTGACCCACATAATGGAAAACAAGGATAAAAACACCTCAATAGATGAATTCACAGAAAGCCAAAATTTAGTTAACTCATCCAACCTTATTGAAAAGATTGAAGAAGAAATTGAAGATTTAAATGTATCATATAGTGATACCTCATCAGATGGTGAAGGTTTGTCTTCTCCTCCTCTAGGGATGATTAGAGTCCAAAGAAGAAGACAATATGTGAAAGGTAAAGGATGGACTTTAGTAGTCATTCATCCTGAACCTAAAGTTGAGGAAATCAAAGAGCTGATAGGGGAAATTCAAGATAAACAAGAAAAACATGTGCTTCCTCTATCTACAGATTATGAAGGGGACTCATCAAGTTCTACATAAGGAAAGTTTCAATGGGTTCCTAAAAAACAATAATTCAAGGCTCAACTGAAAGAGAAATTAAGGATGAATAAGCATAAAGTTAGAAAACCCAAGGAAAATGCAATTTGGACACTCCACTTTGATGGTTCTAGGTGCAAGATGGGAGCCAGTGTAGGTATCGAATTGGTCAACCCAAAAGGTAGGTCTTTCTATGCCGCATATCAGTTACAGTTTAGATGTACTAACAATGTTGTAGAAAACAAGACATTAATTTGAGGACTTCTCTTTGCATTGGAGAAATGAGTCACAACTCTCATAATCGAAGGGGATTCTCAATTGGTCATATGAAAAGTAAAATCCATATACTCTTGCAATAACAAAGGATTACTTGCTTACAAAAAAAGGGTATGGGGTATGTTGGATGATTTTGAAGCTTTGAACATCAAATCCATTCCAACAAGTACTTTACAACTAGTTGAAAGAACCATGTTGAAAAGGTTTTTAGTAGAATTGGTTGCTATTCATTCATCTCAGGTAATATCACAAAATTTTAGGTCTTTCAAGATGATCAACATATACTTGAGTTTATCATGTGTAGTCACCATTTTGAAGGACAAAAAATTGATGATACACTGGATGATAGACGTGAAGATGATGGGCTTGAAGATGAAGATGTGATTCTAAATCTAAACACCAACACTATTCTAAAAGGAATGGTTGAACTAGAATGCATCTTTGATTGTGATGAATCAACACTCAATAGAAGGGAAACTCACAAAAAGGGAATCAAAGAATGTGACTCATATAATTTGGGTACTGACGAAGAACCAAGAATGGTACAAATATGAAAAGCATGCAACTCACAAGAAAGGAAGGACATGCTCAAATTTTTCATAGAGTACAAAGATGTTATTGCTTGGAGCTATGAAGAGTGAAAGACTTATGATCCTAAGATTATCACACATGACATCTCGTTGAAGCCTGATGCCAAACCATTCTAACAAATAAAAAGATCGGTAAATCCTCTCATAGAACCACTAATCATGAAAACGGTCAATAATTTACTAGATTCTAAGATCATATTTCCTATCCGAAATTCCACATGGGTGGAAAATTTGGTTCCTGTACAAAAGAAGACTAGAGAGATTCGTCTTTGTGTTGACTTTTGTAACTTGAATCTAGCATCTCAGAAAGATAACTATCCTCTACCCTCACTTGATGAGGTCTTGCAAATTGTAAATGGTTTAAAAATGATGTCTTTTTGAGATGGATACTCAGGGTACAATTAGGTGATGGTTGATGAAGAAGATAGGCTAAAGACAACTTTCACAATGAAGTGGGGAACTTTTTCCTACAGAAGGATTCCCTTTGGACTAATTAATGTAGGAGCTACATTTCAACGAGCGATGGATGAGGCTTTCAAAGGATTGATCAATAGATGTATAGTCATATAAATTAATGACTTAACTATCTTTTCAAAAGATTGAAGTACTCACATTACTAATCTAAGACATGCATTCAATAGATGTCATAAATATGGCATATCACTCAATCCCAAGAAATGCTCATTTGGTTTTACTAAAGGAAAGCTCTTGGGACATATTATTTCTGAAGCTAGAATCTCCATTGATCTAGATAGAGTTGAATCTACTATGAAATTAACACCTCCACATAGTCAAAAGGAATTGAAGTCTTTCTTTGGGAAGATAAACTTTGTACAAAAATTCATATGTGGATTTGCAGGGATAGTCCATCCCCTTAATGATTTACTCAAAAAGAGGGATAAGATAGAATGGGTTCCTAAGATAAAGAAGTCATTTAAAGATATCAAGGTTGCCATTTCAACAACACCAGTTTTGGTGAGTCTTGATTACAAGTTGCATTTAAAGATCTATTCCTTTTCTTTCAAACATTCTTGTGCAGGGATCCTAACACAAAAAAGGGAAAAGGAAGATGAGAGACCAATTGCTTTTATGAGTTGTCCTTTGAAGAATGTAGAGTTGAATTATTCAAACCTTGATAAACAATCCTTTGCATTGATCAAGGTAGTAAAGAAGTTCTATCACTACATACTTAGAAGTAAGGTGTATGAAATTGTACCTAATCTAGTAGTAAAGACATTTTTGATGCAAAATGAACTCAGTGAAAGGAGAGGAAAGTGGATGGCCATACTTCAGGAATTTGATCTTGAAATTCAATCTATGAGATTAGTTAGAGGTCAAGGGTTGTCAAAGATGATGGCTGATAACTAGGATGGAAATGAAAAGGAATTCAAGTTTGACAATGAAACATATAAGGATGATCGGAAGAAGATGATTGCATCACAAGTTGACATTAATCAGGGAGTGGTGATAGCTTTTTGGTATCAAGACTTCATTTATTATCTTCTACAAGACCAATGCCCAAAGTGGATGAATAGTTCACAACGTAGGGGACTTAAAATGAAGTGTGAATCCTATATGCTGCATGACAACAAGTTGTACAAGAGAAACTATGAAGGGATTTATCTAAAGTGTTTAGGCTGTGAGGAAGCAAAAGAGGTCTTGGAACACTTTCATGATAAGTATGATATAGGACATGGTTTTGTAGAAGCAACAACCCACATGATTCTAATATCAGGTTATTTTTGGCACTCGATATTCAAAGACACTTTTGAGCATGTATGCTCTTGTCATATATGTCAAACCAGTGCTAATAGAGAAAGGAATCTGGCAATGCCCTTATAGCCTATGTATGAGATACACCCCTTTGCAAAGTGGGGAATGGATTTCATTGGTCCATTCAACCCATAATCATCAACTAGACATGCATTTATTCTTACAGCTACAGATTACTGCACATGATGGGCAGAAGCTGAGACATTTAGAAATTGCACTGCTAAGGTGGTTACCAAATTTTTGGAAGAACATATTGTTACCAGGTTTATAATACTATTTTCCCTTGTGTGTGATAAGGGATCTACTTTTGCATCTACATTCTTGACCTAAGGGGCATTTGAAAATCAAGTCATTACAAGGTTTTTGGAGGGTTTTGTGAGCATTGCAAGGTAAACATCCACCCCAATTTCATGTTGCACAGAGCATTCACCCTGCCGCAGTAGCACATTGAATTCATATCATGTGGCACATTCACCCCACCGCGATGGCACATTGACTTCATACTATGTTGTGTATTCACCATGCCATAGTTGCACTATGGCCCTCGATGATGCTAAGCATGTGCACAATGTTCATACCCTACGGTGCCTATTAATGCTTGCCTGTGGTGGTGCCTTTGTCCTGCAGTAGTGTAAAGTGCCCATGCTGAGCGTGATGTCTGCATGGTGCTTGTGTAGCACACTATCTATGATGCCCATGTGACGCACCACGCCCAATGCCCACACTTAAAAAAATAACATCCACACTTAACAAAATAGTGCCAGCACCATGTTATACCTCCCATCGCTTTAAACCCTACATACTCTGGCGCCACTTCCATGTGCACCTCTGGCATCACTTCGATGCGTGCCCTCGAGCACTGCGCACCCTCCACTAGCGCGTGAGTGCCCAAACATTAAAATTTTGTTTTATAAATTTTAAGAAAAAAAAATGTATATAATTTCAAAAAAAATTAAAATTCCAAAATAAAAAATAAAAATAAAATTTTAAAAAAAGGAAAGGGATAAAATGAAAATAAATAAAATTCCCAAATGGGGGCTTTTTTTTCTTTTCTTTATGCTTATTTCAATTCATAGTTTTTATGTTTTATCTTTGACTAATAAACATTTTCTCACATGATTAGGTGATCAAATGGCATTCACATCTGGAGCAGCACCCAAACCTATAGTCTTCAAATTCTAAGGTGTACCTGTGAAGTCTAGATTCCATGATGATTATGTAGAGATTAGAGATACTAACTTCGGACACACAAATCTAGGTAAATTCCTAAGAATTTGCAACAAGCCAATAGAGAGGTTAGCCATGATGTCTACATTGATCCGTTTATGATTGGTGAATGTAGGATCACATCTTGTGTTAGTACAATCAGCTGAACTGATCATGGCCCTGTCACAACAGTTCATTCTTGATGAAAGAATTGTCAAGAGTGTCATTGAAGAAGTGGTGTTGGATCTACGACCTAAAAACATTGAGAGGGTCTTTCATCTTCCTAGAGTAGACTAGTTCATCAGACTTTCTTATGAAATAGCAGAAAGGTGGTATAGGGAACATCAACAAGAGGCCATTAACATCATATAGTCCTCATACCTCATTGAGAAAACTCCTCAGGGAAAGATAATAGGAAAAGTGGATATGACTTGGGGATACATGAAGGAAGACATCGGGTACTCTATTATTCTCCTAACTAGAGTCATGGGCTTACTTGCAGTGGGTCACCTCAGCACCGTCATGGTCAATTTCATTGAGACCATCAAATAGGAAAAGATACCATTGGACTAGGGCACCACACTCAGTGAAAACTTGTGTGAGAAACTAAGGATGGTGAAGGAAAAGAAGAAGTTTTACATGACTTCTTACATGGTATACCTGCTTGCAGCAAGGGAAAAAAACTATCTTGGTTTGTACAGGAGAGGCAGTATGTAGGACCCCACTGCCTAGCCATACATAGTCTACCCTCAGTTGGTGAAGAAGAAGCTCTCACGGTAGAGCAAAGAATATAGAATTGTGAATGATACGTTTATCTTTGCAATCATTTGATTCATTGAGGGATGCTATGGGAAGAGGTTATTCGATGAAGCCAAAACTTAGGTCACAACTCTCAGAGCCTACTTCATACAATTCAAGATGTTCACATATCTTTGAGTAGCTAGTGCATCCATCAATCCTAAGAAGCTCCTAAGAGACCCCAATGACAAACTGGTGCTATTGGAGATATCCTAGCAAATTGAATTAGTCTATGAGAAGATAAAGAGGCACCGAAGACCTTGATAGGCATGGCCATTGGTCAATGGACCTTATCAGGTGAAGAGGAAATAAGATATTTCATCCTTTGAATGGGAGTGAGAGAACTATCCTCTTGAAGAATACAACTCTCCCTAGCCATATTTTGATAGTGTCAGGAAAGTAGAGAGTTTGGCAGGAAGAGACTTCCATCATGAGGATGTTGTTGAAGATCATTGGATGAATGCCACAAATGACTATAATGTCTGCATTAGGGACTATTGTAGGATGAATTTGTATCTAGCATAAAAGGCTCTCTAGTTGAACATCATAGAGGAGATAAAGAAATAGGATTCTATGTAGTTACTGGACCCCCTATTCAATGCTGACAAAATTGGTGAAAGACCTATTATGAATGCCAAATTTGACAAGGAGGAGGCTAATGATATTAATCATCGAGTGAGGCATGTCATCAGAATGATGAAAGATTGGATTAAGAAACCTTTTCCACTTGATCCAATTCCTGATACTATAATCTTCCATGCACATGCTTGCCTAGAAAGAGGTGGGAAGGAAAGTAACAATTCCTACCTTCATAGCTCAATCTCCTATTAGGCTAGAAATAGTGTACCAGCTTGATCGCCTGATTAGATATTGTCACCCTCTAGAAATGTAGGGATAGAATAAAAGAAAGAGGACCTTTCCTCAGAGGATTTAGACAGAATAGGTGCCTCCCCAGTAGCAGGAATAGAGCCCACAAGGGTCCCAAGATACTGGAGCTACCCAAGTCTAGGATGAACCACAATTGCCTCCTGTTGTGTCTAGCCAACTAGAAGAGGGACATATTTTGCAAGTCTCCATTCCTCCTATGCAAGATGAGCTAGCTTCTCCTTCTACCTCCAAGAAATAGAAGAAAAGGATTAAGATTCGAATGAAGAAATGGCAAAGGATTAGTAGAAGATTAGTGCCTAATCCATCTATTCCTAAAAGTATTCTAGAGGGAGACAAAGAGGAAGAAGAAGAAGAATTAGAAGAGGAAAAGGAACAAATGCCCCTATAGGGAAGAACTCAGCTAGCTAGAGTCACAGAGTTGCAAAGGAGAAAGAGTGCCATGAGTACCTTGCCATCCACTCTAGTAGAACCTTTAGAGCTTTCTTCTTCAGAAGATGAAGTACAATAGTGGGTGGATGAAACCCAATTTAGGAAAACCACCAATGTAACTAGTTACAACTTTTAACTCTTCTGAAGTGAGCCCTATTAGGAGCCAACCTTGTCAAAGGTTACAAAATGCACTATTAGGTGTGACCCTATTAAAGGATTTGAATCACCCTATTAGGAGTGGCTTTGTTAGAGGTATTTAAGACACTTCAACCTAGAAATTCCACCTTGTTAGAGTATTTACAAGAATGACTATTAAGTCAGCTCTATTCACTATTACAATTGTTAGAGAGTAAAAATGATTAACTTGATTATTGAAGCAACTAATTTGAAAATTTAGATAACCATTCTAGCATATCCTCTAGATCCTTTTTGATCAAAATATTCTTTGCAACTCCTTGAATGTTCTGTGCTTAATCAGATATCCTTCTTTATTCACATCTTATCTTCTTCCACTACTTTATATTTCGATCCATAACTTGAACTTTCATATATATCAAAAACCAATGTAAATTTGGCTTGAATACCCTTATAAATAAACAATTAACATCCACTAAGTTGGGTTGCATAAAAAAATAATAAACAAATTTTTTATGTTATAGGTTGATTGACACTGAAACTAGGTCACTGCATTACCACTGAGTTTCTTGGTTACTAACCTGACTCAAGTTACATTAAACCCCTTTGGTAACAAACCTGACTCAGTTTACATAAGAATCCTTCAATGATTGACCTAGCTTGGTTAACACTTGATCACTGAACTTGGCTTATTTTGAACTTCTGCTTAGTTGATACTAGAGTCTTTTGAGTTCGATTACTACTAGCAAGGCTTTGTTAGAATGTAGGATTTGTGTAACATCAATGAAAATATACAACTAAATAATTGTTTTCAAAAAAAATATCCTACAAAGATTATGTGTAACTAAGAATGCAATATTTTGGGGCCAAAAACTAAGGATATTTTAATGACAATCTCAAAAGAAAGTTGAGTAATGTCAGAATGGTTCAGAATGTCAGTTTATCAATACAAAACATATGCATATGTCAAATGAAGGGTGTTAAACAACTAAAACACCACCCAAGCCTTGAAATGAAAACCAATTACATATGCATGAAAAACATTCATAGGGGACTCAAAGTGATTCAAAATTTGGAATAAACACTCAAAATGGGAATGCAATTTTCAGTTCCATCAATGGCTTTATCTAGGGATGCATGCCCCTTGTAGGCATGGCAAGGATTAAGATCTTTGGATGAAGTAGACCACACACCTAACTTCTCTCGAACAACTTTATTGAAAACAAGAAACAATCACCTACTTATGTACAACTAATGGCCTTGGGGCACCAAACTTCAACAAAACTTCTTACCTCTATTATATACCTGATTTTCATCTAAATGTGGATGAGGTAAACTAGAAATTTTATTCATATAAGTCTTTTCAATTAGATTAACATCTTGAAACACACCACTTAGCAAAATTGAATCTACACCTTCACTTTCATAATACGTATAAAAACTAGCTTCATTTTCAACCACTTGCTCATTATGAAAGTTCTGATCAGAATGATCAAAAATATCAGAGTCAAAATGAAAATCCTCTCCAATGAATGAATCATGCATGCTATCAGTTTTGAATATGAAAGATTCATACTTAACATGGGGAAAAAGGTCACACATACCTTCAAATTGTATATCCTTATGCATAACCAGATGGTATTTGGGTGAGCAATCAGATTTGTAGTCACATGTGTCATCAATGTTAGCTCCTAAAATTAATCTAGAATCTTTAAATGGCTCTTTAAAATCAGCAAATGGATTATTCATCATATTAAAATATCCATCATAAAACTCATTACAAGGTGCATGCTGATTTTCAACAAAAACTTCATCAAACATCTTGTCATCCATCTCATAAGATGCAACATCATCATCTTCACTATCATACTTGAAAGAAGAAGAAAGATCTGATCTCTTACATCAATAGGATAATGTATCATCATTAAATTCATCCTCAATCAAATTTGAACATTCCACTCTTCTTCAAACAACGGGTTGATGACTTCATGTAATGATCCTTTTTGAACATCTTGACAAAACATAGGTTGATCATCATCATATAAAGTTATATTATAAACCTTGAAACCATTTTTGACATCATTTTCATCAGAACTTTCAGCATGTGAAGAGGAAAAATCAGAATCATCATCATCATTACTTGAAGACATAACATCCACTTCATCAACTAAGCAAGCAGAATATAAATCAGTATTATTCACATCATTTTCACTAAGATGATTCAAATGAATTACCCACCAATCATCTCTTATCTTATCAATAGGTGTTGTTCTAGTAACTATAGAATTACTTATATGCTGATTATTAGAGTTACGCACAATCCCATGGCATTCATCTACACAACTAGGCAATTGATCTTTGTAAATAATCTCTTTGTCCTCACATTGTGTACACAATTCCTCTTCAAAGCATTCAACTACATGCTAGTTTATACAATTTAAAAATGGAATTTTACTTTCATTTTCAGATCTAGAAGAAGAAATTATACTTTTAATTGGATAAGGACACTTACTTTCCTGATCACTTTCTTCTTCCCAATCAGCATCAGACTCGTATGAAGATGAACATGTAGTATCATTTTCCTCATTTTGATTCGAGTAACCACTCTCATCATCTTCTTCATATGATGCCTCTTGATTATAAATCAGATCAACAACTTTATTTTCATCACTTGAAACATGACTTTCAGCTTCTTTGTTCTCATATTGAGATGAGTATCACTTCAGATTGTAAAACATTCTCAACATGATGCAATCTATGAATAAGAGAAATAATTTCTTGCATTTTTGACTGATCAAGTGAATCCACCTTATCATCTACTACTAAAACATTACAAACATGTGCACTCTATTCTTCTGACTATGACTAAGATAAATGTGATTCACACTCTTCACCTTATGTTATCTCTCCATGGCATGTTGGATCAGAAATATCAAATGCATGATCAGAGACATAACTTTCAACCTTTTCACTTGCACAAGACTAAGATTTAGGTGCAGCAACCTCATACTTTAAAGCATTAGTTACACCATCATACATATAATTATTATGCAAAGAACTTACTACTGTAACTAAACCTTGATTCATAAAATCAACATAGTGCTCAACCCTATCAAAGTTTGAAATGTTTATTACTGATGTAGCATCAAGAACATGTGTGTCTTCATTTTTAATAGACTCATTCTTCTCTACCCACACATTTTGATTTGAAATTTCAATCTGATTATACATTACAATAGGGGTGTTGATATTCTGATTTGGAATTAAAGTCTATACACTATGTTCCACTTTTCTTTCATAACCATTATACCAACAATCATTAATAGAAAATTAACCTCTAATCAATCCATACTTCAAATGATTTACAATATCCCTATCAGTCATAAAAGCTTGATATAATGTCTATGGTTCTTTATCCCTTAGTAGATAATTCATTTTCTTGTCAAATGCATCAAAGTAAATAGCTAAAAATATTTGATCGTCGGGTCTATAACTCTTAGGGATATCATTCAAAACTCTTACAAATCTAATATTAAATTGAGGAACAAGTTCACCATTCTCGATCTGAATCCTTAAAAATTTATTATAAGAATCAGATATGCTTACCCTTTCTCCAAATTGCTCTATGAAGGCTAAATGCAACTCACTCCAAGATGAAATAAAACATGCTGGTAAAAAGGAAAACTAGTCTCTAGCATCACCTTCTAATGTTTGAACAAATGATTTCATGCCCACATCCTCATGAGCAATGTCATAGTCACCCATCAAATCATTAAAAATATGGACATGATGACTAGCTAAAACAATATATTTCCCATTAAATTTAGGAAAACTTTTTCTAATATCATTAGGAATGACATTTGGGAAACCATAGATACCAACAAAGGATAATGGGATGTATCTCTTGGTAGGAAAAGATCTACAAACATCACTAACTAGCTACATACTTGATGAAAGGAGACCTATCATTCTTCAAAACCGTGACACTCATTAACAATGATTCTAATTTGTAATTTGTAGTAGGCTTATAACCTTCTACCATTGAATCACTTCAAACACTTCACAAAAATTTACAAACTAAAACTTATTCCCATGAAGTGTATAAAATCTATCACATTATTCTCCTCCTCGTAGTGCTGAAAATACCACTTGATGGAGAGCACATTGTTGGAATTTACAAGTGGAAAGATTTACTTATTTGGGGGGGGGGGGGTGAATCAGAAGTAACAATGTTTAACATCTAAAAGTTTTTTAGCTGAAATCATTCACATGCATCTAATTCATCTTATAAACATGAAAGTAAAGACATGCATGACAATAGATAACAAAATATTTTGGTAACCTAAAAGCCCTCCAAAATGAGAAGGTAAAACTAGGGTGTGGATGACACTCACAAAGTATCACTACAACAATATGTAACTGTTTAAGGTTACAAAATTTGACTGTTGGAAATTTGATTGAAAAGCTCATTATGAAGATCAAAGAGGGAGATTGTTGCAAAGAAAGAAGGTAGAGAATATTTTCAATCATTGTTTTGTCATTGATGTCAAACCTAATACTTGTAGGAATGACATTATCTTATATGATCTAAGTACTATCACTTAGTTGATTGATGATGAGGATTTGATCAACAAGATGTAACAAGAGAACCTAAGGGAAAGGTTGAGTTATGATGTTGTAATGAAGTGAAAAGATTAGTTAAGACAATGGTTAAATGATGCATTGCTAACATACTCAAAGATATAGAGGATGGTCACACTTAGAAACATTGCAGGAAGAAGTTGTATCAAGGTTGATTGCAAAGCTTAAACTAAGATCTTTAGTGGGTGCTGAGCAAGTTAGTTGAAGTTGAGAAAATTCTTAGTAGGAGCTGAGTAACAAGAAATTCTAATGTGTGTTGAGTGATCTTTAAGTTCCAAGTGAAGATTAGGTGCTAAGCATCATAAAATTCTTTCTTGGTGCCAAGTGATCTTTAGGTGTCATGCATCAGGAAAAATGCAGAGGGTGTCGAGGAACATAGTATGTGTCGAGCACCAGTATTTCAATAGTGCCAAGCTACTGCATTATTTTAAATGATGAAGATTTTCCTAATCTGAGCTAACATAATGGTTACATTGAATTTTGTAAATGAGTTGGAAGATAAGGATGATGAGTTGATGGCACAAAATCCCATGTAAACCATTTTTTGGTCAAATTCTAAAGGATTATTCAAGAAGTTTTTAGAGGAAATAGAATATGGGTTAGATGTAATGAATCCTACCTAATCCATGTGAATTGAAATTAAAGAATGGAAGAATTGACTGGGAAAAGGAACTCCAAGACTTCTATTTAAGGAGTCATAGACCAAGAAGCAAAGAGCTGCTAATACTGTTGCCGTTGAAGAGCCAAAATTTGCAAAGTGGTTAGAAGGGTGTCAAGGAGAAGACATCTAGGAGAAGGAAGAGCACAGAGGCTTTGCTTCTACAAGTGATCATGAAGAGATGATTTCACTGGTACATTAAGCATGAAGACTCAAGGAGACTAAGTTTGAAATAAGGGCAAGTTGTTAAGAGTTGCAGAGATTGAAGGCCAGGCAAGGGTATGAGCTAAGAAGTGATATGAGATCTGCAAGATAAGTTGTATGTTGTAATCAGATCAAGATTTTCTAATACTCTCTAACAATTGTATTAGATCTAAAAGTCCTATGGACTTAGGTTGGCCTAACAACCATTTGTAAATCCTTTAATAGGGTGACATTCCAAGTGAATGTTCTAAAGTCCTCTAACCAGGCCTACTTCTAATAGGGTGGATAAATCCTTTAACAAGGTCACATTTAACAGTGTATTGTAAGCCTTTAACAAGGTAGGCCTTTCAAAGGGCATCATTTTAGAAGAGTGGGAATTGAGTAGCATGTTACTAGTGGTTTTTCCCAAATTGGGTTTCCACGTAAATCACTGTGTCATGTGTTGATTTCTTATGTATTATGCTTGCATGTTGATTTATAGTAACTTGCTGATTAGATAAGTTAAAGCATGGATGAATGAATGGTTGAATGGGTTCACTATAGTTAGTGAAAAGTTTGAATAGGACATTTGGACCTTGAATGACTAACTCACTCACCCCCCTCTCAGTTATTCTAAAGCATTTCTAACATTGACCACTTCCAATGGTTTGGCTTGTGAAAGGCCTATCTTGTTAAAGACTTTACACCCTATTAAAAGTGACTTGGTTAAAGGATTTACAAACACTCACTTGGAATGTTACCCTGTTAAAGGATTTAACACATTGTTGAAAGGCTTACAACATGGATATTAGGCCAACCTATCATCATAGGATTTTCATTCCTAATACAATGGCTAGAGAGTATTAGAAAGTCTTGACCTGATGACTTGCAATCTTCAATTGCTGATTTTAGATCCTTGTTTTTCTCTATTTGTTCTGATCCTTGCTTGATTTGACATGTCTCTCCTTGAAATTTTGATACTCTATTCTTGATCAACCAAATTTTGCAATGCTATTCTTATTTCCCTCTTCACTTCACTAGCATTCTCCCATAAGCTCTCTCACTTGCATACGAATAATGGGGTTTCATCCTCCTTTTAAAGGCTTTGAAGACATAATGTTAGGTATGAATCTACGATTAAAATTCATTCTTCTTTTCCCTCTCAATTCTTTCACTTTTCCTATTGGTTGCATGATTTCTCCATTTTTCTTATTGGCTACATGCTAATTACATAGGGAATGCAAAAGATTCAATCTTATCTTCAAGATCCTTCAAGATTCATCTTAAGTCAGCTTGAAAAATGGTTTACATCTAAGTTTGTGAAGACACAAATTCATATGCTAATTCTGTGTTACTCAAAACTTACTAGTTGCTAATGCTCAACACATATACTAATTCTATCTCACTTGGCTCCTATAATCATTATGTCTTGCTCGACATCTATAATATGCTCAACACCTATAGTGACTCAGCATCACTTATCACTCAATGCTTGGTCTTTTCTTGACACCTGAAGTTTACTCAGCACCTGTTGAATTTTTGGCTTGGCACATAGTATAGCTCAACATCTATATTATAATTGGCATCATCTTGAAAATTGGTTAAGTGTGTTGAAATTAGTTGTCAAAACCTATCTAAGACCAACAATCTCTTTTTTTGACATGAGTGGCAAAAACACTTAACTAAGCATTATGAGTCTAGTCTCTATGAGTATAATACACATTTTATTTGACATATGTACAAAAATTCAAAATTTTGTAGAAGAGTATATACCTCAAAAACTTGTAACTCCCCTTGAGCTGATGTGCCATTTCTATAACCAAAATTCTCTTAAGCTGAATTTGTCTCATGCTGATATGTCTAATATTTGTTACCTTGTCTATATCTACTTTGTCTGTACTTCCCCTTTATTTCCTCTTTGTGTCTGCTCCCCCTTCATACATCTTATTGTAGTTTTTGCACCTTTTTTTTGTATCTCCTTATTACTTCCTCAAAATTTTGATTCTCCCCCTTTGGGTATTTCTCCTCTAGGTCTCATTTATTATCTACACCAAATTATCATATCTCGCCAAAACCTTTGGGTATTTCTCCCTTTATTTACACATCTATTCTTATTATCTCCTATCTTTATTATATCTCCCCCTTAAATGAATATCTCCCCCTCTTTGACACTTATGCCAAAGGGTCCTAAGAATGAATAGAATATTTAGCCAAAAATGTATTATTTACCTCCATTATTATCTTCAGAGAAGCATCCCAATTATCTAAGGCAATTTCTAGTGCTTTGAGCTAGATGGTTGTCTCTACTGCAAGATGCACTAGGCCTTCTAAGGTACAAAGATTAGGGTCTTTCTTTAAAATATTTTCTGCATAGGCCACTTCTTTATGCAATACTTGTAGGTGTGGGGTAATAGTAGAATATATCTATATTAATTTGGCCTTAACATTAGCCTCTTCTACTATTAATATAGCTAACTCCTTCTAAGTGTGAAGTGTTGTTGCAAAATTCTTCTCATTTTGAGCTAGATCCTTAGGTAGCTATGTGCTAGATATCTTAAGATTCCTCTCCAAGCTCAGTATTCTCTGGCTAGTTTCTTTTGTGAAATATGATGAATCACACAATTTGGAGTACAATGACAATATGTTCTCAAGTACTATTTTAACTTTCTCAACCTTTTTAGCCAGTTCTACCCATGATAGTGCTATCTCACTGGATATCCTCTCATTAACTTTCATTTGAAATTTCTTTTTAGACCATTCTAATAATTTGACATTATTATCAAGGTCTTCATTTTGTACTTGGTCCACTATGTTGGACAATTTCTCCATGATGGGCTTTTTTTCATTAGGTACTGGCAAGCTAAATGCATTGAGGAAGATGTATTTGATTTCTACTAATGCTTGCCTCTGCCTATATTCATTTATGAGTATCTCCTACTTCTTCCTTCTCTCCAGTGCCTCTTGCACTTCATTTATTTGTGTTGGGTTCATTTTTTTAAAGTCATAACTTGGTATGACTATTTCTTCATCAAGTGTAGGGTCCCCATAGTGAAGTACCCTTACTACCTTGGTGGAGCTTGAGCTTGGTGCTGAAATTTTCAGTGGTACTACATCAGTGCTTGGCTTCTTGGTAGGAGTCCCCATAGTAGGAAAATTGACCAACTATATTGCTTCTTTCTCTCTTTCCTTAGGGGTTTTCTCATCTTCCTTATCTTCTTCTCTACTACCTTGATCAATTATAATGATTTCAGGAGGTGCACCTTGTCTTTGTGCTGTAGGAACCTTTTGTCCTGTCTACTCATTTGCTGACTCCTCAACAATTGTTGATACTATCACTATGGGATCAACCTTAGTAGTTGTGTCTGGTGCTACTTGCTCTTTTGGTTGATCATTTGTAGCTATGGGAGGTTGTGAAGGTAGTTCATGTGTGTTCACCTTCTCCTTGGTAATTTCTACTGCAACTTTTTGTAACTCTTCTACACTCACCAAAATAGGATTTGTGCACAACTGTGATTGCAACTTTGTTTGGTGAAGGATCCTTTTAAGATCCTCTATAGTCAATGGATTAATGTTCTAACCTAAGGTGTCAGGAACATCCTTGACAGTTACACTTTTTGTATATGTAGGTTGTGCATGTGGAGGACTGGGTGGTGGAAATTAGGTGTCTAGGACATTTTTTTCTTGCTACTACTCCTCAACTGTTGCCTCATCACCTTTATGTGTCTCTTTCTCCACTATTACCTCTTCTTTTTCTTTCTCTCCTTCTTCCTTTTCATTTTTCTCTTCCTCTTCATCATTTCTTCCCTCAAAGGAATCTTCTTGGCCTTCTTTGACTAAATCAATTTCCACATTTGTGTGGATTTATTTACAACATCTTCTATTTTATTTTGTAAAATACTAAAGGCTTTGTACTTGGGTGCAAATTTGCTCCCATGTTTCATACTAGCCTTACTTATTTGACCTTTTGTAAGGTCTGGCATCACATGAGCCAATGTTGAATCCCTGATTTCCTTCTCCATATTTAGGCAGTAATGCCATTTATTTTCTACAATGGAGCTTAGCTCCTTAGGTATAGAATTGTCTAGTTCAAGTTGGGTAGTCTTGAACTTGGCCATCATAGTGTAGATAGACTCTTCCACTATGTTTTCTTCTTCTCTTGACAATTTATTAAAATCAATGCCTTTTAATCCAGTCAAATTTGCATTGTCCCTAATGTTGTCATAGATATTTTCAAGATCAAATTTGGTAGTGCGACTTACCACTTTGAATTTCTCATTGTTAGATTCTGTCTTTTCTTTGTTTGACTTGGGGGTGAAACATATTTCCTTTTTTTTTTTTTTCTGGCCCTCCTTGCCCTATTGATTTCTTCTTTTCCTATTCATTTTCCACTTTTTTTGTTGCCTTGGTGTTTGCCCTTGTGGTAGGCTTGGTTGGGCTAGGCTTAGCTAATTTCTTCTTTCCTTTGGGTTGTATAGTTGGCTGTTTCTATGCTTTTCTCTTCTTAGGTTCAGCCTTGGATGCTTCTTTCTTGACACCTTCTTCTTCTTCTACATCCTCACCTATGCCTTGGGTCAATGCTAATGGTTCTTCACCTTATTCTTCTTCATCATCTTCAACTTCTTCATCTTCTTCTTCTTTTGCAGTGCCCTCACCAAATTTAGCTTTAAGTTTCTTTACCAATTTTTACTTTTCCTTTAATGTAGAGGCAATCTTCAACTCCATATCCACCTTTGATCTCACCACATCAAAAGTCCCAAAATCTGGTGCACTTTTGTCCACTTCCTCTGCTAATAATATTGTTATAGCTGCAAATGTCTCATCTATGTTTCACTTTGTTTGACACTAGTTGTACCTCAAACGACTCTTTCTCCTATGGTTTCATAGAATTGGAGGCCATTTGTGCTAGCTAGGGTTTTTAACATGAATAAATTTAAAACTGCATAGCTCAACACAAATGTAAATACTTTGAATCAATAAAATTGTGTTGAATCACTATTGAAATTGGCTCAAATGTTAGATTCTCTACTTTGAAATCATTCCGCACTCTTCTTCATCATTTCTCTTTGTTTGTAATGAAGAAAAATGATTCAAAATGTGATAATATACTCTATTTTCATAGAATTTAATGCTTAGCACATTTATAGCTATCCAGTTAGCTTCTTAAGCACTTCTGCATTAATTAGCTTCCATTGTCTTTCCACCACTTGGCATCCATTGAAGTATCCTTCACTTGGCTTCAACTAAAATTTCTCTTCACTTAGCTTTCACTACCACCTTAGCTACAACTAATCATTCAACTTCTACTAACTTTGGCAAACAACTCGACATGTATTGAGATTTTTCTTAGCATCTAAGGGCAACTTTTCTAACTCAGCAACACTTATGAAATTTTAACTTTTCATCTCCATTCTTGCTTATCTTTCCTTTTCAATATTTTCTTGTTTAGGAACTAATGTATGATAAAGATTTGTATATCATTTCCTCATTCCTTCTCTTTGCTTAGTTTGATGAAGAGTGACCACTTGACCTTTTAGTTGAAGTGATCCCTTCATTTGATATGTTGTTCCCATCTTTCTTTTTCCATGTTTTATTCATTTCTCCTCTGATGTGTTCAACATCTACCTTTTCATTTCCATTGTTGAACTTTGAGTTGGGTGCATTTGACCTTGTTGGGAAATTCCTACTAATATGACTAGTCTTCAAACAACTAAAGGATGTAGTCTAGCTAAGTCATCTAGTATAATTTTGACTGAAATGTGTTCTTATGCAATTTTTAGGGATGTGTCCATATTCCTGATAGTAATGGTAGCTATACTTGGTGTTGTAGTCCCAATTTTAGTGATGTCCATGATTGTTTCCCCTTGCTGATTGATTAGGTTTCCACATAGGCTTTGATTTGCACTAATAAGCTCCATGTCCATACTTCTTGCAATTGTAGTAGTGACCTTCAAATCTTGCTATTTTGATAGTCCTAGTCCTACAGTCATGTGTTTGATGTCCTTGCTTGTTACACTTATGAAAGTGACCCATATTCTTAGGTTTTTCTTGTTGATGGACATTCTTGCTCTTTCATATATTAGAGGTATGTCCTTTTTTACCACAGAAATGACAAGTAGGTTTAGTGTTCTTACCTTTGTTATCTCTTTCTTCTACAGTCTTGGATGACTCTCCTTTTTCAGTGCTGGTGTAACCTAATCCGAAAGTATCATTGCTAGCTCTTGGTGATTTTAGTAGCTACTCAAAGTACTTAATGGCCTTGTTTGGTTTGTTGAAGCTCTTTGCAATATCCTTCTCTCTTTTGAGGTCATTTTGTAGTTGTTCATTTTGCATCTTCAGTGTAGAGATCGCAATATCTTTGACATTCAATTCATGATGTGCATTCATCATTTATCTTAGGGTGTCTAGCTATATGTTTGAAATTCTTGCAAGTTCAATTGACTTTTCTTCCAATCTATTGGCAAGGTTTCTTTTTTCTTCTTATACCATAGGCTTATCTTCAATGGCTCTTTTCTTCTATTTAGTCACCTCACAAAGCATCATGGCTTGTGATTCTTGTTCAATCTTGAGAGTTCTAATTTATTCTACTTGAGCTCTATTCTTCTCCATCAGGTCTACTATTGTTGCATCAAACTATTTGGAATCTCCATTTGAAAACAATTTTGAGGTGTCAATCTCCTTGTATTTTGTATCATTCTTAGCTCTGGCAATTTCTCTTCTTCTCTTTAATGATTTTCTCAATTCTTCTCTTGCTTCTTCCAAATTGTGTAGAGCAAGTTGCACATCAATTACCTGATTCTCTATGACCTTCCCAAGTTTGTAGACTTCTATTTCCAGATCTTTTCTCCAAGTTGTAAGGCTCTTTCTTGTGAGAACTTGGCTCTGATACCGATTGTTGGAATTTTCAAGTGGGAAGATTTACTTCTGAGAGGGGGGTGAATTATAAGTAATAATATTTAACCTCTAAATTTTTTTTAGGTGAAATCATTCACATGCATCTAATTCATTTAATAAATATGAAAGTAAAGACATGCATGAAAATAGATAGCACAAGATTTTGGTACCCTAGAAGCCCTCCAAAATGAGAAGGTAAAACTAGGGTGGGGATGATACCTATAAAGTATCATTGTAGCAATATGTAACTATTCAAGGTTACAATACCAACACTCACTTGGAATGTTACCCTGTTAAAGGATTTAGCACCTTGTTGAAAGGCTTACAACATGGCTATTAGACCAACCTATCATCATAGGATTTTCATTCCTAATACAATGGCTATAGAGCATTAGAAAGTCTTGACTTGATGACTTGCAATCTTCATTTGTTGATTCCAGATCCTTTTTCTACTTTGTTTGTTCTAATCCTTGCTTGATTTGATATGCCTCTCCTCAAAATTTTGATACTATGTTCTTGATCAACTAAATTCTGCAATGTTGTTTTTCTTTCCATCTTCACTTCGCTAGCATTCTTGGATAAACTCTCTCACTTGAATATGAATAATGGGGTTTCATCATCCTCTTAAAATCTTCAAAGACTTAGAGTTAGGTATGAATCTATGATCAAAATTCATTCTTCTTTTTCTGCTCAATTCTTTCACTTTTCCTATTGGTTGCATGCTTTCTCCATTTTTATTATTGGTTGCATGCTGATTACATAGAGAATGCAAAAGATTAAATCTTATCCTCAAGATCCTTTGAGATTCATCTTAAGTCAGCTTCAAAAATGGTTTACATCTGAGTTTGTGAAGGCACAAACTCATATGCTAATTCTATGTTACTCGACACTTACTAGTTGTTGATGCTCATCACATATAGGAATTATGTCTCGCTCATCATCTATACTTTGCTCGACACCTATTATGATTCAGCATCACTCGACACTTTATCTTTGCTCGACACCTAAAGTTTACTTGAAACTTGTTGAATTTCTTGATCAACACATACTATAGCTTGACATCTGTATTATACTCGGCATCATCTTGAAAATTGGTTAAGTGTGTTGAAACTCAATTGTCAAAACCAATCTAAGACCAACACGGATATGTAGAACTTAGTTTCATGCAAAAGGAATCAAATGAAAGTGTAAAATACCTTTAGTGTTGTTGCATGAAAGCATTGGTCTGCTGATTGGCATAGGTGTTGATTTCAATTCTTCACACCATTGATCAAATCCTTGTAGAGCCATCATTTCCTTAAGGAGAAAAAAATGAAATCACTGTTGTGATTCATTTTAATATTCAAATTTCTTTTGACAACAAATCAATCAACACTTTAGAACTCATCAGTCAAGAACTCATGGACTCTCTCTTCTTGTCTAAAACTTAACATAACTTTCAGATCTGCATTGCCAAGCTAAAAAACTCTTTGAAAATATTTATATATAACCAATCTACATTAGTATAGATATACTTTAAAGAGTCACCACTCACAATTATGAGAAATATTTAAAACATGATTCATAGCATGATTAATCTGAACTAGATTTAAAACATGATTCATAGCATGACAAATTTGAAATTACTATAGTACTTTGAAAACAATAACGAATTGAATTGACTAGAAATAAAACTTGGTAACAATACAATCTGCATTCAATCCTCCAAAGCTACTCCTATCTTGAACAAAGCATCATTGGGTTGCATGACATTTTGAATAAGAAAATTGGAAAAATACATCAGAGAGCTTACTCCTGCAACTTTTTCATGCACTTTTCCTATTCTATTGAATCTTTTCTTTTAAATTTTCAAGGTTTGTCTACCATTTAGATTTCAATACAGTCCCTAGTAGAGTCACCATTTTTTTGGCTTCCAATTTAATAGTTTTGAAAATAACCAAGAAACCAGATGAATGCATCTAAGGCTAGCAAATTCTTATGATGGATGCACCCGACTACAATCTTGGGCCAATTATAAGGCATAACTCCCTCACTTCAGGGTTTGCAAGACCTACATGGGTTAACCTTGAGGTACTTATATATGGTATCCGTGCAATTAAACATATAATCTAAACCTAATAATAATAGATCAAACCCTTTTGTCTTCTAATACTTATGCAATAACATAGGAACAAAATAGCTACAAATCATAACCTATGAACTCATAAGCTAAGTGAGGGTTAATTCTTTTCAGCCCACTACAAAACATGAAGAACTGAATTGATTTTGATTAAAAAGATTTGTGCAAATAACATTCATATCAGCTTGCATTTGATTTAGTGATCAGTGCCTTATCCATTGGGACACAAAGTCATTACTAGTAGCATGACCTAACTTGATTGCCTTACAATTAAATTTGTCAATTGAAATCCGCAAATTCCATTCTTAAAAAAATCCCCTCCATACACCTAGAAACCTTATCAAAATATTGAAGCATTTACTTAACTCCTTGAATCAAAAGCAACAACAGATTTGATACACAACTCATCCAAGATGTCTTAAATCAAATGAACCTTATTCACTCAATTACAAAGCTAATAGCATATGAAGAATTAGGAGATATAATAAGAAAACACAAATAATTCATTATAAATCCCCTTTGCATTCATCCTTGGAAAGATTAAATATATCAATTGGTAAAACTAAATGTAACTCAAAATGCTTCACATGATCTAGCATCAATTTCCATTTATCTCAGAGAACAAGACATGAAATGAAATGAAAAAATATGCACAAGAGTGGATGTGTGGCCTTCACTGCTAGAGCATAGCTCAATAGACAAGAAGCAAAACCAACAACAACCTTGGTCTCATAGTAGAACACTAGAACCCTGCTGGTATCATAGAGAAAACTACCAACCACAACAATGAGAAAGAAAGAGAATGAATTTCTGGATTTGTTATGCATTTGACATGTGTCCACTTGGAAAACCTCCTCAATAAGTTAAAAAAATCTCTTTAATCTCTCTCTACAACTACATATCAAATCCCCATTATATGCCCTCCCAAAAGCACAAAATATCTCAGATATTTAGTGGAATAAAAACTTCTTTTAATGCCAGATTTGAACCCAAGGCAATAGCAAAAAGTAGTAAAAAATGAACTCTAAAGGCATGAAAATTTTTTAAGAATTTTTTTAGGCTTCAACAAACTTCAATGTTTGCCTCCGAACTGATTTTGATGCTCCATGATGAATTCTGCCCATTGTACTGAGAATGCCCCAGAAACACAAATCTACTTATAGAGTGAACTGAGGGAAGAACTGTGCAAAATATGACCCCAAATCTGGAAAAATTTTCTCCTCCCATTTCCAACGATATGCTACATTGTATATTTTGGATAAAAGTTTCCCTCCTACGATCGATTTAAGAATCTAGCTCCCAAGCCAAGAACAAAACCTAAAAAATGAAAAATTTAAAAGTTTATGTAGTGCAAACTATATAAAAACTTTAAAATCATTTAAATCTTTCATCCATTTGAACTTTTGCGCTGACATCTCTGAATTTTAGATTCATTTACACTTTATATTTTACAACTCTCCAATTCGATGCCACATGTCCACTCTCTATTGGTCATATTACCAAGTGGGCCCCACACAATTTCTTATTCGAAATATTTAAATTTCACTATAGCATCGTGAACCTCCAAATTTTTCTTTACGCTGTTATGCTGATGTACCACTGTGAGCTTTTAAAATTTATTTTTTGACCACATGGGAAGCTTCAATTTTTGTAGCATCGTAATGATATGCAACTCCACCTTCCAACCATACGAGGTAATCATATCATCGTAGGGCCTTTGAAACTTTCTTCGATTTATATGTGTTTCTTTGGTCTTAATTAGCAAGTCAAAATATTTTGACCTTGGCCCCAACGGGCCCTACCCCATAGACCTACGACTTCCAAAGCCATGTCTTAAAGACAACATGCAACCTGAGTGTTTTTACATTTAAACACTAAAATCTCCCTACCACAACCAATGTGGGATAATTGGTTTTTACTAGTTTTCTCTTACATCCATGTGTATGATTGCTTCCTATTTGGCATTGCTTCTTCTTACTACGCGAGCTGCCTTCTTTTATGCAGATGTGTGCAACTCCCCTTTTCAGTTGAACACGTACCTAGAGTGTGGGATTTTTTCTTGTTCATGGGTTGCCCTTATGAAAAAAAATGGCTCTACCTTGGTTGCTACAGATTTAGGAAAGAAAAATGATGCCTCTCTCCTCTTTGATTGCATCTTCTTCTCCACTTTTGGTTGCTTCCAAAGCTTGGCGAGCAAAGGCATGGGAATGAATTTTCATTAGCTTCCTAATGTTTTTCTTGGAATTGGCCATGGAAACTTTGTTAATTTCATTGGGGTCAAGCCAAAATTTCCCCTTTCCACACTTGAGAATGCTCACCACTAGGCGCTTGTGCAGTTTCAACAAAACCATTGTCTCTTTCTTGAGGAACTTGTTACTTTCCTCAACTTAGGAAAGGAAAAAAATATTCACAATATACAATTCTAAATTTCTTTTATTCATCTCAATTCTTTCCTTTTCATATATATGTCTATTAGCTAATACCTCCTTTTTTATTGCATGGCTAGTGTTGTGTTCTTCAAACTCTAATGTGCATTCTCCTCACACACCGAGCTCCTCTCTTCAATCAATGGCTTCATTTGGCATGAGTTGCCTCTATGGAGCTGTAGCTTCTCTATTTTCCTTTTCAACATGCCTACTTGCTTTGTAGATTTGGTACCAATAATAGCGCATAGGGCCAGAAAAATGGCATGAACTACAGTGGCGTTGGCATGCGGTTGGTAAAAATTGTGAAGCACCATCATTCCATATGAAAATCACATTTCTTTTTTGTGCTCCAATGAGGAATGTTCCATGCTGATATCTTAAACTCTCTGATGAAGATTGAACTTCCTTTTAATGATAGGATGAACATCATCTGCACCTACCAATGTCTCCAAGAATGGAAGCAATGAAACTAAAGCACTATCTAAAAGGTCATCAAACCAGTTTTCTATAGGAATGTCATTGTCTACTTAAAGAGGGATTATTGTTGGAAAGAGCTTGGAACTCCTCTATTCCAATGTTCAATAATAAAGCAAAGGAGTTGCACATATAAATCCTTAGAGAGATTTGCAAGCCAACCAGGGGCATTTCCAATACATGTTATGTACCAATCATCAGACACATAACCCACTCCCAAAAAATCTAGAGAACTTGGGTTGTCAAGGCACGAGTGTATTACGAATACTCGAATACACCAGTACAAGACAATCGGCTTTTCCAAGCCTTTTTCAGTTGCCTCTTCCAATATTCTTCTAAAGCCTGGATGTATCCCATGAGCTTGAATGAGTGTGCAATAGGCATTTTCAAGCTCAATTAAGATGACATCTTTTCTCTTTAGCTTGGCTTAGATTTCTTTTTGAACTAGTCTTAGTTTCAGATAAGAAGGAATATTAATGGGGAGGTACTTGAAGCAATATGCTTTGGCAGAGGGATGAGAATCCAATTCCTGAAATTTGAAAGAAATTGATATTCTTTTAGAGCAATTATAATAAAAATAGAAAACTTCACAATTGCTTGGAAGCAAATTAATATGTAATCTTTTCATGGTTTAGTTTTAATTTCAAATATATGATGGGGGGTATCCTTGTTTTGAATTAGGGTTACAGAGACAATAGAATGATTGCTACTTGTGTCTTGAGTGGTAACATGGGTATTGGAAATACCCTCCATGATAACCCTCATTTGACCTTATCAATCTGGTGGAATAAGTTGGGCCCCAAGTAGGTCCAGCTAAAAAGAAAATTCTTTTCCAAACAACTAAATTGTAAAACCGACTCATTCACCCTCTGGCACTGATTTGAAAAAAAATTGAACCATTGAAAATGAATTTGAAGCTCATTTTACATCTTTTTGCAAATTTTCAAATTTTGTGTTAGGAGGTCCCTTGACTAGGCTTAAAAACTGACACAAACACCTAACCGGGCTCCAAAATCAAAATAGCTGATTCTTTGTTCTGCATACTTACACCCTATCAAATCTTGTCTCATGATGAATTCTCAGTCAAAAGATATTGACTGTCAAAGTTGCCTTCTCAGAATTGTCTGCAAGAAAACAAGTTAGAAAACCATAAAATGATTTCAGATTCGGCTTCAAAAAACTGAGTAAATTGACACTTGGGGGCACAAAAATTGGGATGTTGGTTCACTGTCATGAGGAGAGTATAAATCTACAATTTGGGCTCATGAAAAATAAAAAGACATAAATTGCAAGCGGTCAAAGTGGGTTACTCAGAATTTGTAGAGTGGAAACACTGACAAAAAAGTGGTTTTTTCGAATGGAATGGACCTGGGAAAGTGTGCAAACGAATTCGTCAAGACTTGAAAATTGGCACACCTAAATTGTTTTTAGAGAAAAAAATAGTGGTACAATCCATTAAATCTCACCTATCATGGATTTCAAGATATGACATTAAATATAGGGGTACTAACCAATCTGCCTTTCTTGACACAAGTCAAAAGTTACAAGTTACATTTGGAATTGCATTCGAAAACTAATCAAACAGATTCATCATAAGATAAAAATTGAAACATAGAAATTATCTGACCCCTAGAACATAATGCAAAAATAATTTCTTCATTTGGGTCAATTGGATCAAAGATATAATAGGTCAAATAGGGTCTTCTAGAATTTTGCACAATTTGTAAATGCATGAAAATAGTAAACTACCAACTTTGAGGGGTTTGAAACTTGATCAAATGGATTCAAAATGACTTGAAACTTGGAACATAGGTTTTTTGAAATTCATTTTAAATATCCCCAAAGTGGTGGGTCATAAAACATTTCTGGGTTAAAGATATTCAAAGGAAAATTAGGCTTCTTGTCATTATTTGACATGGGCAAAATGTAGAACTTGAAGACAACTCAAAATAAAACTTTGCAAAATGGTTCAGAATATCATTTTATCAATACAAAACATATGCATATGTCAAATGAAGGGTGTTAAACAACTAAAACCACCCAAGCCTTGAAATGACAACCAGTTACATATGCACGAAAAGCATTCATAGGGTACTCAAAGTGATTCAAAATTTGGAATAGACACTCAAAATGGGAATGCAATTTTGAGTGCCATCACATTACATCATAGAGTTTTGAAAAATCCCTGTGTTGGTTAAAAATATTTTTGAAAGGAGACAAATAGTTCTATTCATGTACAAGTTGATAGAACCACTAAGGGGATAGGTAAAGAGTTTCAATCTAGCCACCCTATCCAAGGCTATTAAGAAGGAACAAAGTATGAAACCATCATCTAAATATTCTTCTCAAAGTTACTCCCACTCCAAACTATCATTGGCTACAACAAACAGAGACAAACCCTCCCCACCAAAGAACCCTTTATTGGATGAAGCTACCATATAAAAACTTTGAAGGAAAAAATATGTTTTACCTATAGGGAGCCATGGCAACTAGGGCACACATGCCTCAAGAAACAAAAAAATATACTATGTCAAATTTGGATTTGATGATGAGGATGACTAGGAGGAATTATCCATTGAGGGTGGCCACCCACATGAGGAACCAAAGTGGTTAGCCTAAACCATATAAATAATATTGATGCATTAGTACAACATGGAGGAACCATTGCCCTAGTTGAAAGCCAAAGATATACTTTCTAGGTATACGGAACCCTTCAAGGACATAAGGGAATTATGATATTAGATAGTGAAGCCACTTTGAACTTTGTAAACTCATCATTTTCTAAATAAAGAGGTTTACCTACAAAGGCATATACAAGTCTCAAAGTCAAAGTCACCAAAAGGAAACTCTCAAGCTACACAAAAATTTTTCCCCAACTGAGTATCACCATGGCTAATCACATAGTGAAAAAGGATTTATTTATAGTAGACCTAGATGATATGGAGGTCATTCTAGGTATACAATAGATGGATTCATTGAATGAATACACATAGAGCTTCAGATAGATGGGCTTCACTTTCATTTTTTATGGAAAGAAGGTTGTTCTTAGAGTGCTGTCAAATGAGGGATAAAAGGAAGTTTTTTCATAATAGATGGAGGTCATCTTTGACATGATGACATTGTGAGGGATGCACATTGCTTCATTTGGTAGAACCAATAAAAGGGCAATGAGTGTACCATTACGATGATGAGATACATGTCATTTTGAATGCACATGATAATTTTTTTGCATACATTCCTCCTGGCATACCTCCACATCGTGGTTTTGAGTATACCATCGAATTAGAAGCTGATGCTAGACCAATTATCACGAAATTGTACTACCATCCAAGAAAATTTAAATATGAGATTAAGAAGATGATCTAGGAGCTACTTGAGAAGGGATGGATACTTCCTAGATCTAGCCCTTTTGCATAATCAATGATGTTGGTGAAAAATAAAGATTGAATTTTATGCATGTGTGTGGCCTATCATGAGTTAATCAAGAAGAAAATAAAAAATGGATATTCTATTCCTAGGATCAATGAATTTTTGGATGAGTTGCATGGTGCAATTTATTGTTCTAAAATAGATCTCAACTTTGGATACCATCAGATCTACATGCCGAAGGAAGATGTGGAAAATACAACTTTTCATTTATACTATAGGCATTATGAGTTCCTAATCATGCCATTCATATTAACAAATGCACAAACTAAATTTCACTCTTGCATGAATCAAATCTTCAACAAATAATAATGTAAGTTCTTGCTACTATTTTTCGATGACATTCTTGTTTATGGTAAGACATTAAAATACCATTTAAAGAATATGGATAAAGTCCTTGGAATCATGGAAGCACAATCATTATATGCCAAGAAATCCATGATTTTGGGATGAAAAAGATATTATACTTGGGACATGTGAGTAAATATGGATTACAGGTCCACTAGGAGAAGATTAAGGTTATCCTTGATTGATCTTTGGTAAAATCACTCTCAGAGTTGTGAGGATTTTTTGGGTTGTGTAGTTACTATAGGAGGTTTATAAAAGTTTTTTCTCAACTTAGTGCACCATTAATATATTTTAATAAGAAGGGATCCTTCAAGAAGAATGAAAAGGAACAACACACTTTTGATAAGTTAAAATAAAAAAAGAGTACTTGCATGTTTCTTTCTTTATCTTACTTCACTCAACCTTCCATTTTGGAGTGTGATGCTTCTGCAGAGGGCATTGGAATTGTATTAGATGCAAGAAAGGCACCTAATGGCCTATGAGAGTCATAGAATTACAAAGGGTGAACACTTATATTCTATCTATGGAAAAAAGATGTTGGCCATCATGCACGCCTTGACCAAGATTTGACAATAGATGGTGGGTGCCAAGTTTGTTGTTTGAACTAATCATAACAACTTGAGATGTTTTTTAAAGTAACAAGATTTGAATGAGAGGCAAAAAAATGGGTAAGATTCATGCTTTTTATTTTGACATTGAATATATTAAGGGAAAGAATAATGTCATAGTAGATGCTTTGTCAAGAAATCCACCATCAGTTCATTATAGTAGATTTTAGCCAATTAATACTCTAAGAACACTTTTGCATGAAAACTGATGGATAGAAAAATTTAGGACAACTGATACAAGGTAGTTGACAACATCATCTAGTACAAGGAAAGAATATATTTGGTAACTGATTCTACAATGAAACATAAAGTTTTGAAGGAAATGCATTCCTTGCCTTTAGTTGATCACCTAAGATTCCTCAAAACCTATAGGCAGATTAGAGAAATATTTTCATGGAAGGGTCTTAAGAGTTATGTCCTATAGTATGTGTTGGAATGTGAAACATTCCAATAAAAAAAATTGAACGCACCTTATCAACAAGCTTATTACAACCCCTATCGATATTAGAATGTAAATGAGATAGCATCTCGATGGATTTTATTACCATGCTTTTGAAGGTAAATAAAAAAAATTTCATGGTGGTTGAAAAATTGAAAAAGTACAAAAAATTCTACCATTTCGACTAAGTTTTAGGCTTCCAAAGTAGCAAATTTATTCTTCAAGGTAATATTTTGTCTGCAGAAATTAAATATTGTAAGTGATAGGGACCATCATTTCCTCAACACTGTGTGGAAAAAACTATTTTGGCTAATGAGAACAAAATGTTTGCCAAGTTCTAGTTATCACCTCTAGATAGAAAAACAAACAAAAATTATGAACAAGTGGTTGTAAGGGTGCCTTCACAACTGTGTTTTGGCACAACAAAGGGTGTGGATAAAATGGTTACATCTCAGGTAGTACTATTATAACACCACTTACCTCATGTCCATTACGATGACACCTTTCAATGAACTCTATAATACAAACCCCCCTCCTTTGTAGATATGGTTTTGAGTGATAGTCATGCACCAAAGGCAAAGGACCAGTTGCAAGAAGAATAGGACATTTTGAGGGTCTTGAAGGGGAACCTCCAATAGGCACAAAATCAACATAATATGTATATATACAAATATAAAAGGGAGAGTATATTTGAGGTAGGTGATGTGGTATATCTCTATATTCAACCACATAGGCTATCACCTTTGAAGGTTAGTGGCAAAGAAAAGTAAGGCCACAGTTCTATGGTCCATATCACATAACTTGACACATAGGTGAATTTTCCTAGCTTGAGTTACCAAAAGAAAGTTGGAACCACAATGTCTTCCATGAATCATGCCTATAGAAGGCCATGCGTAAGAGTATCCTTGTATCCACTAACTTGACACCTTTGAATGATGAATGAAAGTTGATATTGGATCTTGTCAAAATCCTTGACGCATAGAAGAGAAAACTGTAGAATCACACCATCAAGTGATATTTCATATGCTATAAGTACTTGTCACTTAATGAAACCTCACAAGAAGGTGAACACATTCTCCAACATCAAACATTGTGTTTTCTTGAGGATAAGACCATTCTAGGATAGGAGGACTATAATGTCCCTGACATAAAATAAATAATACTTTAAAAACATTTTCTATGGGCTGATTGATTTAGCATATCTCAAAACCATTATTATTTTAATTATTTCTATAGGAGTTTGTCATGTCCTCTATTGGCACATAGTTTCTCCCTCAATTGGGTGTTTATGTCTATGAGGTTGAGTTGTTTTGTATGCAATTTTGGATTATTTTATTGTATTGCAAATTCCTGTTAGATTTTAGTATTGTTTTCCATTTTAGAAGTGGAAAATCTTCCATAGTTGTCCATTATAGTTTCAATGGGATTTAAACCTCACCCTATCTCAATTCTCTATATTAATTTGCTTCAAATATGGAATATTTGGAGTGTCATCTTTGTTTGCTAATAAAAAATCCATGTCCAATGATAATTTGCATACATTCATTTTCCTTGGTGAATAGATCTATTGGTGAATATCTTGTTTATAGTAGGCATATATTAGGCATCTAATTAATATAGTGTATTTGTTTTGGGCATCTCAATCTTTATTTCCTAAACCTGCAACTATGGTCATGTCTAGATCACCTTTGGATTGAGATACCCTTTGGCAAATGTTTCCTTTGGATGAAGATCCCCTTTGGATCAAGGTTCCCTTTAGACTGAGATAGCCTTCACCTTCAACTTGAGACCCCCTTCTAGACTAACATTCACATTGGTCAAAATTTGTTTTTGGATAAAGATCCTCTTTAGGTCAAGGTTGCCTTCTAACTGAGATAACCTTTGCCTTTAGACTGAGGTCACCTTTAAATTGAGATTTCCTTCAAATTGAGATCCCTTTCAGACCAAGATACCCTTCAACCAAGATTCCCTTTAAGACAAAGATCCCCTTCAAATCAAGATTTCCTTTAGACCCTTTACCTTCAGACCAAGATTGCCTTTGGATGAAGATTCCCTTTGGATCAAGGTTACTATTGACACAAAATTCTACACCCTTGCTTGAGGTATAACCCTCAAGTGATGTTGTATAACATGGAAATGACTATCAAGTGTGGGACTTGTGCTCTGAGGTTGAATCTTTGGAGAAGGTCAGGTTAGTTACTATCAGGATACACCTAAACTACTGCTTGAGAGGAAAATGAAGAAGGAGAAGATGAAAGAAAAAAATGAAGGGAAAGGGGGGTAATGCACTGAGATAGAATGTGGTTATAGCTCTATCTATAATTTTTCAAAATATTAGTGAAAACCCAAAATATGCTAAACTTGGCTCTAATCTATATCCCAAAATGACATGTAGGTTCAAAACTGAGGTAATGCTGAAAGGAAAGATAATTCTCACTATGCAACAATTACCATTAGTTTAGAAACAACATGTAAATATGAAAAATGAAAGGGAAACATCCACAATGAGGCAATAAACATACACAAATAGTTAATGGAAAGAAGAGGTAAGAAAAAAAATGTTTCATTAATGGAAGGCAAGATTGTAGAACATAATGCTATTGAAAATCATACAAACAAAGAAGAACCCTTAAAAAATATTTACAACTACCTTTTAAAGAGTTTAGGCATAACTTTGACGTTCACATTAAGCTCAAATCCCAACCAGGTGGAGTTTAGTTACAAATAAGGGCAATAATTGAGAATCAGAAAGAAATTTGATCATGGAGTGCAATCCAATGTTGGAAGTGATAGGATGAGACCAAAACCTATGCATCCAATTGCAAGAGATAGAATCACTAAAATAATATCATTTCATGCATTAAAGAGGTATGGAGTGCAATAACATCATGCCAATCAAAGCCCAAGATATAGTTGGACATTGAAGAATTGGCCATGATGGCATGTCATTGACAAACAAAGTCGATGGGAAGGATAACATGCAGAGTTGACAGTGGGAGGGGAGGGGGGGGGGGGGGGTATCTGATTTTCCCAAAATTTAATGATGACCATTGATGAAGATTCCCTCTTTGAAATAGATGGTGTAGATGCCATGGTAAATCTCCCCAATGAGATATTAAAATGCAGTTGTCAATGTAGATTTGCTTTATTTCTAGTGGATGACTGACATGCGGCAAAGAGACCCCAAGATATGTTGGTCCAATGACTATCACAAAGACTTTTTAGTGTGAAGAAATGTTAGAATGGTGACACTTGGTAGCATCTCACACTTTTCTATTTAATACAACATACAATGATCATTTGATCTCCTGTTGAATCTCTATCATCAATCTATGCATGTGCATATTTAGTGGACTTAAGTAAGAGATCGGAACCTCCACCATGTGGCACAATTTTGGACCTTAGAACCTCACAAAGATATTATTGTGTGAGGAAACTTTAGAATGGAGTTGTGTGGCAATATCCTACACTTTCATGAATATTAGGTAGATAGCTTGCAAAAATATGGGAGCCGTTAGATCTACAAGTTGGTTAGCCCAACCAAGAACAAATTGAGCTACATGAAATGTTGGCCACTGACTTGGCATGATGTTAACCCAGAACAAAGAATCCAACCTATTAAAAATCTCTCAGATTGGTTATCAAAGCTGGGCTGAGTGGGGGCAAAAATGGCTAATAGTTACCTTTAGATTGAGATAGCCTTCATCTTCAGACCAATCTTTCCTTTAGATCAAGACAACCTTTGACTAAGGTTTCCTTCAGGATGAGATTAGCTTTAGCCAAACATTGCCTTGGGTGGAGATCATCTTTGTAACATTACATCTTTTATACTTTTTTTAAATGTAAAATTTAGAAATTTCCCCACAAGGAAAAATGAATATAGTTCATTGGGAAGGGGTTGGTTTAAGAACATCATAAAAATTGAATTAAGATCACACAAGTCAATCTCATAGTGACAGAAACAACGAAGGTCAATTTTGCACTTGTATTTTGAACCTAGTGGAGAAAACTATGTTTTGATGTCAATAAATGTGTTATGTAGAGGTTAGATGTTTGAAAGGAATAATCTAAATTAGAGCTCTAAAAATGTACCAAATCAATCTAAATCACATGCTAAGATAATATACTTGGAACCACAAAATATTTTGAAACAAATGGTATAATTGCAAGGCACACCCTTTTCACCCAAACAATAATAAGTGGAAATATATGAACATTTTAACATTTATTACTCACTATTTACTTGACTATTGTTTAATTTTTATATTTCATTTATTTCAATCTTATCATTTATGTCTTGAAAGTTAGACTTCTATTAATCTTATCCACGAAGGTTCAAACATTAGACAAATACAATATAATCATATGCTATCCCTACATGATTTTGAATAGTATTTTAACCAAAAAAAAGTTTGACTAGACTCTATTATAACATTATGATCCTAAATTGGCAAAAATGGTTGCCTCTATCTTAGAAGTGGAACCAAGAACCATTTACACTTAGGATATCATTATTAGGGAGCAATCAATTAGGATAAACTTCACTTGTGTACAGGGTTAACTTTAAGAAACCCCCTTCCTGAAAATATATAAATTCACGGTGCATCCAACATTACTTTTAAGTGGGGGGGGGGAGGAATTTAATTTCTATTAGCATTTTTTTTTCTGATGTTAGCAAAAGTTTAATGTTAGATGCAATTTTTCTTTGACCATTACAAAATTTCATAAAATCGAGGTGATTTTGTCTCTTTTGATATAAAGGGTATATTTTGTATATGGTGATTTTTACCATTTACTGGAAAAACATATATATTGCATTAGGTGATTTTTCCCATTTGTTGATATATATATATATATATATATATTTGATTAGGTGATTTTTCTCATTTATTGGAAAAAACATATATTTGATTAGGCAATTTTTCCTGTCTATTGAAAAAACATATATAATGCATTAGAAAATATGCTAGAAAATGACATGATTACTCAATGAATCTATTAGTCATGTTTTCACTTTGTTCTTTTCTGAATATATGTTGAGGTGAAAATACTAGTTTCTCTTTGTAAATTAGGGTTTTACGTTCTTAATTTTCTTAACCCTAGAAAAGTCCTAGTTCTTTTTAATTTTGAATTGTATTTCCCTAGGGAAGCTTTTGAATTAGGTACCTCTTCATATTACTTTCAAGTAGGAGAATTTTTTAATTTTTCCTTTGTATTCTCAAGAACCTTTTAAAGATAGGTCACATTTATTCTTAAAAGTTCCCAAAATACTCTTCACCATTAAATCTTTTCAAGATTGATGGTGGTTGCCATATCACTATGAGAATTAGCATGTGTGTTAATGTTAGCAACATGGTGACCAAAGGGTGGTTACAAGTGGGACCCAGTTGGTGAGTAAGAAATGATTTCAAGATGAGTTGTCTGTGTTATAATTCTTTAGAATAACTGAGAGGGGGATGGGGGGTGAATCAGTTATTCAAGGTCCAATGCCACTTTTTAAAAAAAAATCCTCAATAGCACATAACTGAAACTATCATGCATGTAATTTGAACATTTAAACAACTATGAAAAGTAGACATGCATCACATGATAACACTAAGAATTTGATAACCCAAAAATCCTCCAAGAATAAGAAGGTAAATCTAGGGTGGGGATGATACCTACAAAATAATTGCACAATTGATTTCAACCACTTTTGATGGTCTGCCCTGTTAAAGGCCTGCCCTGTTAAAGGCTATAACACATTGTTAAATGTGACCTTGTTAGAGGATTTCACCATACTGTTAGGAATGGGCCTAGTTAAAGAGCTTTGGAACATTCACTTGGAATGTCACCCTTGTTGGCATAAAGTTATTTTCTATTAGTGACAACACTCATCTCACAATTCTAACCTAACACCGAGTAATACAGTTCAGACCGAGTGATGGCAACACAGTTCAAATCGAGCGTCGAAGATATAGTCCAAACCGAGCACTGAAGACACAATTCAAACCAAGCACTTAGTGTTAACCGAGTGAAGAATCACTTAGTGTTAACCGAGTGAAGATGCACTTAGTGTTAACTGAGTGAAGATGCACTTAGTGTTAACCGAGTGAAGATGCACCCAGTATTAACCGAGTGAGGAAGGACTCAGTGATAATTCAGCTCAGGAGGTTAATGAAGAAGTTAGTTTCTACCGAGTGACACTATATCTACCGAGTCACCAATGGTTACCGAGTTCTAGGCAACGTTGTATGACTAGTATGAACCGAGCCCCTACCTCTACCGAGTGCATGATGATGCCGAGTAACGTAGTGGATGTCGCGTATCAAAAGGTCATCAAGTCTATCTGAAGAACTTGAGTTTATTTTACTATTTGGCTGACTCAGTTATATTTTGTTTACTTGTGTTTGGCCGACCTTGCATGAATAATTATTGGAATGGTATATATATGTAATGTATTATATCATTCAATAAGATATACAAGATATAGAATATTGCACAAAAAAAAGGGACATCAGATATGATATGAGAAGTGGAATATATGAAATTATGATAATTCAAATTCATCAGCAGTAAAGAATACTCAGCAAAGTCTACAAGGAGCAGAAATGATTTCATCAATCACAGAAGGTGATCTACAATAAAGAATCTAGTCAAGTTGTAAGTTGATCTGTTGGTTCATCCTAACAGGTGAATCATTCTTGTAAATCTTTTAACAAGGTAGACTTAACCGTCTTTATTCAAATCTCCTAACAGAGTGCATACTTGTAAAGTATGTTTGTAAATCCTCTAACAAGGTGGATCTAGCAATCCTCTGTGCTCCTAATAGGGCAGATCACCAGAAGTGATCATTGTAAGCCTTAATCGGCCAAATTCATACTACAGTAATGAAGCTTTGTGGGTATCATCCCCACCTCAGTTTTACTTTCTATTTTGGAAGGTTTTTGGGTCACCAAATCTCTGTGCATAGGTGGTTTAAATGTTTAATAGTTCTTTTATGCAACAGGCTAGATGAGTGAATGTTGTATATGGTTATTTTGAATTGACTTAAAAGTTTAATTGTTACTGATTCACCCCTCCCCTCTTAGTAACCTATTATATCTTGAATATTTCCAAAAATTGGTATTAGAGCTTTTTGGTTCTCAGGACAAAGTTTGACAGCTTGAGCAAAGATCTAAGTTATGGAGATATTCAGACTGGAGAAAGTTATTGAAAACAAAAAGTTAGATCTAGAAATGGCCATGGTTCAACTCAAAGAAGCAAAGGAGCATCTTTCTCAATCCCTAAAAAGAAGAAAGAAACTTGCAAGACAAATGAATGACCATCACTATGTTGAAGAAAAGATTGAAGATTTGTTACCATCAAGTAGTTCAGAAGAAGCTGACAAGGAAATCAAAGAACTTCTAGAAAAGAATGGATCTTTGCAAGCAGAGGTAAGAAAGCTTAAAAGAGAGCAAGAAATACAGTCAATTAGGCTATGTGAAGTTTTGGAACAAAGAAACAAAGCACAAGAAGAATTGGAAGATAAAAGCCATAAATTTCATAATCAATCCCATTAGCATGAAGACCTTATAGACCAACTCTCTAATGCAAATGAAGAAATCAGGATTCTCAGAGTACAAAATGAAAGAATAAGGAATGATTTAAACACTGAAAAGCAAATCAATGAAAGTCTACAAAATGATTTAAGAAATGAGAGACAAATCAATGAAAGCTTGGAAAATGATCTAATCTCTGAAAGGCAAGTCAATGAAAGAATGATGAAATCCCAAGCAGATATGAATCAATTAAATCAACAAAATGAGGAAAATCTTTATAGACATAAAGGTAAAGCTGGTCTTGGATACAAGGAAGAAGGTGAATCCTCCAAACAAGGTGAACAAAGGAATCAAAAACCCACTTGTAATCACTATGGAAAGTTAGGTCATACATCAAACAAATGCTGGAGCAATGGAAAAGAAAAATTCAATGGTAAATGCTTCAATTGCAATCAGCATGGTCACAAAGCAAATGAGTGCAAAGAAAAACCAAAATTTGAAGGCAACTGTCACAAATGCGAAAAACATGGTCACAAGGCATTCCAATGTAGATCCAAATCATTTGATCTAGCTGAACAACTTGTCAAAGCCATATTTGGATGGGACTACAACACCTGGTGCAGATGTCACTATTGTGGAGAATATGGACATACTAGCATAAATTGTGCAAGACATAACCTAAGGAAGAAGGACACTACTGTAAGGTGCTATACATGTACAGAACTTGGTCATATAGCTAGAAATTGCATGAATATAGAAAGAATTGAAGATGAGAAGAAAATCAAAGCAGACAACATTCAGAAGCAAATGAAGCAACAGTGGATTCCAAAATCTACCGAACAAGATAAGTCAAGCAATGGCAATATCACTCAAGAAATGAGTGACTCCACCGTTTTTGATTAATATTCATAAAAGAAAGTATGGAACTGCATCCTCCAAGAATTATCCTAAATAGTTCCACAAGAAGAAAGATGATCAGAATAGTATTCAGATACACTTTGATCCTAGACCTTACCGAGTTAGGTCGGTACATCAATGTTTTCTTTTGATCACCGAGTTGATAGTATCTACCAAGCAAGTGGATGACAACCTGTCATTTCATCTATCGTCATACGAAGCATTTATTATGAATTTTTTGTCAAAAGGGAAAAATTTGATCTCATTCTTCACTACGAACTTAGAGCTAAGTTATCTTCTGTGATTCCAGAGCAAGCTTAAAGCAATTTTGAGCAAATTTTAAAGGGTGAAGAATCTATTCAGAATTTCTCTTCACTTACCGAGCAGCAATGGCATCCGAAAGTAGTAGCTCCAAGGCAAAGAGAGGCTCATAAATGCTGGTTAAAGGTATGGAATGGAAGGCGCCAAACTTCAAATTGGCACCAGCAATTGCAGAATCACTTGATCCTAACGGTGCTCAGTCTCAAATTCCTCCAAAGGTACTCCTTATAAATGACATTCACTCTCATTTCAAATGTTCCATTCAAGAACTTGGAAACCTAGAAATTGATAATGCCTTAGGAGAAATGAGCGTAGATGGAAATTTGAAACCCGAGCATAAGCATCTTGAAACAAAAGGGTTAACCCACATTTCACATTTTCCAAGGAATTTTCAAGTTAAATGGGTTAGGTATGTACTCAGTCAGGTTCACAAAGGGCAATTGTGGTTAGAGCAACTAGTGCTTATCACAAAGAAAATGATTAACAAGATTACTAGCCTTCCCATGTTGAGCAAAGCTAAGTCTACCAAAACCCTAGGTCGGGAAGAATTGGAAAGGCTAACCCAAGCAGAATGGGATGGTAGAGGACTTAAGCTCAGTACAGTAGCTGACGCTAAATTAAGATTTATTATTCATGTCATTGCTCATAAAATTTACAATTCGAGCCGTCCAAACAGTGTACCTTGTGAAGCAGTAGATTTAGCATATAAGGTAGTAAAGAAGAATGTTGAGTTTGATCTGTTTGAATTGCTTTTGTCTCAATTTAATAAAAATATGGAAAGCATAAGGACTTCATAGAAAAACTCCTGCAAATTTGGTTCACTTTTGATCTATTTATTTTTCTATGTTCAAAAGTCTTTTCCATCAAAAGGATCAGTAGTATGGGGAAAAGATATTCCCATTATTTATCAAATAAATGAGTTCATTGCAGAGTTAGGTAAAAATTTTGATAGTGTTTTGGATAATTACTTTGAAGATTTTAAGGAAAGAATGAATAATAGGTTCTGAATTCCACCTAAACTGGTTGAGGAATACAAAGAAGATGTATGATTTATGGTAGATTGTGACAAAGTATACATACAGGCAGTTAGGCCCCGAGTTGCATGGGTGAAACCTCTTCCTTGTGAGGTCAATATTGATGAAACCAGAGATATCATAGAAGCACTGGTGAATGAACCAGTAGAACCAAAGCAACTAGTCTTTGGAACTTATGATGAAGCTAAGGCTAGAATTGAGCTTCAAATCAAAATCCCTCAGGTCATTAGCAAAGGAAAGAGGGGGATTGCAAAGCTAAAAATAGAAGTTGGTCCTCTGATGATTACTGAAGGGAAAGGAGAAGATGATGAAGAAGAAGAGGAAACCGAGTCCGAAAAAGTAGAGGAGCCTCAACGGAAGAAAGGTAAGGTGACTATCACCAAACCTAAAAAGCAAGCTACTGCAGTCTTCTCCAGGAGAACAAGATAGGGGAAGAAGGAACCTGTACTTGTCAAGCCTCCACTCACATTTGAGGCAAGGTTAAAGGAATTAGAAGCAGGTGCTAGCTTCACAAACTTCAAAGCATTGAAGTTTGAAACAAGAACAGAACAGGAGAAAATGCAGATTGAGGAACTAGTATTGAGTAAAATGGGAAGATGGAAATACTCTCCGAACGAGATTGCCTCTCAGATCCCTAAAGAGCTATTGGAGAGGTTGCAACCAAGATGGTAAACTGCAATCAAGACTGTCAAGGATATCTTTGATCAAACCCTAAAGAATCTCCTGCCAAGTCTCACTGATGCAGAAGTGAAGAAATCACTAAAAGATCATGAAGGTAATATGATGATTAGATTCCACACTTGTTTGATACTAATCAAAGACATTGAGCATGTTGTAAATGATGCAACAAACATGTGGAAAAATATCTATCATCTACATAAATCCAGTGAGGATATTATTGAAATCAAGGACAATGACAGTAGTGATGATGATGATATTGAAGATATTCCAGGGGATCTGCATTCAATGATGATAAATGTTGAGGAAGAAGACAAGGAAGATGAAATGGAGGAAGAAGAAGCTGAACAAGCTAAGGAGGAAGATGACCCTGTAAAAATTGCAGCCAAAGTCATTGCATCTCTTCCTCACTCTCCACCTAAAGCAGCTACATCAACTATGGAGATAGCCTCTACTAGTGAGATTGTGTGCACAATAGCTTCATCAATTGCTCAATCTTCACCTGTCTCCTCTCAGCTCTGGGTACCATCTATGCAAGTGTCTACCACTTCATCAACCAAGCTGTAGCCATCTTCATTGACTAAGTCATCATCAGCTACAGTAGTAAGTTCATCAAGCATATCAACTTCTACTGCAAAGTGTACCGTAAATGTACCCACTGGTACTTCAATTTTGACAATTTCATCTGCTCCAATTTTTGCGTCTTTTAGTTCTCCCATTCCAACCTGTACATCAATCTTGGGAGGAACATCAATTTTTGATACTATTAACACTTCTCTTAGTCTTCCTCTAGTTAGTCTTATTCCAGTTTTGTCAGCCAGTCCAACCTCATCAACTATTGTTTTAGTTTCAAAGGGAAAAGGTGAAGTCACTGTAGGAAAAGCAAAGAGATACATGCTTTCCAGCAAGGCAGTGGATGAGGAAATAGACTTGGATAAGGACATTGTCATTCCTAAGATAGATCTGGATACTGCATCAGTCAATGAAATGAGAATGATCAGTCGGCTATTAGAGAAGAAGGCAAGGCAAAAAAAACTGAGGCCAGGAATATAGTATTATTGAAAGTGCTAAGAATATTCTAACAGAGGCTATAGGTGTTGAAGTAGATTCTACTCAACACATTTTGATTCAGTTAGAAGAGGCTATATATAAATTCAATGAGGATACCTCCGACCAAGAAAAATTGATTGAAAAGGAAGAGAAGAAATTTAACAATAAGGTGCTTGAGAAAATTGCTCAACATATTGCATTAAAATAGGTAGAATTGTCTACAATTTTGAGTAATTTTGAACATTCTTTTAATAATGTAACTTCACTTTTTGGAAAAATTTGTGATGTTACTGAGTATACTAAGGAAATCAAAGAAAAGTTGAATAAAATTGATGAGGATATGAAGGTCGGTGCCCAAATGCTGCAACTTGACCACAGTTCAAGTTCATCCCATCATCTCAGAATAAGATTTTTGTCAAAAAAATAGGTAGAATTGTTGAGAGAGGAAGCAAGGATTAGGTACACTCTGATTGACATCCAAAATATGATCCTTCCTATCATGGACACAATGCAGAAGCATATTGCCCATTCCAAAACATTGATTCAGGACAAAAACTTCTCAATTGTAGCTCATATGATTGAACTCTCTGCAAAAGTTCAAATATCACTCTCCACCAGCAAAATTTTGCAAGAAAATTGGGATAAGACATTGGCTCTTATTCTCAAGGTACATTCTGAGTTTATCTCTCATTTTGGAATCTCTGTGTAAATATATATTGTTTAATGTGGCATTATTGTCAAAAAGGGGGAGATAGCACACTCCAAGAGATAATTGTGCAAGAGATATGTGTAATGACTTGTAAATACTGTGCATATTGTATGGGGGAGATACATGTAAGAAAGATATGTGTAATAAGACTTGCAAAGATCAATTTTGAAAATTCAGAACTGTATGTCAATTTTTGCACATAAAATTTGAATCATAATTGTTTTTGTCACTAATGCCAAAGGGGGAGATTTTTGGCATAAAGTTATTTGCCATTAGTGACAACACTCATCTCACAGTTCTAATCGAGCACCGAGTAATACAGTTCAGACTGAGTGAGGGCAACACAGTTCAAACCGAGCATCGTAGATATAGTCCAAACCGAGCACTGAAGACACAGTTCAAACCAAGCACTTAGTGTTAACCAAGTGAAGAAGCACTTAGTGTTAACCGAGTGAAGATGCACTTAGTGTTAACCGAGTGAAGATGCACTTAGTGTTAATTGAGTGAAGATGCACTTAGTATTAATTGAGTGAGGAAGGACTCAGTGATAACCGAGCTCAAGAGGTTAACGAAGAAGTTAGTTTCTACCGAGTGACACTATATCTACTGAGTCACCAATGGTTACCAAGTTCTAGGCAACGTTGTATGACTAGTATGAACCGAGTCCCTACCTCTACTGAGTGCATGATGATGCCGAGTAACGTAGTGGATTCTGTGTATCAGAAGGTCATCAAGTCTGTCTAAAGAACCCGAGTTTATTTTACTATTTGGCCGACTCAGTTATATTTTGTTTACTTGTGTTTGGCCGACTTTGCATGAATAATTATTGGAATGGTATATATATGTAATGTATTATATTAGTCAATAAGATATACAAGATATAGAATATTGCACAAAAAAAAGGGACATAAGATATGATATGAGAAGTGGAATATATGGAATTATGATAATGCAAATTCATCAGCAGTAAAGAATACTCAGCAAGGTCTACAAGGAGCAAAAATGATTTCATCAATCACAGAAGGTAATCTACAATAAAGAATCCAGTCAAGTTGTAAGTTGATCTGTTGGTTCATCCTAATAGGTGAATCATTCTTGTAAATCCTTTAACAAGGTAGACTTAACCATCTTTATTCAAATCTCCTAACAGAGTGCATACTTGTAAAGTATGTTTGTAAATCCTCTAACAAGGTGGATCTAGCAATCCTCTGTGCTCCTAACAGGGTAGATCACCAGAAGTGATCATTGTAATCCTTAACTGGCCAACTTCATACTGCAGTAACGAAGCTTTGTGGGTATCATCCCCACCCCAGTTTTACTTTCTATTTTGGAAGGTTTCTAGGTCACCAAATCTCTATGCATATATGGTTTAAATGTTTAATAGTTCTTTTATGTAGCAGGCTAGATGAGTGAATGTTGTATATGGTTATTTTGAATTGACTTAAAAGTTTTATTGTTACTGATTCACCCCTCCCCTCTCAGTAACCTATTATATCTTGAATATTTCCAACAACCCTATTAAAGGATTTATAACATGGCTATTAAACCAACCTAAGTTCATAGGATTTATCTTAACTGTTACAATTTCTAGAGAGTAACAATAATGACTTTTGATCTGATACAACTTACAACATATCTTGCAGATTACAGATCACACTTCAGTTCAATCCTTTGCTTGGCTTTAATCACTTCAGATCTGTCAGCTTGTCATCTGAAGCTTTGTCACCTTGAGTCTTCTTACTCATCATACCAATACAATCATATCTATGGTCACCTATTGAAGCAGAGTATCTGTGCTCTCTTTCACCTTAGCACCTTCTTCAGCACTTCATGATTTCATGCTTGACCAGCTCTCCTTCTTTGCTTCATAATGTTATTACTCCTTAAATAGAAATCTAGAATCTCTTTTCAGCTCAATTCTCCCTCTCCAATTTTAGGGTTTCAATAGATTAGGTAAGATACAATATATCTATCCCATATCTTGCTCTTATCTAGAAACTTTGTCTAGAATCCAATTGTATTTTCCAAAAAAATGGTTTACATAGTGTTCTGTGCCACTAGCTCATCAATTTTATCTTCTATTTGATTCACAAAATTCTAGATAACAACCATGTTAGCTCAAATCTGGCAAATCTTTGATTTTCAAAATAATGCAGCAACTCAACATTATTGATTTACTAATGCTCGACACCCTCTGTATTACTCAGCTCCTATATTCTGCTCAGCATCTAATCTTTGCTCGACACTTGATATTTACTCGATACTTGAAGATCACTCGGCACTTGAAGATCACTCAGCACACTCTAAAGGTGAACTTTCTCAGCTTCAACTAAGAATCTATTCGGCACTAACTAGCTTGCTCAACACTCTCTTGTGAACTTAGTTAGGCTATACAAATGACTTAGCTAAACCTTACATCTTTGATATGTCTTGGTGTGTCTATCCTCTATGTCTTAGAGTATGTCATCAATACACTATTTCATCAATGGCTTAGCTGATCCTTATACTTCATTACAACATCATAACTTCAACCTTTGTCTAGGTACTCAAGTTACATCTTATTGATTGCACCTCCTTGTCAATCAACCAAGTTATAGTATTTGGACCACTAAAGAAATTGTCATTCCTACAAGTAGCAAGTTTGACATCAATGACAAAACAATGATTGAAAAAATTCTTTATCAGTTTCATTACTCCTCCATCATGAGCTTTTCAATTATTTCCAATAGTTTGTGCCATCATATCTCCTTAAGATCAATGGTGATCATGTTGTCGCTACCAAAATTTGTAGGAACTTTACTAATTGCAACATAGTGACTGCCCATGAAAAGAGAATGCGGTGGGTCCCAGTTTAAAGGTGACACTATAAAGATTACATGACATGAATGGCCATGTCAGCATATTAGAATTATATGATGTCATATGTCATTGAGGGTCTACACTCAAGGAAACATACTGATCTATTTCATCAGATCTTTTCAAGATCAATGATGGTTGCCATGTCATTATGAAAACTTGCTCGATCTTTACTGTTCGCTAACTAGAAAACAAAGGAAAGTTATGCATACCCACCACATTTACAATATAATGGTCAAAGAATTTTCACCGTCTGATCAAGGTATCATCAACAATGGTCACTATGTTGATATGAGAAGTTGCTTGATGTTTATGCTTAGCAACATAGTGAGAGTGTGACACATGTCCAAAGGCATAAGTGAGTCTAGTATAAAGTGCCAACAGTGAAAATAAAAGCGTATATGGATGAATTCAATTGGTTTGATTGCTAACTTGTAAGGAAGAAGATGAGTCATCAAAGTTTTAGTTCCTAAATCATCAGGTTTTTCACAAATCAGTGGCTTATTTTTAAATTTGGAAGGTGGTTCCACCTTTTTTTCCCCTTACAATCCATTTATGAGAATTAAGGCTCCCCATGTGAAGTAAAACTAGAGATATAGTGGAAGATTTCACAAAGTTTCTCCATGCAAATGCATTTCTAATTTTTCAGGAGACAAGAACCCGTTGAAGAATTTTCCTAGCTAGTTGAATTGTAAAAGAGCTTTTTGTATCCATTGTTTGTTGCAAAACTTCGAAAAGGAATAGCAGAAAGACAAGCAAATATTTTAGCCTGCATATTACTTGAAAAATTCTAATTTTTCTACATTATTGTTACCAAATATGCTCCAAAGAAAGGTTTCTCCAAAAAAGTAGAATATGCCAATAGGAATATACATGATGATTTTTTGGAATAGTTAACCGAGTCCAAAAATGAGTCAGCTCATATTAAAAAGCTAGTCCTTGTGAGCCCTAGGCTTAAGATTGAAAATGGTTTATATGATAAAGGGAATTAGGTTAGGGCTATTACTACCTCAAAAATAGGACTCCAACTTTTCAGGAAATGGTTCTCAGAGAGGATGTTGTTTGCCCCCCATGAGAATATTTGGAACTTTGATTTGGGTAACTAGTAGTTCCTAGGGTTTTCATGGACTCAAAGCTTCTTGCAGCTGTAGCCCAAAAATATGATCCCATGGCCAAGATAGTAAGGAGAGTAGATGGGGAACTTCTAATAAGGATTAATGCTAAAGAAATCTGAGAGGTTTTTGGTATGGAACAAATTATAGATTACCATGAGCCCATTGATTTTTAGGGTCTAGAGAAGGAATACTTGTCTAAGAAGGATCAAGTTAGGCAAGGTGCATTGAGAGAACACTTGGCCACCATTGGGAATTTGACCTTTGTCAAAACATCAAGTAAAGATCCTTTTAAGAAGGAATTTTGCACTAGTAGGGCTATAGATATCTACATGACCTTGTGTATAATTTTTGGTGAGGATTAACAAAATTTTATGCCAATAAAGTTCATGTATATGATGATATAGATCTCTTCTTTTGGTGTGGATATTATCTTTGATTTTACATCTTATATAGTAGAGGAGATTCATATAGGATTAAATGGGATTGCAAAGAGTAAGGTGGAGAAAACATTTGGCCATTATTCATTATTGATCCACATGTTCTTATTTAAAGGGGTTACTTTGAAAAAGAGATGGTTTTAAACAAAGAGGGTGAGGGAGATGCTCTGCTAATCCAATTGTGGAGTGTAGATATGAATTGGGGTGCAAAGGAGGCTAGCTTAGTTAGATTTGATATATACTTTGCATCCAAGTTGAGACACCTCATATTAAGGGACAATCCCAAAATTCCCAAGTCACTGTTGGATTTGATCAGACCTATGGACAATCCTTCTAGTTTTAAGGTATCCCACAATTGGGAAAATATTATGCCCTAACCTATTTCTATAGTTTTAAAAGTATATGGTTTCCAAGGGACTCCCCATGTACTTCCTTACCAAGTGCCTCTAAAGGTAGGTATAGCTAAAATGTTATGGCAGATAGGTGGGTTGGAGGAAGCACAACTGATTGGTAAGTCTAGAGGCCCATTTTCCCCCTCTTGTACTATTGCCCACCAGTTCATAATCACTAAGGGTGGTTGGATGTTCCTATATAAGTTTTTGGACTAGTATAAAATGGTTGTCTCCCATGCCCATTTTTGTGATAGTCAGGGATTTTTTGATGTATTAAGATAAAGGGCTAAAATTGGTGCAAAATATCATCAACCCTACTTCCTCGAAGACATAATAAGGAATGAGTTATCTCTGCAAGAGAAAGAGATCATAAAGGAAAAGTGGAGAGTTTACTTTAGGGTTGTAGAATTCATTAATTATTTTGATAATAAGTATAAGCCTCTAGATGGTACACAAATAGAGGTAGATAAATTAAATAAACTAATGACTACTTTTTCTGAGATTATGGAAGTTATGAATGAGAATAAATTGGTCTTTATTAATTATTATCCTGATAAGGCCTTAGAGGTCATGAGAAGGTTGTCTTTCACCCCTATAGTAGGATTAAGGCAATTAGTTGTTCAAAGAAGACTTAGCTACAACATAATTCAGAATAAAAGTCCCACAGTTGATAAAGGAAAACAAATATCAACTAGTGTTATTCTGGAGGAAAAACCTAATGAGCCTATGCCCAAGAGGTAGAAGGTAGAAAAGGAACAAGTGCCTTAGACAGAGGAGTATTCACCCACTCAATACCCATTACACATAGGAGATGAACAACTCACTAATGAGTAGGTGGAATAGTTAGGATCCTAAGGGGGAGTTTTCATTACCACATTAGAATTGGAGGAGGGAAATCCTCAAGAACCTCCTATGCCAAGCCTTGAGATGACTATTGCTAATTAAAAAGGAAGGGAGTTGGACCTCATTGTTGAGTAGGCTAGCCAAGAGTTCATTACTGATGACAATTTTGTTAAGTCTAGAGCCTTTTATAGAACATGCATTAGACTATTTGAAGAAAGATGTAATAAATTGAAAATAGAGCATCTTGAGATGAGAATCTACAAAACCAAATAAAGGAGGAAATGATGTAGGAATTTATGAGCTTGACCTTTGAAGAAGGAAGGAGAATGATAAAATCATCCAAGGTTTTGGTGTTGCCAAATTGGGATAGTGTAGATCCAATGGTCTATAATTCTCTTACCAAGAAATTAAGTGCAGATGAGAAGGCAAAGAATGAAATGAAACGAGCCAAGTTCAGTGAGGATCATGTTGCATTGGAAATATGGTCAATGAGAAAAGGATCTAGGACTAGCTCCTCCTAGCTTGATGACACTGGCTTGATAGGAAATTTAATTGTGAAGAGAGTTGAAGAAACTACAAGTGAAGAGGTTGCAAAAATAAGTGTTGGATCAGCCAATTTCACCTTAGCCACAACTTTGAGGGATAAAAGAGAAAGGTTAGAGTTGCAAGACAAGTATGAAAAGGTTTTGGTTTCCTATAATAAATAAGTTCAAAAGAGAATTGAACTGGAAAATAAGTTGATGGGACACCAAGGAGAGTCTAGTAGGCCTAAGATCACTTACTCTTACCCACCAGTGGAGCCTTTTAAATCCACTCCTTTTATTAAAGTTCCAAACACACCACAGAGACCTCAGTATTACACTGTAGAGGATTTTGAAGAAGAAAAGATTAAACTATGGGTGCTACATGTAGAACTAGATATTTAGTATGAGGATAGCCTAAGGAAAGCTATCATGTATTTAGTTAATAAAATTGATTGGCCAACTTTATATGAATAGTTAACAAAGGAAATAAATATATGGGATGAGCTGAAAGAAAATGATGATGCCCTAAAAAAATGGAGTAGAAGGGATAATAGTGTTACTTTTCTATGTTTTATTGTTATTAATTTATCCTGTGAGTATATAGAAAAGGCTTATAATCTAACCAATGATTTATCAGAGTTTGACGATAAGAGAATTGTATTGCAAAAGAGGATCATAAATTATCTTGACAACTATAAGAGTATTAATTTTGAACTCTTCCAACATGCTATAGATAAAAAGAAAAAGTTGAAAAATAAAGAGGAATGAGCCCAGGAATTGAAAGACCTATTATGCCTTCAAAAGAATAAGATCATAAATGAGAAAGAAAATGCATGGTGGGAAAATACAATTGAAGAAGTTGTAAAAGTGAAATTATTTTATGATTCTTTGAGAGCAGATTTTATTGAAATTGATAAATTAGGGGAATATGTGATGATGAAGCAACATGATATTTTGAATTTTAATTGGCCAGATGACAAAATTTTTGACAAGTGGATGGCAGATTTCGTTCATGCAAAGAAATTAGAGTATTATGCGACTGATGATGATGAAATGGAATAAGATGAAGTACAAATAATTGACACATCAATAAAAGTAGAAGAGGACAAGGGTAAACAACCAACTGTAGCTACCAGAAAAAGCACCTAAATAGATGATTTGGTAACAAAACAACCAATGATAATTGTCAATTTTTTAGTATAAGATGACATGGATGAAGTACCTCATGTTCAACTCAGCTTTCAAGTACTAGAACAAGGTCCATCACATGTAGGCCCAATGATCACACACTCCAAGGAAGAACAAAAATAGCAAGGCCAATCATAGAATCCTTAGCAATGAAAAATGTAGTAGAAAGTGGTCCCCACTAAAGAATATTCATGATGAAAGGCATTCTATTGCACTAATTTTTGTTTTTTGTGATAGTAACATGTAAATATCTTTCTATCTTAAGGATATATTTCAGTTTATCTATGCTTGAATCTTGTTGCATCTCACATTATATAAGTGAGATTCTAGGGCTAGAGAAAGGGTCTGAGTCATTGCATAGTTTTAGTTTTACTAAGCTTTGTTTGGTCCAGTCTTTCTTGATATCAACTCTTTGATGTATTTTTTTTGCAAATTCTGAGAATACATTAATTGTCCATGATCATGGTGTCTTATTTTGAGTATTATTCAATGTTATATAATTTTCAAAGAAGATTAATGCAAAGGTGAACTATCCCCATTATCTTTTCTCTCTAAATCTTGTCTCCATTTTTAGTGGTTGGTTATTTAGAGTTTGTATGAGCAAAGATTGTTGAGTTTAATGTAACTAGGAAAGTTGTATGTCAAATTTTTATTGCTTTTGATTCAATGAATTGAGTAAATGCTTCAATGAATGTGACAAGATCTCCAAAAATTGGGAAGGATTTATGTAAGAATGAGTTATAGAGAGAATTGATAATTATATTGATTGTAATGCAATCAATTAGGGCAAGAAATTGGATAAAATCTAAAACCCAATGGATTAGACATTGATTAACTATTTCAATTAGCACATGAAAGATCTTAGATAGATGTCAAGTAAACATCTAAAAATCAATCTCAATTTTTCTTTAAGTGTTTGAAGAATGTCATAGCTTGTTAATACTTGTTTACATTTAACCTCTAAGTCTTAGTTAGCTACTATTGTCCAAAATTATTTGTAGATTTGAGAAAAATTGTGACCAATTTGTTGTAAGGGATGAATATTTCTATAAAATGTAATGAATTGAATGTGATGTGAATATAATATCAAGTTGTGAATCTTGTTATCCCTTAAGTGCACCTGCCTTGGTTTTGTAGAGCCAAAAGAGTAGAAAATCTTCCATGATTTTTATTGAAGTTAGGTCTAGATCTAAAGAACATATAGTTGCTTATAGGAAGTAGCTAATCCTTAGGTTATTTTGATCTTCACCATCTTGGTATTAAGTATTTTGTTTCTTAGTAGTCTAAAAACACCAACAGAATCAATGACTAGAAAGTGAGGTTTCTATAGGATGACATGTATGTGGAATGGCCTATTGCATTTATGACAGAGTGGAATTTGTTTGAAAAAAAACATTCTTTAAATTGTAGACATCTGGCTCAGTGGATGACATTATTATAAAAGTAGTTGGTTGCCAAAAATGGGACTGCCTATGGAAGAGGGATCGTCAAATGAAAATCAAAGCTTTATTGTCAACCCAGATTTGACTATAGAGGAGGATGAGAAACAAAGTGATCTTACTACTGGGATTATTGTAGCTTCCCAGGTTCTCTCCACTAATCTTGGGGACACCATCAAAGAGATCAAAAAGGAGTAGGAAAAGGCATACCTATGAGTGATGTTTGTTGAAATGGGTCTCAACCCTACTAATTTTGAAGAACAAATTGCAAATGTGGTGGAACAAAAAAACTAGAACTTCAATGCTTTTGGGATGTTTTGAAAGATAAAAGATGTGTTACATTAAGAATCATCATTTTAGTTAGGGTTTATTTTGTAAAATGTATTATTGAAAGTGTATGAATTTGAAATGTAATGGTTTGAAGCTTTGTTTCTTCCCTTTTTGAGAGAGAAACAACAACCATTATTGGTATACTACACACACACACACACACACACACACACACAAAGATAGAATGTAAAGTAGATGCAAAGTAAAACCCTTTTTGTTGTCATTTGATATTTCAATGGGCATGATGTTTTCTTTTGGGCTCTAGTTATTTTATAGTAATTGAATGATGTATTTAGTTATTACTTTCTAAACTATTGTGAATTGTAATTTCATTTTCTAGTAAGTACTTACTGGTTAGTAGTAGTACACAACACATACTACACATGTTGCATGTGACTAGGAATTGATGTATGAAGTAATGAATTTTTGGGAAATGTTTCTAATAAAATTTCATATCTCCAACATACATGTGTAACAAGTTAAATCCATTTATAGAGTATCATCTAATGATAGTATATCAATGGTTGAATGTTTATTTTGGGACAAAGGTCTCAAATGAAGCCTCAACCTTGTTCAAGTCTCTAGAATGGTGACATGTTTCCTTCCATCCTGTACTACTTGTAGTGGATAGTAAATATATGTCTTGTTACTATTAATGGCATTCCCTCTTTCATCAACTTCACACACAATACAAATTTTTTGGCACAAACTTGCATTTATGTTGAAGATTTGTGAAGATAATAATTTAAAACAATTATACTAGAAGCCAGATAGACAAATATGTAGGGACTATTTCTCAATCACTCAACTTATTTATAGGCAATTGACTTACTTATTTCATTATTTCTCATCTCATTTTTGGTAGTTTATAGTCTAGTAATAGGTATACTTTTAGTGCTCATTCAATTCTAATCTAGTTTACTTAGTGTGGTAGAGTGGTAGTCCTTGCTCTGTAGTCAAGATGGACACTTCAATTCACTTGACATGCAAATTGGAAGAGGAACAAAAGGCCTTTTTAGGTGATGTCCCTAATGAAAACCTCTTGTCAATTTGTAATGAGGTTTTTCCTATTGTGAATTTCATTATTCATGTTGAGAATATGGTTATGGGGCATGAGTTTTTAGAGAATGAGAATAGGCACCATGTCAAGTTTCAACACTAACATTATGTCCCATTTTCTAGCATCTCTACTTGACCTTGGAGAAGCAAGGGTTGACATTTTGCTACTCCTGAGGAAGAGTTTTAAACCAAAATACTTGGGTGATGACATTGATATTATTGCTCATGCAAAATTAGGGGTGGGGATCCCTTAGGTGGGTGAAATCCACAAGCTTCTGGACCGTAGCCAAAATGTGTCCCTGTAACCATTTATGTTGGGCCTAACTACTAGGCATTTGAAGCACCATAAGAAATATGTATGAATTGGCTTGGATTTTCTCAAAAAATGGTATAACCTAGATGAAGTGGCACAAGATAACCCATGGCTAGAAGAATTCACAACCTTCGTCCAATCTTGTGCTTTCTACAATGACTACTACAGTAGTACTAGGGTTTTCCCTTGAAGTTTGGTTTCACTTTCTATTTTATTTAATCAAATTACAACCACTATACATGCATCTACATTAGATTTTAATTTTCAAGGAATATCAATGAAATTTTTGGAGTTCCATAAAAAAATATATTTAATTGTTATGCTTGTTTATGCAATATTTTGGCATTTTTGAATTTTTCTATTAAATTATTAAGAAACAAAATATACTATTTAACATTGAATTAAAACTAACATATTGAGGTTTCACAGTTAAAAATCAATTTAATTAATAAATCACTTGACACTTTCATTAGTCTTTGGTTTCTACACTAGCAATACATAATAATAGAATACATGGAACATAATTGATAATTACTTTTACACTTAGATTTAACTCTCCCTTGGATGGGTTTATTTTACAATAAAATTTAAAATATCATTGAAAAAATATTTCATTTTTAAAATTAGAAATATTCTAATATATTTAAGAACTATGTTAGTAATATTATAAAGGTGATGTTGCGATAACTATTGGCTGAACAAAGATCAATGACTTTAGATGTTTTTCAGGTCGAATTTGGCAACAGCCAACTAGCTTTTCTAAATGCCCCCAAAAGAAGACATGTGGCAAACATGATCAAGTTTGAAATCACTATTCTCATAGTAGTACCATTTGATCAAGTTAGATCAATGACCATAGATGATTTTTAGGCAAATGTGGTGAACACTCAACCATTTTTATAAATACAACCAGAAAAAAGACACGTGTCATCTCTAGTCTCTAATAACTAATAAATATGTTATATAAGAATGCTCAATTATTCATATTGTAATGAATTTAAAATTTTAATTAAAATTTTAAGTATGCTATATGAATTGGAATAATTTAACTATATTGTATTAGGCCTTTAATTATTTTTTAATCATCGTCAAAAGCATAAAATAAGATAATTATTTTATCAATGTAAATGGTTTAGTTTAAAATTTAATGCATGAATACATAGATTCCAATTTCCTATTTCTATTTAATTTGTTATGAATATCTTCTTATTATTCAATCACAATTTGATTTTAAAAAACATAACACAAATAAGTTAAATTATTTCTTAAAATTAAATGTAAACATATTTATTTAGTTTATTTTTAATTAGTAATTTGTATCTTTAACAAGTGTTAATAGAAATTTGTTATTATTATTATATAATAATCATTAAGATCATGATTATAATTTAATATGATGACAATTGTTAATATAATAAAGGGGATTCCACCACTACCATTGGATGAGCAAGGATCAATGACTCAAGATGTATTTTGGGCCCATTTGGGTAGCACTGAACTCATTTTTCCAAATCACTCCAGAGAGAAGATACGTGGTATACATGTAATACTAGTGACTATTCACTAATAATTTTGACATGGATGGTGGATATCATAATGACATGTGAGATAGGGTATCAAGCCGACCACCGTTTGATCAACTTAGATCAATGACTTCAAATTAATTTTGGGCCAATTTTGGCAACAATCAACTTGTATTCACATATTGCCTGGAAAGAGGACATGTGGCATACTGACATAACATCTATTGTGGCATTGACACCGTTTACAATACTACACACTATTTGATCAACAAAGATCAAGTGGCCCTAGTCATATTTCAAGCCAATTTTGGCTAGAGTAGTCTTGCTTTCTCAAATGTCATAGAAAGAAGATATGTGCCATACACGAATTGGGTGAGAAAGAAGAAATGCGAAATTGATGTATACCATGGTTTGGTAATAGAACATGTAAAGATCGATGGCTTGAGATTTATTTTGGGTTGATTTTGCCTACCTTCAAATTTTTTTCAAAATTCCCCCTGAAAAGAAGTCTTCAAGAGGAAGTGGAGTCACATACTCTTCATAAATTAGTGATAATTACTAGAGTTAATCTTAAATTATACTATAACATCATACATTTATGTTTTCATGAATAATTATAATACCAGTTGTCCACTATACAATGTATGCTAGAATTAATATCAAACACATGCTCGAGTCTATCAATTTTGCAACTTATAAAATTTTCTTTTGTGCAAACCATAAGGTTTAGTTTTCATTATTCAATTTTGGATCTCTGTAGTGTGTAGAAATGACCAATCCAAGATTCAGTAAAAGTATTGGAGCATTAGAAAGCAGTTACAAATCACAATTTTCAAGTTTCAACACAAACCTAGTCTTCCTAGATAAATCACAACATTATAAAAAATAGTTATCAATTAGAATTTCAACTTTTTGGGTAAGGTCCTAAATATATTTTTTACTAATAGTTTAGTAACTAGTATTGACTGTAGAATTAAGGGTTTAATCTCTAATTTATCATGCACTGTAAGCCTAAATTGTTTAGTTTCTACTGGCTAGGTAACTTGAAATGTTAAAAATTAGAAATATAATTTAGGGTTTAACTATTATTCATGTCTATAAATTGTAATTTATATTTGTGTATAGTTTTGTAAAATTTTCAAAGATGATGAAAACATAAAAAAGGAGTGGCACTGGCAGTGGAATTACAACCCAAAAGAAAATATAGGGGGCCAAGATATTATATTTTGACATGTACAAACTTGTTAAAATGCTAGTTATTACTGATGAATTCCATGATATTTTGGATCTTGTTATCTATGGAAGGAGTATTAAGGAAATCAAATATGCAATTGAAAATAATTGGAATGATTCATAAAAGGAGTCAAAATATATTAAAATGAACAACATGATAGGGTGCATTGTAAAGAAAGTTGCAACGTGGATTGGTAGAATTGACTGCTTGGGGTTCCCTCAAGTATTCCTTTGTCTAGAATTTGTAATAGTTTGTGCTAAAAACTATGATGAAAATAGAAAGGCAATCGTGAATCAAAATACATAGGAGGTGTTGATGTTTTAAAAATACCAAGCAACAAAATCCTTGATACCAAGATTATGAAGAAAAAATTAGACTAAGGGTTAACTACTTCCTATGTTCAACTAAGGAATTCTCAAATTTGGACCCAACTTCAACAAAATCACTAGTATTCTTTACTCTTTAGGCTCTGCAAAACCAAGGTGGGTGCACCTGAGGGATAAAACAATTCAAAACTTGATACTATCTTCACACTGCATTCATCTATTGATATTATATTACAATAATCATCCTCTATAGCAGATGTTTGGTCATAATTCTTCTCAGATTTACATGTAATTCTAGGTAATAATAGTTAACTAAAACATAGAGATTAAATGCAATCAAGTACTAACCAGCTATGATATCTTCATACATTTAAAGTAAAATTGATTTTGATTTTAAGATTTTTCTTGATGCTTATACATGATCTCTTCATATGCAAACTGAAATAATGGATTAGTGTCTCATCCATTGGGATTTAGAGTCTACCCAACTATTTTGACCTAATTGATTACATTACAATCAATATTATTGACAATTTTCCCTAAAACTCATTCTTATGAATATCATTCTTATTGCCTAGAAATCCTATCATATCACTAAAGCATTTACTTAATTCATTGAATTAAAAGCAATAGTGAGTTAATATACAACCCATCCTAGTTGCATTAAATTGAACAATCTTTTCCGATACAACCTCAAGATAACCAGTCAATAACAATAGAGACAAGATTCAGAGAAAATAGATATGGTGATACTCCATCCTTGTATTAACTCTCTTTGAAAATTATATAATATTGGAATACTACTCAAAACAACTCAAGACAGGACAACATGATCTTTGAATATTAGTGTATTCTTAGACTTGCAAGGAAAATACATCATAAAATTTTCATCAAGGAAACTCGACCAAATAAAACTAGCAAAAAACTTAAATTCACACAATAGTTTAGACCCTTTCTCTAGCCCTGGAATCTCATTTATATAGCATGAGATGCAACAAGCTTCATGCCTAGAGAGACCTAACAACTTTCCTTAAGACATAAATATTTTACAAAAGTTACTATCATAAAAGATAAAAATTGGTGCAACAGAATGATTTTTATCATGAATATTTCTTTTGTGGGGACCACTTCTGCTACACTTCTTCATTGGGGAGTTTGTGATTGGCCTTTTCATAGTTTTCATCCCTCAGAGTGTGTGACCATTGGAATTGTTTATGATGGGCCCAATTCTGATATTTGAAAACTAAGATGAACTCGAGGTTCTCCATCTATGTCATCTTGTACTGATAAACTAATAGTTACACTTGATTCTCTTGTTGCCAAGTCATCACTTTGGACCTCTATGCTTGTTACTATAGTTTATTGTTTCTCTTTGTCTTCCTTTTCTTTAATGAAGGCATCAATTGTTTACAACTCATCTTGTTCCATTTCATCCCCATTGATTTCACCAAGCACTAATTGTTCTGAAAGTATAAAATCTATTGTCCACTTGTCAAAAAGTGTGTCATCTGGCTAATTAAAACTCAAAATCTCATGTTATTTCCTCAAAACATACTCTCCTAGTCTATCTATTTCAATAAACTCCTCTCTTAAAGAATCATAAAATATTTGAACTTTAACAACTTCTTTAGTTGTATTTCCAACCATGCATGTCCATTTTCATTTATGACCTTATTGAGCCTAAGACATAACAGATCATCTAATTATGTGGCTCATTCCCTTTTATCTTTCAATTTGTCCATTTTATTCAGCGAATGAGGGAAAAGTTAAAAGTTTCTACTCATATATTTTGAAAGATAATTTATGATTCTCCTCTACAATGTAATTCTTTTATTATCAAACTCAGAGAGATCATTAGTCAAGTCAAAGGTTTATTCTATTTCCTGACAAGATAGACTGATAACTAAAAAACATAAAAGAGTAACCTCCTTGTCCGTATTATTCCATTTATTTACAATTGGACTCAAATCATCCTCATTTCCTTTCAGCTCATTCCACATTTTCATTACTTTTTCAAATTGTTTATAAAATGTAGGCCAACCAATCTTATTCACCAAATACATAATTGTTTTCCTCAATTTTTCTTCATAGTGGATATCTAGTTCTACATGTAATGCCCAAAGTTTTCTCTTTTCTTCTTCAAAATCCTCTATTGTATAATATTGAGGTCTCTATGGGGTATCCAATAGCTCTATAAGGGGAGTTGATTTAAAAGGCTCAATCGAAGGATGAGGATAAGTAATTTTAGGTTTTCTTAACTGTCCTTAATACCCTGTCATCTTATTCTCAATAACCTATTAATATTTTTCTTGTAATTCTAATTTTTCTTTTTTCTCCTTGCTGTGGCTAGGGTGAGATTGGTTGTTCCAACAATTAGCTTTGTAACCTCCTCATTTGGAGTATCCTCTACCCTTTTTACAATTAGGTTTCCTATCATGTTAGTAGCATCAGGTTGAGAGGAACTAGCTCTAGATTCTCTTCTCATAGACCAAATCACTAAGGCAACATGATCTTCACTAAAATTAACACCTGTTAGCTTCTTTTTCACCTTTTCATTTGTCATTAACTACTTGGTAACAATGTTAAAAACCATGGCATTTGCAATGTCCTAATTTGGTAAAAACAAAACACCAGATGATTTTATCATTATTCTTCCTTCTTTAGGGGTCAAACTTATAAACTCTTGCATCATATCATCCTTTATTTGGTCTTGTATGGATGCCTCTTCCATTTTAGGATGCTTTTCCTTCCTCTTATTACACCTTTCTTCAAATTGTTCAATATTTGTTCTCCATGCAAACTGATAGAAAGCTCTTGATTTAACAAAATTGTCATCAGAAAGAAATTCATGACTAGCTTGTTCTACCACAAGGTCTAATTGCCTTTCTTCATAGTCAGAAACAATTAGCTCAAGGCTATGGATAGGAGGTTGATGTAGGAGCATCCTGAGTTGCCTTGTTATCCTACTCAATTTTTTTCATTCTACAAGTTGGTGCCGATTTACTGTAGCACTTAGTTGGTTCTGAGTTATTGTAGCACTTAGTTGTTGTCCAATTACTGTAGTACTTAGTTGGTGCTGAGTTACTATAGCATTCTATTGTTGACCAAGTGTTCCTTCATGTTCCAAGTTACCCAATGTATGCCAAGTAGCTCTTCTTATGTCGAGTTACCCAGTGTATGCTGAGTGACCCTTCATGTGCCAAGTTTTCCTATTTATGTTGAGTGTCAGCATTTGGACATGATTTTGGCTCATAGGATTTATTTCAATTGCGATATTTATGTTAAGATCTTTTCTTGGGATGTGTCCAGACCATTTTTGGGTTGGCCTTCCTCTTATGTAATGTTCTAGAATGATCTGTAAGCTGTTTTGACAAGTATATATAGAATGTTTAGGCTTAGAGTTAGAGTAGTTTTTAGAGGAATTCTAGAGCAAAACGTGGAAGTTTGGAAAGTTTGTTGCATATGTATCTAGTGCTACGAATTTGATGTTGGGTCCTTGATCTTGAATATGTTTTGTATCTAGCCATAACCTATAAGGCCTTACAATTGGGCATGTATGTTGATTATTTGATGAATCAACAAGTGTTTTCTCTTCTTCCTCCTTTGGTTTTTGTTCTTTATGTTTTCTTCTATTGTGTTAACTCTTGCAGGGTGGTTCAGAGAGCTGGGCATGCCATTGGCCCTAGTTTTCCCCATCCTTCCTTGCATCAGTGATCTAGGTGTGCCATTGGCCATATTTTCCCCTAGCCTTCCTTGCATTAGTTGGTATTAGAGCTTGAGGTTCATCCTTGTGGAGATTGGATTGTGCAAAAATTTGATTTAGATTTGGTTGTAGGGTGGCAGATCTATGGATTTGACCTATAACTTGTAGAGGGTTATGATCTTGTAGGAACCTGATTTGTAAAGATGGTTCATGGTAGAGGAAACAATGCCGATAATGCTATATTAGATCAATTCAGACAAGTTGTAGCCATATTAGATGCTACGGAGACAACCCAGAGGAGAGGAGAGCATCTTGATGATGTAAGTGATGATGAAGCAGTAGCACCAAACCATAATCTAGAGCTTGAAAAAGATCAAGATGAGGAAAGATTATTGCGAGTTTTGTCTAGGAAAAATTCAAAGCCTATTGTAGAAGTTGTTCCTTATGATGGAAAATTGGATACCAATGCTGTGTTAGATTAGATCTCAGATATGGAGAAGTTCTTTGAGTATGAAAACACTCCTGATAATAGAAAGGTGAAGATTGTAGTCACCAGGTTGAAAGGTCATGCATCACTATGGTGGGAGCACTTGCAAACTAATGGACAAAGGAGAGGAAAGGAGAAGATTAGAACTTGGCCAAAGATGGTGAACAAGGTAAAGAAAAAAAATTTCCTACTGATTACCAAGTTAGCTTTTTGAGAAAGATGCAAAATTTGAAATAAAAGGACATGACTGTGAAAGAGTATACCAAGGAATTCTATAGATTAGATATTAGATCTGGACATGTGGATGATGATGTTGAGAAAATTACAAGGTACATAAATGGATTGAGATCTAGAATTCAAGATGAAATAAGTTTTGTGAAGTTAGGAAGTGTAGAAGAAGCATATCAATATGCCTTGAAAGCTGAGGAGATCTTGACAAAGAAGCATGAAAAAAGACAAAGAGGTAGAGGTGGTAGATTCCAGAGAGGCAGAGGTAGATCTTATGGTGAAGGTGGCAAATCTAATAATTTTGTGTAGGATAAAAGAAAATATAAATGGAAGAATGATGACAAAGACAAGACCGAGTTGAAAGGTGGTAGCTCATGCCAAGGAGGTACTGGATCTTATTGAGGAAGAGGTAATTCTTATTCTAGAGGTAGTTTCCATGGTAATTGTTTCATATGTGGTAAAGAGGGACATAGATCTTTTAAATGTAGATCCTCTAAAAGTGGGCAAGGTAACAAAATTGTTGTGATTCAAGGAGATGATAGGGTTCACCAAGTGGACCTAAGGCTAGAGAAAATTTGATGGTGAGAAGAACCTTATGTAATAAGGGAAGTGATGAGGAACCTATTTTAAGGAGAAGTCTTTTCAAGACAAGATGTAAGATGGCCAGGAAATGCTACAAAGTGATAATTTATAGTGGAAGTTCTACAAATTTGGCATCAGAAGAGCTATTTACAAGTTGCAATTACAGAGGCTAAAGCATCCTAAACCCTATCATGTTTCATGGATCAAAGATGAGCATAAGATATTGGTAAGTGACCAATGCCTTGTGAATTTCAAAATTGGACATTACTTTGATGAAGTTTTGTGTGATATTATGCCCATGGTTTGTTGTCATATTTTGTTGGATATACCTTGGAAATATGATAGATATGTTATGCATGGTGGAAGATTGAATCAATATAATCTTTGGGTAAATGGGAAGAAACAAACATTGTTGCCTTTGATTGGAAGTCCAGATGAGGTCAGTTGTACTACAATAAAAGTTTGCATGGTTAATGGAAACCAATTTGAAAAGGAAGTAAAGAAGAATTAGGTTTGTTTTGCTATAGTTCCTAGAGGACCGATTGTTGGTAGTAATGACCAAGTAACAAAAGTTGGTACGACAACAGAAATTGCAGAATTATTGAATGAATATAAAGATATTGTTGCTGATGATATTCCTAATGGTTTACCTCTAGTAAGAAGCATAATTCATTGTATAGATCTAATTCTTGGAGCTATTTTTTCAAACAAAGCACCATATAGATTGACGCCTACAGAGAATGAAGAACTTAACAAACAAGTGCATAAGTTATTGTAGAAAGGTTTGATCATAAAAAGTTTGAGTCCATGTGTTGTACCTACTATATTAGCACCTAAAAAGAATGGAGAGTGGAGAATGTGTAGTGATTCTAGAGTTATTAACAAAATCACAGTGAAATAGAGGTTTCCTATACCGAGGATAGATGACATTATGGATTATTTGAGTGGAGCAAAGTATTTTACCAAGATTGATTTGAAGAGTGGCTATCATCAGATCAGAATCAAAGAAGGTGATGAATGGAAGATTACTTTCAAGACAAAAGATGGTTTGTATAAATGGTTGGTTATGCTTTTTGGTTTGACTAATGCACCTAGTACTTTCATGAGGTTGATGAATGAAGTTTTGAAAAGATTTTTGGGTAAGTTTGTAATTTTTTATTTGGATGATATTCTGATATTTAGTAAGACTAAGAAAGAACATCTTGAGCATATTAGACAAGTATTGTAGAGGTTGAAAGAGGAAAAGTTGTTGACTAATCTGAAAAAGTGTTCTTTTATGCAAGAGGAGATTGTTTATTTGGGATTTTTGATTTTAGCTGATGGATTGAAGATGGATCCTGAGAAGGTTAAAGCAATTTTGGAATGGCCTACACCTGAGAATGTAGGTGAGGTAAGATCATTTCATGGTTTGGCTAGCTTTTACATAAAGTTTATAAAGAATTTCAGTGATTTTTTTAATACTAAGACTAAGACAATGAGGGGAGATAGAAAGGAGTTCAAGTGGACACATGGAGCTGATAAGAGTTTTGAGACTTTGAAACAAAAGGTTTTTGAATTACCTGTATTGGCTTTGCCCGATTTCAACAAAGTATTTCAAGTTGAATGTGATGCGAGTGGTAATGCAATCAGAGATGTATTAAGTCAATAAGGTAAATCTATTGATTTATTTAGTGAGAAGTTGAAAGATGCTAAAAGGAACTATTTCATGTATGATCAAGAATTTTATACTATTATTCAAGCATTGAAGAAGTGGAGACATTATTTGATTCCTAAGGAGTTTGTGTTGTATACTGGTCATAAAGCTTTACGATACTTGGGAAGTCAACATAAATTAAATTAGAGACATATGAAGTGGTTTGAGTACTTGTAGAGTTTCACATTTTTTATTAAGCATAAGAGTGGAGTTACTAACAGAGTTGCTGATGCATTGAGTAGAAGACATTCTTTGTTAACTAAAATGAAGGTTGAAGTTCTTGGTTTTGATGAAATGGAGGAGTTGTATAATGTTGATCCTGATTTTTCTAAGGTGTGGAGAGAGTGCAAAGCACCAAATTTGATAGATCACATAAGTAAGTATGATGAGTATTTCATTCAAGAAGGTATGTTGTTCAAAGGATGAGGTTGAATCTGATTAAGGAAAAGCATAGTGGTGGATTGGCTGGACATTTTAGAATTGATAAGACATGGAGTTTGCTAAAAGAGAAGTATTATTGGCCACAAATACATAAGGATGTTTAGAAATTTGTAAAGAGTTGTGGAGTTTGTCAAATTGCAAAAGGAGTAAGTCAAAATACTGGTTTGTACACACCTATTACTATTCCTAAGAAACCTTGGAGTGACATTAGTATGGATTTTGTTCTTGGATTTCCTAAAACAGTGAAGGGGTATGATTCCATATTTTTTCTAGTGGACAAATTTTCTAAGATGGCTCATTTTATACCATGTAAGAAGACATCAGATGCAGAGCATGTTGCTGAACTTTTCTTTAAAGAGATTGTGAGATTGCCTGGATTACCAAGCAGTATTATATCTAATAGAGATAATAAGTTTGTTGGTTATTTTTGGAAGACTTTGTGAAAGAAGATGGGTACTAAGTTGAAGTTTAGTTCTACATTCCAAGATAGATGGATAGATAGAGTTTTTGAATAGAAGCTTGGGTAATTTTATGAGATTTTTAGTTAGAGATAAGCCAAGTAATTGGTAAGTAGTTTTGGCACAAGCTGAGTTTGCATATAACAATTCTGTGAATAGGAGTATAGGGAAAATACCTTTTGAGATTGTTACTAGAAAGCAGCCTTGAGGTATATCAAATTTGAGAGATATTGTTGGTCAAGAAAAGAGAAGCATTATAGTAGAAGAATTTGCTGATTTTATGGAGTCTTTGCATAAGGAAGTGAAGTTTAGGTTGGAACAAAGTAATTAGAAGTATAGGGAGAATTCTGATAAGTCTAGAAGACATCATGATTTTGAAGTTGGTGATGAGGTGATGGTTCATTTAAAGAAAGAAAGATTTCCTATTGGAACATATAGTAAGTTGAAGATGAAGAAATTTGGATCTTGTAAGATCTTGAAAAATTTTAATAGTGGTAATGCTTATGAAGTTGAGTTACCTGATGACATGGATATATCTCCTATATTCAATATTGCTGATTTATATAAGTGTCATGAGTCAGATGATGAAGTTGTTGTATCAAAAGATTATCCTAAGAAGCAAATTGAAGAAGTTGAATAGATATTAGATTAGAGAGTTGGAAAGAGCAAAAGGGGAAAATATTACTATGAATATTTGGTGAAGTGGAAAAATAGGCCTATTGAAGATGCTTTATGGATTTCTCAATCTGAGTTGGATTCAACTCAGATTGTGGCATTTCAATGATTCAAGAGAATCATTTCTTTCAACCTCAGTTGTTTGATGTAGGAGCATCCTGGGTTGCCTTGTTATCCTACTCATTTTTGTTCATTCTACAAGTTGGTGTCAAGTTACTATAGCATTTAGTTGGTGCCAATTTATTGTAGCACTTAGTTGGTGTCAAGTTACTATAGCACTTAGTTGGTGTCAATTTTTACTATAGCACTTGGTGTTGAGTTACTAGAGAAATCTAGTGTTGACTAAGTGTTCCTTCATGTGCTGAGTTACCTAGTGTATGCCAAGTTACTCTTCATGTGCCGAGCTACCCAGTGTATGCTAAGTGACCCTTCATGTGCCGAGTTTTCCTATTTATACTAAGTGCCAGCATTTGAATGTGATTTCTCATAACCAACTTGTGGGATTTATTTCAATTGCAATATTTATGTTAAGATCTTTTCTTGGGATGTGTCTAGACTATTTCTGGGTCAACCTTACTCTTATGTAATATTCCAAAATGATCTGTAAGCCATTTTGGCAAGTATATATAAAGTGTTTAGGCTTAGAGTTAGAGCAATTTTTAGAGGAATTCTAGAGAAGAACATGGAAGTTTGGAAAGTTTGTGCATATGTATATGGTGCTACAAATTTGATGTTGGATCCTTGATCTTGAATATATTTTGTATCTAGCCATAACCCAGAAGGTCTAATAGTTGGGCATGAATGCTGACTATTTGATGAATCAACAAGTGTTTTCTCTTCTTCCTTCTTTAGTTGCTATTATTTCTATTTTCTTCCATTGTGTTAACTCTTGCAGGGTGGTTCAGAGAGTTGAGCGTGCCATTGGCCCTAGTTTTCCTTCTCCTTCCTTGCATTTGAGGACGTTGAGGATTTCCTTCTTCTAATTCTATAATAGTAATAAAAACTCCCTCTTGGGATCCTAATTGCTCCATTTTCTCCTTAGTGAGTTGTTCTTCTCCTATATGAAAAGGAGATTGGGTAGATGTATATTCTTCTATTTGGGATACTTCCTTTTCTTGTATCTTTTACCTCTTGGGCTTTGGCTCTTCAGGTCTCTCATCCAAAATAGTATTGGCTGATCCAACTATTTGTTTACCCTTGTCAACTATATGATCTTCTTTTTTTAATGATTTTTTAGCCATAACTCCTTTGAATAACCAATTGTTCTAACCCTACTACAAGGGTAAAAGATAATTTTTTCATTACTTCTCAAGCCTTGTCAAGATAATTGATAAAAAAAATCTTCTTTTCATTCACGACCTCTATAATCTATGGAAAAGTGATCATTAACTTATTTATCTTATATGCTTCTATCTTTGCATCTTTCAAAGGCTTATAATCTTTGTCAAAATAATTAATAAATTATAAGATCCTAGAATAAACTCTCCATTTCTCCTTTTTGATCTCTTGTTCTTGGAGAGAGAATTCATTTCTTATCACATCTTAGGGAAAATAAGGTTGATGTATTTTAGCACCAATCTTAGTCCTCTGTCTGAATATTTAAAAAAATCCTTCATTATCATTAAAATGAGCATGAACGATAGACATTTTATATGGCTCTAAAATTTTTTATAGAAACAACTAGCCACCTTTTTATGATTATGAACTAATGAGAAACTATACAAGATAGGAAGATAGAGCCTCTAGATCGACCATTTAGTTCTACTTCCTCCAAGCCACCTATTTTCCATAACATTTCAGCTATTCCCACCTTAAGAGGTACTTGATAGGGAAGCACATGTGGAGTTCCTTGGAATCCATATACTCTGAATACTATTGACACAAGGTATGGTATGATATCTACCCAATTATGTGAAACTTTTAGACCAATAGGGTTATCCATAGGCCTGATGAAGTCTAGCAATGCCTTAGGTATCTTGGGATTATCCTTTAATAATAGGCTTCACAACCTAGATGTGAAGTATCTATCAAATCTCACAAAACTAGCCTCCTCTGCATCTTAGGTCATATATGCACTCAACAATTGAATTGGTAGAGATTCTCCATCATATTCTCTTGTCAACACCATTTCCTTTTCATAGAAAGTAACTCCTTTATACAAAAAAATTGCATCAATAAAGAATAGAAGCCAAAGGTTTTCTCAAATTTTCCCTTTGCAATTTGAATTAGACCTATGTGAATTTCTTCTGCTAGATAGGATGCAAAATAAAAAATAATATCCATAGCAAAGGAAGAGATCTATGTCATCATATACATGAACTTTATTGGCACAAATTCATGGTCATCTTTACCAAAGAACCAATCTTAGTCCTCTGTCTGAATATTTCAAGAAATCCTTCATTATCATTAAAGTGAGCATGAGAGATAGACATTTTGTATGGCTCTAAAAAATTATATAGAAACAACCAACTACCTTTTGTGATTATGAACTAATGAGAAATGATACAAGATAGGAAGATAGAGCCCCTAGATTGACCAATCAATTCTACTTCCTCCAAGCCACCTATTTTCCATAACATTTCAGTTATTCCCACCTTATGAGGTAATTGATAGGGAAGCACATGTGGAGTTCCTTGGAATCCATATACTTTGAATACTATTGACATAGGGTATGGTATGATATCTACCCAATTATGTGAAACTTTCAAACCAATAGAGTTATCCATAGGCCCGATGAAGTCTAGCAATGCCTTAGGTATCTTGGGATTATCCTTTAATAACAAACTTCTCAACCTAGAAGTGAAGTATCTATCAAATCTCACAAAACTAGCCTCCTCTACATCCCAGGTCATATATGCACTCCATAATTGAACTAGTAGAGATTATCCATCATATTCTCTTGTCAATACCATTTCCTTTTCATAGAAAGTAACTCCCTTATACAAAAAAAATATGCATCAATAAAGAATAGAAGCCAAAGGTTTTCTCAAATTTTCCCTTTGCACTTTGAATTAGACCTATGTAAATTTCTTCTGCTAGATAGGATGCAAAATCAAAAATAATATCCACATCAAAGGAAGAGATCTGTGTTATCATACACATGAACTTTATTGGCACAAATTCATGTTCATCTTTACCAAAGACCTTGCACAAAGTCATGTATATGTGTATGGCCCTAGAATTGAAAAATTGTTTCTTGAAAGGTTCTTTACTTGATGTTGTAACAAAAGTCAAATTACCAATTGTGGCCAAGTGTCCTCTTAGTGCCCCTTGCCTAACTTGATCCTTACAAGACAAGTATTATTTCTCTAATCCCTAAAAATCAATGACCTCATGATAATATGTGATTGAGTCTATTCCAAAAACTTCTTGAATTTCTTCTACAATTATTTTCATTAAACATTCCCCATCTATTCTCCTCATCATCCTAGATACTAGGTCATTGTTTCAAGCTATAGTTGTGAGTAGGTTTGAATCCATAAAAACTCCAAGAATTACTAACTTATCTAAGTCAAAATTCCAAATATTTCTTTGGGGAGCAAAGAATTTCCTCTTCAAAAACCACTTTTTAAATAATTGTATTCCTATTTTAGAAGTTAGGGCATCCATAGTCCAATTTCTGTTGTCAAAAAAATAATCTATAATTTGGAATCTATGATTTATAGGAACTATTTTCTTTATCTAGGGCAATTCACTCAATTGTTCTTGAAAATCATCATGGATATTTTTGCTAGCATATTCTACCTTCCTAGAGAAACCCCTTTTTGGAAGCATATTGGAATAATAATGAAGAGAGACCATATTTCTTTTAATTATATGTAGACTGAGATACTTAATTGGATTTCTTATTTCTTCTCTAAATGCTGGAATAAATTGTTGATAGAAACTTTTACAACTTAACTAGGTTAAAACCAAATTCTTCAATGGGTTTAAGCTCCAAGAAATCACAAAATATGTTTGTAGGATGAAAAATCTCGACTATTCACACTACATTCCTTATATTAGTTAGCACGAGGAGCTTTACTTTTCATAAATGGATCACATAGAAAATAAAGTGGTATTCTCCTTTAAATTTGAAAATAGGCCGTCGATTTTCAAAAAATCTAACAATTAAGAAATAAAAATTTGTATGACTCAGCTTCAACCTTCCTAGTTGGTATTCAATCCAATTGAGTCCTTCCATGTGATCTTTTTCTTTCCTTATTGGCAAGTTACATAGGAACCATTTATACATCCAGACACATTTCATCATGTCGCTATGTCACCAAGGGTAAAAATTGTGCAACTTCTTTTGGTGACAAAGCGACCATCATCGATTGTGAGAAGATCTGATAGTGCGAGCCTTATTCTTGAAACCTTGCTCCTTCTGACTAGGTCCCATGGATAGATAGCAGGCTGCCACTATTTTTCCAAGAGCAAAGGCCTCATAACTTTCATTGGTGACATAGAAACAACCCTTGATCTCCCTTAAGATCAAGGGTTATCATTACTTAATGAATTTTTTCAAACAAAAAATGAAAACCTACAGGATATTAAAATAAAAGCTTGGGTTAAGATTAATTTAGAGACTCTAGATAATGTTAGAAAATGCAAACGAATCTTAAAAAGTACATGGGAAGAAATAAAAGGGGTATTTAAAAGATTTTTCCCTCGCATCCCCTTTTTTGAAAGGACATGCTATGTGAATGTAATCTAAAGGCTTTCTAGGGGAAAACTTAGTGAAACAAAAATTAGGGTTCTTCTGGGGTTAGAAAATTAAAAACACAAAACCCTAATTTTCACAAAGGAAACTACAAAATTCACTTAAACATGCATTAGGATAAATTTTAAGTAAAAACTAGACCAATAGGAGGTAATTTTGTCTATCACACAAATTGAATTTGGTAGACTATTGGACCTAGGATTTGAAGAGCAAAACCCAACCCACATTCACTTGGAAAAACTAGCAAAAACATATGACAAGTTAGGTTCAAATAAAAAACATTGTTATATTAGAGGGTTAGAAAATACATTCAATTTTCTTCATGATCATAAACCTCCTTATGAATTGGATATTTTTTCATAGTGGGTTCATGATATTGTATCTCTATTATCAATGTGTTTGGAAAGTAATGAGAAAGTGGGTACCAATATTTTGGAAATGATTTTTAACATTCATTATCTAAAATAGCCCTTAAGATATAATTATATTGAGCACATTGTACATCACATGAATAGAAAATTGTTAATGATTAAAAGAGGGTTAGACCCACTATCACAAAAGACATTTAGATACATGACCTACTTGTGCTATCTTCTGTTATCAAAGCATTGTCAAGTTTTCTAAACAAAAAAGATTTAGCTTAAGTTTGATAAAACAATACTTGAATGGACATCTATGATTAGGATGGGTGATCCCCAAGGGAACTGCAACTAGTTTTTAGACTTCTTTTTGGCACCACTTTATCATAAAATTACAGGCACTTCAATGCCTAAGATTGCTTATGTCTTGTAAATGATTAATTCAAATGAGAAGTCAAATTTAATTGGTTGATGAGTACTTTATGAAAGAGTACATTATATTAAGATTTTAAAGTTCATATGTGTTGATTTTTCATTTTGCACAATGCTTAATGATAGGAGTCCTTTCGAACTCCTCTCTTGAAAAGCTGATTTGGGATTAACTCCAAGCTTCCACATGATCTTGCAACCTACTAGAATCTACTCAGTAGAAGATAAATGTGAGTGTTCATGAGGAGGCCTTTGTTGGTTTTGATCGATTTTAGATAAGATGTTGAATCTGCTTGCTATCCCAAAAGAATAACCACATAAAAAGAAATATATTTTTCTATTTTTCTATTTTTTAATGAATGCAATTTTAACTATGCAACTATGTGAATTCCTAAACTAACCAAGTGTTTGTAAAAAATAAATAATGAAGATAGGGTAACAAGAAGTTTAATAAAATGACTTAAAAAAACCAATCCCTCTTGGACATAAGCTACAGAAACAACACATCTGTGAATTAGGCCTTTGAAAAGATCAATAGATAACCAATGAAAATAGGAGTAGTGCTTCCTTAATTCCACCAAAACAATCGTCAATGGAAATTTAGTAATTGTAAGATACTTCACTCTTCATCAGATCGCAAGGCCACAGAAAGTGTGCTTATGCAAGACAAAAAGCTATGTAGGAACAATAGGGTGATCTCTTCTCCAACTCAGTACATTAACATAATTTGTAAACATGTAGCAAACACTAGAATTAAAAGATCGATCAATCAAAAAAACATAATAAAACTATTGAATCCATTACATTCCATGAACATACATTCACAAAATATAACACACTCAGGAAAGAATAACTACACTTTGAATGAGAGCACCAATAGCATATATTATTGCATCAAAATAACGGTCCAAAATAAATATTATATTCCTAAATTTATAAGATATTATCTCCTCAATTTGTGTTGAGAGTGAAATATATATTTATGCAAACATATGCTTCTAAACTAGTAAAAAAAATCTATTTATGTACAAATTAACTCTCTAACTGGTGCTAAGTAGAACTCCATCCTTATCTATATCATTTAATGGATGCATGAGCCTTTACATATCTTTAAAAAAAGGCATGAGAAAATAAGAAGAAGAAACACATTAGATGATGTGGGAGCCTCTAGAAGTGCCAAAAATAGAAGCTCAACCTTCACTAGATGTTTGCAGGGGTTAAACTATCATTAGAATACATTTCTAGTGCATGGAAAGCTCTAAATTTGGAATTGGCAATTAACTGTCAGTGCACCTCTAAATTCTTCAAAAAAAATTGGCACACCTTGGGAGAAGTGCACCTCAGAAGTAGTGTACCTAGTGCACCTACTACACCTTGAAAGCTTGCAAACCTTGGAAGCTAGGTCCAAAAAATGCAAAATTTTACCAAGTCTCAATACTGAAATTCTAGCTTCTGGGTTTTGTTCCCCTTCATACCAAAGTTATGTTTAGGTATTTTCTCTTGAATTTCTCTATAATCTCTATGACTTGGGTAGCATCCAAAAAATATAAAGCTTCATATTTTTCCTTTACTTTTTGCCTATAGTTGCCCACTGTTATGCGAGTCTTTGCAAAATCTCCCAATTTCACATCCAAATCTAGAAATGCCTCTTTAGTCTCAAATTCCTTTCTAATATCCTCATTAGTGGAAGCTTCTTCAAAAGTCTTCTAAATTTTTTCAACAACTTCTTCTATAGTCATTAGTTTATCTCTCAAATCATCTTCAAAAATGTCCAAGAAAGCATCATTGTAATGTCTCTTTGCCTCCAAAATTTTCTCTTGGGTTTGATCCTTGAGCTTATGAATATCCACATCTAATGTCTCCATTAATTTATTGTCATCCATAATTTTCTTTATCCAATCAGCTATCTTATCTAACTCATATGTAATATATACATCCATCAACATCTGATACTCTAACCCTTTATTGACTATAACTCTTGCAGGTCTTTACCCCAAGTATGTACTTCATCCATTAACCCAAAATCTTGGTTCCACTTTCTCTGATTTTCAAATTCTTTTTTCGTATTTATCTGCAATTTTTATGAGGATTCAATAATAGTACTTTGATGTCTATTATGAATCTAATTAAAAAAATAGTAGTTATGTTCATTTGATTTTTATCGAACAAATTGTACATGGTGTTAATCTTTATCCAATTAGCTATCTTATCTAACTTATATGTAGTATATACATCCATCAACATCTGATACTCTAACCCTTTATTGACTATAACTCTTGCAGGTCTTTACCCCAAGCATGTACTTCATCCATTAACCAACTTATCTGCATTATTTTGCATGTGATATAGAAGTTTAAGATTTCCTTCTATGAGATCTGTACACCTTTCTCTTCAAAACTTTCCTACCATTATTTACAAGCCTTCAAAAATGGATCTAATTGTGTAGATTCCTTATCCCTTTTATCAAGTACCACATTTAGAGTCTTCATGAAATTTTTCAGGATCCAACGGACCAACTACTTCATTCAAATATCCCCTTAGGATTTCATTCTACTTCTAAAGGTTCAAAAACTCAGTCTTATCATGTTCTAAGTGCCTAAACACTTCCTTGATTCTTGTAATAACCATCAATTTGGTAGTATCCACAATGGGTTTTCCAAGAAAGGCCTCCTTGATTTGATAATATTTTGGGGTCAAATCCTCAATATTTGTATGTGGAGGAGGGAGAGCAACATGGGTGATTAAGTCCTGATTTTGATCACTCATGACAAAGGCTAGTGTTCGTGCATCACCTACAAGTGGCTCAAGATTCTTAAGAGTTTCAATTAATTCTCCCATTCCCTCTTCCTTAGTATAATATAGCTTCCTTTTGTGTCTAACCATTACCTCTTTTATCAACCATCTTGGAGCATCTTCCATTAGAGATTTATCCTTAGACAAAGATGGAGCTTGTACCACTATGTTTTTTCCCTTATCACTCCTCTCTAGAGTCTTCTCCTTTTGTGAGGGATCCACATCGAGCATCTCTATATCCTTTGAGTCCACAATCCTCACCTCTGTATCTTGGGAAGTCTATTAGGGCTCCTTATATATTTTCCTTTCCTCTAAAACTTCATTAGTAGGTATTTGTTGTGGCTCTTCTTCTTGTTCAACCTGCACCTGTTCTTTATTACTTGGAGGGAGAAGAGTAGCTAAACCTTTATCCAAGCAAGATAAAGCTTGACTTGGTGGTGGTGGAGCACTCAAAGGTCCTTGTGAATGAGGTGGCAATTGACTCCAATCCTCTTGTGGAGTTTGATTTTTTAGAGTATCCCTTATCTTGATACCTACCAGCTTGGTGCCTACTGGCATGAAATCAAAATCTAACATCTAAAAGACATCAAACCCTTCATCCTCTTGGTCATCAATCCATTTTTGTAATTCATCCTCTAAAGTTGTAGCCTAAATAGGCTATGTAGGAATGATGGTGGTGTTACAGTGGAGCTTATTCTCCATTCTATCTCTATAGCCCTAGCAAGATGAGTCCTTTGACTCAAGGGAAGGTTATCTTCTTGATCTTCATCATCCTCTTCTTCCTCTTCTGGAATAACTTCTAGGACTGACGGAAAAGGAATAACCTTTCTTATCACCTTTTGTCTCCTTTTAACTAGAGTTTTAATCTTTCTTCTCTTGGGAGCCAATGGAGATGCTTCTTCCTCTTGCATAGGCTGAGACACTTCCTTTACTTCTACTTCAACTCCTTCCCCTTGTTCTAGTGGTAGGTTTAGAGGATTATCCTGAGTCTAGATAACTTATACATTTTCTACCCCTTGTACATTCTCTACCCCTTGGTGTTTTGGTGCTTGAGTTGCCTCTTCTCTAAGATCAACTTGCTGGGGGAAGTTCTTTTCCTTTTTCCTTTACCCTTATATGCTATGGAGTATCCAACTTTTCTATCAAGTTGATGCACTATTTTTGGCCTTACTAGAGATTAAGCTATGAATGTGGGCACTGTCACCTTCTCTCCTCTACCTTTCACTAGGTGGGTTGTAGATCCAACTTGAATGGTCTTTTGATCCAATCCTTGGTTAATTGGATGACATGCCTCACCCTATGATTAATATCTATGTTTTCCTCTTTCTCAATTTCTACATTCATAATAGGTCGATTAGATATCATATCTCTATTATACAAGGGATTGAGGACCTCTTTAGTGTCTTGCTGCACTATCTTTAAAGGGACCTTTATTTTCAAGGTACTTCCTACCAAATAGAGAGTCATTCTACAGTAATCCCTTATTCAGATTTCGTAGTCATCTACTACATTCATCCAGTGATCCTTTATGGCATCTTCATGTTGGAATTATTTCCATGCCAAGTACTAAACTCTTCCAATTTTATCAAAATAGGGACACGGAGAATTATATTCCTCCAAGGGATACTGATCCCACTTAAACTCAAAAGTCATAATATCCTATTTCTAGACAACACTAAATAGACTTATAGTGATGGGCCATACCCAAGTCTTCTTATGTTGCTTCCTTACTCTCTCATATGTAGACAAGAGTTGTCTTGCAATCTCCAACAATACGAGTTTGTCACACGAATACCTAGGGAGCTTCTTTGGATTGACAGTAATCCCTACTACCCTCAAATAGGTGAATGTCTTAAATTGGATGTAATAGGCATAGATTTCTATAATCTTTACCACTACCTCTTCTGACATCCTTTTTGCATAATCTCCTTCAATGAACTGAATGATTGCAAAAATGAAGGCATCATTCACTATTTTGTATTCTTTGTTGTGCTCTGGAAGCTTTTTCCTTACCAACTGGGGTTATACCACATAAGGCTATGTGTTTACATCTTGCAAGTTGCCTCTTCTAAACAATCCTAGATAATCAATTGCTCTTGCAGCTAATAGGTACACTGAATAAGATGTCATATAGAACTTTTGGTTTTTCTTGACTGCCACTAGTTACTCATCTAAATTCTCTTTGAGAATTGAGACCCAATCAATTGACATCTTTTCTATTTTGATGGTTTCAATAAAGTGTACCATCCATATGTTCAGGTGCCTTGATGCTAGTAACCCCATAACTCTACTTAAGAGCACTATAGAATATCTGATATCATCTTTCATATAGCCCCTTGTCATATCCACTCTGTCTTCTTTTCATCCAAGAAGAGTCTTATCAATGAGATATGAGGATTGGATTATTTCTGATGCTTCCTCTCCATGATCTCTATACCACTTTTTTTCTTGATGATATGTTAACCTAGTGTACTAATCTACTCTTGAAAGATGGAATACCTTCTCTATATTCTTAGGTCTCAGATCTAGGATTATCTCTCTAGTTATACTTTTCACAACCCTTTCCTCTTAAACATATTTTTCTACCAATATCATGATCAACTTAGAAGACTGTATTGATACCGGGTGTGATGCAATGTTAACTAGTCTTGATATGATAAGTGTAGATACTATAGGAGACCTCTCGATTGCTTTGTTACATAGAATTAGGAATGTGTTCCAGTCAATATGGCCAAGCTCAGTATCACAGATCTCTAAACATTCATCCTAGAAGCATGGCTTTACTGGAACACCTTGAAATTTGAAGACCACTAGTTTTGGAGCCATCTTTGAAGTGAGGGAGGACAAGGAGAGAGCCATTTAATTTTCCCAAAACAAACATTCATTAGTCCAGGAGATAGAAAAAATCAACTTGCATAAACCCTAATTACAAAAAAATGACCTAGAACATTAAATCCTAAAAAACTGTGACAAAAACACCTAAAACCTACAAAACCCTCTGGAAGACAAAAAAAGAAAAGGCACACCTCACACACCTCAGAGGTGTGCTAGGCATACCTTCCTACACAAAACTTTTAATACTAAGGGTGCACATCTAGTTCACCTTGTTGGGTGCACTAGGTGGCACACTTATAGTGTGCTTCAGGAAAATAAGTGTTGAAAGTGGTGCACACTTAGTGCACCTCATACTTATTAGGAAGCTTACCTTTTGAAAGGTACACATATTTTCACCTTGGATAAGTGTGCACTTGCACACCTTTCACTAGGTGATGCTTTGATTTTTAAGTTTAGTTTAAGTTTTTTATTTGTTAATGCAAAAAAAGGTACGCACCTCATGTACCTTGAGGGTGTGCATGGTGTGCACCTTCTTTCTTGTTAGTTAACATGTTTTACTTGTATGTAGGTGATGGAGAGGGGATCAAGAGCACCTCACTAGGTGTGGAGGTGCACTCGCAGGAGACTTAGAGGAGAAATGAGAAGTGAGAAAAGGGGGCAAGGTCCCAAGCTTTATAGGCTCGATATTGAGTGGACCTCTTGGAAGTGTGCATTTCCAAGAGGAATGTGCTTTCCTACAAGTACCTAGGGCACTAGAACACCTTTAGGGGTGTACTAGGTGCACTAGTGCACCCTTTATTATTATAAAAAAAAAAACTTGATTTTCTCCTATCAAAAACATAGTTTCTGGCAATTGGGTTTTCAAATAGAGACCTAGATTAGGTAAAACACGAGGCAAAGCCCTAAAAAGGACTCAGACCCTGGACCAAGGATCTAAAATACTAAAAATTAAGCTAGGGGGTCCCCATTTTTAAATGAAATGGGGCATGCATTATGAAACTACAAGTTGTAGAACCCTACAAACTTCAAATACATGTGACAGAGAGGGTATTTGCATTGGAATATGTACAACATATTGAAAGAATAGATGCATTGTTTCATGATTAGAAAAAGAAAACCATTTTTCCTTTCTTTCCTATTGGATGTGAGGGGTTCACATTTGAGAGAAGAGCATTCAATGTGTTACATGAATTTCTTGTAGTTTTTAAATTTGATGTTGCTAGGCACTGATAGTATGATCCACCAAACATAATTGGTACAAAGCTTGTACAAAATGGGAACTTTGCAAGAAAATATCAACATGAGAGTGTGTCATTGATTGAAAGATTTAAAAATATCGACTCATGGGAAGAGGTCAAAATAGAGATGGAGAAATGCTCTAGAGAAAAAAAAAATTCAATATAGGAATTGTTAGCACAAATTAAAGAATTGCATAGACAAAAAGAAAAAGTATAGCCCATGAAATCCTATAATTTCCATCAAGAAGTGGATCACCCAAGTAAAAATCATCTTCCAGATGCCGTAAATAAAGATTGTGTAGCTGTATAGTGGTGTCAATAAAAAAATAATGCATTTTGGGAGATGAGGAAGAATCTCAGTGAACCTAATACCTCTTCAGATTTTGAAGACTTGCCTGAGGATTAAACATTTAGCAAATTATGGGATAATGAGAATCTAGATGCAATAGCAACACAACGTGATGTAGATGATGAAGGTAATGAATATGAGGTTTGTAAGGATCCTTCATCCATAGCCATAGGAACTACCATTGGTTCCACTAAATCCACTACTCCAACTACTAGTAGTAGTAGTACATTTGACTCAACTTGACAATATGGTGTACTTAATGAGTAGACAAGGGAAAAATATGGAGTAGGGGAAAAGATGATAGAAAAAATGGGTTATCTAGGTGATGGTGGGTTGGGCATAATAGGTCAAGGACTTTGGTATCCACTCCCAATACCAGAGGTACTAAAACTTGGTTGTAAACCAATCATTGGAGATGAGTCAGATAACCCATCAGGTTCTTCAAAAAAAGGTGAACCCAAACCATTATTCATCCAAGGTGAATTTATAAACTCCCAAGTTGTTTCATCTTCAAAAGGTATGATGCAACTAAAATTTGACCAGATTCTTGCAATTGAAGGTCACTGTGCAAAGAAGCAAAAGGCTTCGGATACTCATACTGATATAATGCTAGTCACAACTCCCTATGCACAAAACCTTCAGAATAGTCCAAAAAATCTACTTGTTAGTGGTAGTGGGGCAGGATTAGGAAGGGGTGATGCCATTAGTAATGCTCAAAATGTAATTATTAAAACCTCAGTCATTGGTGGAAACAAGTATGATGTTGTAAGTACTCTTTCTCCTTTCAAGCATTGTATTGTATCAACAGACCCAAATTTTGAATTCAATAGTTTTATAACAAATTTTCAAGAAACCACAAAAATAAATAGAAAAAATAATAAGGTATTCAAGAAGGATGTACTTGAGGTGGATCGTTCTCAAGAACCTACATCGAGTAGGATATTTCCAGCATATAACACCAATAAAGAAATGATGGAGTGTATGATTGTTTCTCCCCCACAACTAGATAATATAATCCACCAGAGAGAGATAAATTCATCAAATTTTTGTGTTATTAGACTATCTATGGATTTATCCAAAGTACAAATGTGGACAAAGTTAGTGTGGTAGAAAAGACCAACTCTATGGTCTACAGTTCATTGCTCAAGGTGGAGAAAGAGAAAAAAAGGTTGGAGAAGGCAATTGAAAAGTTAAAAGTAGACCTATCAAATGCAAAGGAAAAGGAGAAAGCAACATATAGTAGGTACAAATAAATAGAGAAAAGCACTACAAGTGCTTCCTCTCAAGGACCAAGTGCACAACCTTAACTAGAAAATATGGAGGTAGAAATGAAAATTTTGAAAGAACAATTGGAAGAAAGCAATAAAAAGCTATCCAATGTAAATGTAGATAGAGAAACAAAACTCAAGATGTTGAAGGAACAATTGAAATATAGAAATAAGAAACTAAGTGATACTCTGAACCATGTTAATATGGAAGTTGATGTAAAATTCAAAGAACTTGGGGACAAATTACAAGAATCAAGTAAACAACTTGAGGATGAAAGAGCATCCACAGTAGATATTTTCAAAAAGTTGGAGTCTGGTGGACATACAATCAGTAACATAAATAAGGAATTGGACAATGAGAGGGAAAAAGAAAATTAATTGGAAGAGAAAGCAGAGGACATAAAGAAACAAAGTGAAAATCAGTTGTCACTAATGGTGCAAGAGGTGCAAAAGGCTAATAAAACAATGAAAACCTTCGAGAACAACTTGTTTGACTCAAATGAAAAAATAAAAAATATAGTCAAGCTAATTAAAGAAAATTTGTTGGGGGAAATTATGGAAAATATTGATAGGTCGCGTGATTGGTTTGAATTGCATCATAGTTTTTGAGTTGTTTGTTGAAGTATCAAAGAGCAGATTGAGAAGAACAATGACCTTTTTAAGCTCAAGAAGACTACAAGATAGATTATACACATAGTGATAGGTATTTGGCCAGCCAAGGAGTTCATGAACGCATTAGTGCATCAATAAACACATTAGCTATCATTCAGAAATGCTAGAGTATAAGGGAAAGAGAGGAATATTTGAACTTAATCAGGAGAAAACTTGCCAAGATGGATGAAAAAGAAGAATTAATGATAAGTCTTGGTTTGCATACTCCTGGCTCTAGTAATTCATCAACAACATTCATTGAAAGGGAAGCTTACCAAAAAAAGTTGGAGGCCAAAATGATGTCTGAAGTAGTAAAGTTTCCTTAGGATTCAACTCCTAAAGGCATTTTGAATTGCATCAAACCATTGGCGAATCTGAATGCACTATGGGATGTAGTATTCCTTTCAAGTAAGTCTTCCAAAATATAGAAGTTTGATGAAGTTAAAGGTCATCTACTATAACATAACACATGTTAAAACACCAAACAAAGCAGACTTCAACATCCTAAAAAAGATGTTTGAATCTTCAATCATATCAGAAGACACCCATCAGGCATCAAAGTATGTGACACTTGGAAATTTATTTTAATCATCTTTGTAGTTTTTACTTTATTTCTATTTGTAATTGTTTGATATTATTTTAAAGTTTGAACTTTGTTTCTTGAACATGACAAATGTAGCAGAATCAAAATGTTATTTTTCTTACCAGGCCTATTAAATGCAAAGGAAAAAAAGTTTTTGATACTAAATTTGATACTAGTCTTAGACTCTTCCCATGAGGAAAAATGACTTGAAACTATTGTTTCTTCCTTAATTCTATATTTATATAGAAGGGAATTCAGGGTCATTTGTTAAATGTTATAGTTGTAAATTTAGTACTTTTAACTCATGATTATGAAATTGGGCATTCAAATTTTACTTCTAAAAATTAAATTCATTGAATTCTATCAATTATCACATGTTAAAAAATTAATGAGAATGAATACAAATTTTATCATTTGAATTGCTCTATTTTCATAAAAATCATCAAGGATTGTACCATAACAATGTATCATATGAGCATAATAATACAAATAAAAAATAATAGTAATGGTAAAATTTGAATGAATCTTGATTCATGAATCATGGAATCATTTAACATAAAATTTACTTGTTCATTTGATATTAGACATTTAAAAAATGATATAACTTATTATGCATGATAGATGAATCATGATTAGATTTGGAGAATACTATTTGTCTAGAATCCAAAATTTAGACTGTAGTAATTAGTAATAAGCAATAAGTTCTAAATTGACACATCATACGATAACTATTAAACTTGCCACATCATTTGAATCTTTGGATTCTTCACCATCAAGTTCAAATAGTCCATCATGCCTCATGTTTCCTCCAGTAGGTATACCTTCATCATCTTGATAGTAATCCTCAACTTGAACATCAATGCTACCAATATCTGTACCACTAAATGAGTTACTAATCTCATTGTTTGAAATGTTTCCCAAACCTCTTCTTTGATATTTCTTTTTCCACAATTTTAGTGTCCTTTCATAAGGAAAAGTATTGATTTCATAGCTGGATATATACAGCCTTAGACAATTTTCAAAATTCTTGTCTAGTTTATTTCTTAGCTTTGATTTTAGGAACCCCAAGGCATTAAAAACTCTCTCATCCTCCATAGAACCCGATATCATGGTCAAATATAATCCAACAAGCTTGAAAAATTATGATATTGAATCTCACAAAACTTTTCTCTAAGCTAGATTTGTCCAAAGTTTGGTTATGTTGCCCAAGTTTTAGTCTATATCTTTGCTTTTGGGTTTTTTCAAGTCAAGTCAAAAATTAAAGTTTTTAGTCTGAGTCTAGTTGTGCCTTAGAATGGTTTTTCTTCTCATCTCCCTTTGAGTTAACCTAATGTGGGAAATCATATGAACAATACATTATTTCTTGGCTAGGTGATTAAGTTTTGGGAGGGTTTGTTATGTATTATTTTGATGAGAAGAAAGATCTAAATATCTCTAATGATTCATATTCTTTGTTCCTAATCATGTTGGATAAAAGATTCATGTTGAGAAGCGGCTCTTTATGAAAGAATTTATTCATCTCTAAAAGTTTCTAACTCCATGGTCAAAGATCTATATCTAGAGAAGGATATATTTTCACAGATATATACAGAGCAAATACAGAAGAGAGAGATCAAAGACTGAGGCTTAAAGACAAAATGTAGATCATGAGAATGGGATACAAAGAGAATTTTTTGAATTCAAATGCAAGAGAAGTAGATAAATCAATAGAAATGGTGAAAGAACGTAGTCAAAGGTGGTGAAGACCAGAGTTAAAAATCAAATCGACAAATCAAAACACATCCGAATATCCACATCATCAAGTCAAATAATCAAGTCACCTTGGAAATAAGTCACACCATCAAATGTTTTGAGATTGATGAATAATGTTTTAAGATGAAATTATAAATTGTCTAATGATGCATCTTGTTGACCATTATATCAAAACAAGATCCACAATCATCATTAAGTCACTATGTAAATTTGCTTGATCATTATTTATAGTGACATAGCGAAGGATCAACACATGTCTAGTGGGCCATCACCTTTCATAAGGTACAATTAGAACTCAACTATAAACTAAAACAAGTCCATGTTAGATACTTCACACAATGAAATGACATCACCTATCAGCCATGATGTTCCTAGCTAGAGAAAGTGGACCCATGTCATAAAAGAAGGAGATTGAGATCATTTTGTTACCACTGTGAGATTGGAATAAGATCTATGCATGTTTCTTTGTTTCTATGTAAAGTTTCTTGATCGTTAATTTTAGTGACAAAGTGACATTAAGATACGTGTACATAGAGGCCCCATTGAGGAAATATAAGGAAAAGACATAAAGAGGTTTCTCATGATATAATCCTGATCATAGGCTCTAAGATCAACAATGGAAGTTTAAACTACCAATGAATACTGGAATATGAATCATGCATATTTGGCGTGAAATGATGGAAGATGAAGAAAAGAGTGTTAAGATTGGAAGAAGCTGAAAAGTTATGGAGTGTTTTCAAAAATATCTCTGATTTAGAATCATCGATGGAGAAGAATCCACTTGGTCATATTATTGGATAATGTCATATTTCGTTTTCATTTTATTTTATATTTATGACTGTTGCTCCACTAGAATTAGAAAGGATAACAACTAGCTATAAATGTAACCTCATTTGATAATACAAAGGTTGACAAACTAGACATGGAATGATTCTATAATTCCATTTACTGTATTTTTTTTCATGTTTTCTAGTCCATCCATTAGCTTACTTTGCACTTAGAGTTGAAAGACAATTGTGTATGATCCTATAAATAATCAGAATTCAACTTCATTTTGATATTTGCAGTATAGTAATTCCATTTGCTACTTCATATATGGTTTTGTTTCTTCTCTTAATAGTTTCATACATGTTATTCATTTCATTGGGAATTAAAGGATAATGTATGTGAATCCATTGGATACTTGTTGAATTCCATTTTAGTCAAGGTTAATAGCAAAAGAAATTCCACTTTCCCTCATATGTATAATCTTTTCTTTCCCACTTCTGCATTTAGATGAGTAATTTGCATTTAGAATAGAATTAGAAGTCAAAAAATATCAAGATAACCAACTATAATCATTCCATTGAGTGTGATAGGTTATTCATATACATCTTGCCTAAGTTGTTTGTGCCTACAAACAACTTGGTTATCCTTTACTACTCTCAAGTTAAGAGCTTATAATATCAAGAATTTATGATCACATAAAAACATATTTATTGCATATTATTGCAAAAATCATAGGGAGCTATACCTACTCAATTTAGAGGGTAGTGGTAGGATAATACACTAACCCATTTGTTGGTGAACATCCTTTTGTTTGTCCAAACATTGAGTATCAAAGAGTCCAAATTATCAATTAAAATAGGAGAACAAACTATTAACCAACAAGTTATTGATCCTTCTTCTCTAGGGTTCCACATAAGATCGTATTGTTCCATTATTATACTAGCAAAATGATGGGACTGCTCTCTCAAACGAGATTTATCTAAAACTCCATTTACAATCACCCCATTGATTTCCTTGCTTTTGCAAAATTGATCTATCAAAACCAATAACTTATCTCTAAAATATTTAGAACTTCTTAAACTCCAATAATGGGGAAACACAATACACATTGATTTAAGCAATTCATGTCGAGACAATCTTTCTCTAATTTATGAGGAAAGATTATAAGAAATGTCCTTCATAGAATTCATTATAGATTCAACAATCCATTCAAACACTTCCTTTGTAAAAATTAATTTTGGTTGCATGGGTTTGTTTCTTTTTCTCATGGACACATGCCTTCCATAATAGTGCATTGGTATCTCAACACCTCATATATTGGCACATTATTCTCCCTTTGTATCAATCTTTAAAAAGGTATCAAGATTATCTGAATCTATGATTCTCATCCACCCTGAAAATTTTTCATCCACATAAAATGAATTTGAATTTCTATAAAGATTATCAAGGGCCACACATGTCATTTTATGCAGCATATTATATTCTGCAATGTAAATAAATATTTGTTGGATATTCTTCATTATATTTCTCATTCCCTCTAGCATGGGGAGAATGACTACTAACATTAAGAGTGTCTCTACATTACTTAACCTTTAAGTAGATCACCATATTTATGTTGACCACCCTGATCATTATGAGTTGATTCCATTGTACCAAGCAATGATGGATATTCAAAAAAAACTCAATGAGCTAGTCCATCCAAAGAGATCCATCTAGTATCATTATCCTTAAGCAATTTTCTCCCATTAGTTAGGCCCTTAGAAAATTTTTGAAATTCCTTGAATCATTTAGGACTTTGATAAAAGTTCCTATAGATCTCTTTGATTAAAACTTCAACTCTATATATTTGTGGAGAGTCGTTGACAATTCCAAAATCTAGATTCATTTTGTGGGCCATGCCAACAAGGTAAGGTGCAAGAAATTATTTTAACTTCTTGACAAGACCATTCTTGTGGCCTTGCATTATTGAAGCTCCATATGCTCCAACACACCAAATTTTAGGCAATCATCATTTCATCTATACCTCCATATTTAATTAGGGAACTCTTTACTAGTTCAAATATGTTTTGTCATTGGATTATCCTTCATTTTAACAAAAGTTAGTAGATTGGGTTGGCAATCAAAATTGTGTAAATTATATACATGCATGCATACCCATGAAGTATTATCTATTGCTATCACCTCATCTAAAGATAATGCAATGATTGACTCTTCAATTTTTGCTTTGATATTTTCCTTTTCAACCTCAGCAAGACAACTTGCCCAATCCCATCCATTGTTTACTGACCAGTAACTCCTTGGATTTTTTTTTTTTTCTCAAGTGTAATAAACTACTCAATGATGGGTAGTCTTTCATGGCATGCCCTTTTCTTAAAATATAGAAGATAACACTTGATTGAATAACTTTACCCATTTCTTGAACTTCCATTTCTTTTCCAAGAAGAGATTCAATGGAGCCCTTTACTCTAGTAGGCTTCATTTGTATTTTCTCCTGAAATTCTAAGATTTGTGCATTCTTAACATGTTGATATTTGTCCTTGGTTTTCCATCTTGTCACTAATTTTTCCACTCCAACTATGATTTTCTTCTCATAAACTTTACCCATATGTTTTTCTATGGTGCCAATTTTTAGTTGCAACATCTTTTCCTTATTACTTATCCTTGTGCATATTGTACATTTTCATTCTACTAGAGGCTCACCTTATTTTGGATTGTATATAAGGTCAATGAGTGGATACTTTGAGGCCCATTCTATTTGAAAATCTCTAATTGATAGATCCCAATGCCAATCTATTTTAGATTTCACACCAGTTTTTGCATTGTATTTCCTTTTTCCCTTCCCTAGTCGTGCACCATCACCATCTTTGGAATTATCATCTCAGTATATTATATTATTTTGGCTACTTTGGGTATTGACTTGCACACTTGGCTACTCTAGTTATTTACCTGAGTGTCTTCTTCAAGTTCATCACAATCAGATATATCACCAACTTTCTCAATATGTGCTAGTGGAACTAGTAGTGGCAATGGTTGGGAATCTTGTAAATGCACTTGTCATAATGTAGCTTCTTGATTTTGGCCACCAAAATATGATGCCAAGGTTCTGTGAGTGCACTTGGCTGGCCTTTCTTGACTTACACAAAATGTAGGAATCTTACCCTTGTTCATGTTCAACATCTCTCAAGAAATATAGATTGCCATAAAATTCAAGCTATTCAAAATGTGACAGTCAACTATAGTCTATTACATATATATATTTATCTAAATAGTATTCATTGGTTGTATGAACTACACTATAAAATATAGATGTCTTGTGTCTCCTTGGTTACTACATGACTCGGTGGTAGTAGTTGTTAGGATTAACCTTAGACAGAAATAATAGTTACATGCAAATATAACCAATATCAAAAAATAGTAGATCGTGCAAAAGAGAACACAAGACACCAAGATCTAACATGGTTCACCCAATGCGTGGGCTACATCCACCAACAACAAGTTCAATATTCTTATGACCTAGTGAGTGCAACATGATTGCAATCCATAATCCCTTACAACTCAATACCGTCGCAAGAACCAATTTTCACATCACACATTATGAAAATCTCTAACACTAAGCCTTTTTATAAAGGCTTTTTGTTACTTAAAAAATTAGGGTTAGGATAATAGAAAAATAGTAGCCAACACCTTTTACAATATAAGGTCATTTTTGGCTTCGAGGGTGCTGCCCCTAAAAACCCCCATAGGGGTATTTCCCCTTGGACCCATCCTATACTGCGATAGGGAGAACACCTAGGGCACTGCCCCTTGACCCCATCTTAGGGGCACTACCCCCCAACCCCCATAGAAATAATCTAGAGGGTAACCATATTGAATAAACCTCTAAGTCTGATTAGGCTCCACATCACAACAATCTCCCACTTGGAGACTGATCATACTCCACAATAATAACCTCCACTTGGAGACTGGTCATAGCACTAGTAAACCTATAACTCCCACTAAAATATTAAACCACCCTGGACTTTGTTGTTCTTTTAGTCCATTCAGTCTAGAAGACCAACCGAAGTTGAAGAGGAATTTAGCTTATTTCTTGTTACTACCTTTGTAAACATATCTATTGGATTTTTATTTGTATGTATCTTCTCCATCTTTAACTGTCCATCATCAAAAACTAACCAAATGAAATGGTACTACAACTGTATGTATTTTGTCTTTGAATGCAGAGCTAAATTCTTTGCAAGATGAATGGCACTCTAGCTATTTGTGAACAAATAATTATCCCTTTGTGGGTGTTCCAATTTTTCCATGAAGAACTAAATCCATATCATCTCCTTGGCTACCTCTACAGCAGCAACATACTCTGCCTCTGTAGTAGATAAAGCATTAACCTTTTGTAACCTAGAAACCTAGCTCATGGCTACCCAACCAATAGTAAATATATAACTTGTACCATTCTACCTAGTATCAATATCCCCTACCAAATCTGAGTCAACATAGCCCTGTAAATTAGTAGTAGAGCCCCCAAAGTGCAAAAACTTATTGGATGTTCCTCTCAAATATCTGAGAATCCATTTAATTGCATTCCAATGCTTAGTTCCTGAATGACTCATATACCTGCTAACAACTCCCACTACATGTGTAATATCTGACCTAGTACATACCATAGCATACATTAAGCTTCCTACAGCTAAAGCATAGGGTACCTTAGACATCTTGTCCTCCTCTTCTTGTGTCCTTGGACACATCTCCTTAGTCAACTTCAAATGACTAAGTAAAGGTGTGCTAACAACTTTAGCATTCTCCATAGAGAAACGTTGCAACACCTTCTCAATATAATCAGCCTAAGATAATGCCAATTTTTTGTTCTACCTATCTCTTCAAATCTTTGTACCAAGGTTTTATTTTGCTATGCCCAAATCCTTTACAGCAAATGCATGTGCTAACTGGCATTTCATCCCCTTAATAGGATCCATGTTAGACCCAACTACAAGCATATCATCAACATATAAACAAAAAATAATGTAGTTGTCATCATCCAACCTCTTAAAATAAACACAATGATCTGAATGATACCTACTCTATCCATGCACATGCATGAACCTATCAAATTTTAGATACCATTGTTGAGGTGCTTGTTTCAAGCCATATAAACTTTTCTTCAATCTGCACACTAAGTTCTGCTTACCTTTGACTTCAAATCCCTGTGGTTGTGCCATATATATCTCTTCATCCAAATCACCATGAAGGAAAGCTATTTTGACATCAAGCTACTCTAAATACAAATCTTCAGTAGCCACAATACTTAAAATAGTGCGAATAGAAGTCATGTAAACAACAGGAGAGAATATCTCATCAAAATCAATTACTTTTTTCTGTGCAAATCCTTTTATAACTAACTTGGCTTAAAATCATTTCTTACCTCCATCCTCTTCTTTTAACCTGTAAACCCATTTATTTTGTAAAACCTTTTTACCTGTAGGCAACTTGCATAAATCCCATGTCTAATTTTTTAGTAAAGAGTCCATTTCATCTTTCATTGCAGACTCCCACTGAATCTTAGTATCCACCTGCACAACTTCATCATAGCATTTAGGTTCACAAGCATCAGTAAGTAAAATAGAATACAAGGAGACAATCTTTTTGGTGATCTACATATCCTTATTGACTATCTAACATTTACTAGGGTATGTGGTATTTGTTGTTGCAATTTTTGCAGATCACGAGGAACTGTTGGAACATCAGCTTTTGGAGTATCATCCAACACTACATTATCATTTTATTTTTTTTCATGCTGCTGCAACAGATCTTTGTACAACACTTTCTTAGTGAATATGACATCCCCGCTTCTTAAAATTTTATGATTTTTAAAATCTCAAAGCCTATAACCAAATTCATTAATGTCGTATCCAACAAATACACATTTCTTTGACTTAGCTTCCAACTTGGTTCTATTTTCAGAATCTATATGAGAAAATGCTTACCAGTCCAGGCTTCCTTTGGAATAGCACAACCCAAAGGATTAGAGGGACCTCTATTAATCAAATATACAATAGTATTGATAGTCTTTTCCCACATATTTAAGGGAAACCCTACATGCAACCTCATGCTTCTTGCATGCTCCATTATAGTCCTGTTCATGCATTCAACCACTCCATTTTCTTGTGGAATCCTTGGAAATTTTTTTTGTCTATGAATACCATTAGCAGAGAAATAATCTTTAAATTCATGACTACAATACTCACTACCATTATCAAATCTGAGATATTTTAATTTCTTTTCAGTCTTATTTTCAACCAAGCATGTCCATTTCTTAAAAGTTTGAAATACTTCAAATTTTTGTCTAAGTAAATAAACCCATACTTTTCTAGTTGCATCATCAATAAATGTAACATAATAATGAGAGCCACCAAGGGAAGATACCTGAGTCGGTCCTCATACATTTGTATGCCCAAGCTCTAATCTCTCACTTCTCTTTTCCTTCCCAATCTTCACAAAACTCACTCTATTTTGTTTTTCATACACACAAATTTCATAAAAATCCATATTAACACATTTCAGACTCAATAAAACTTTCTTTGAATGAAGTACTTTCATACCTTTCTCACTCATGCGCCCAAGTCTCTTGTGCCATAGCGTTGTATTAGAATCTATAGAAGCTATTTGTTCTCCTTGCTCAACTACAACAACTGTTCCTGAACATTCATTTTTCTCTAAAACAATCAAAGTAGAAGGAACAATATAACCTGTACAAAGATATGAGGTTCCTACTTTCACACTTTTTGCTACTACAAGGGAACCTTTTGAAACCTTCCAATTTTCATCATTAAAAGTAACTACGTAACCCTCATTATCGAGTTGCACTGTTGAAATTAGATTCCTACTCATCCTTGGAACATGTCTTACCTCATACAGTAGCCAATGATTGCCATTCTACAACTTAATCTTAACTTTTCTCTTTCCAACAATTTGACAAGGTTCATTATCCTCCAAATAAACAAGCTCAAAATCCCCTTGGACATAATCAATGAAACCTCTATGAGGTGTAGCATGAAATGAAGCACCAGAATCTAAAACCCATGAATCATCAACACTTTCTAAAGATAGAAGCAAACCATCCTCTTTGGATTTGTTACTTACCACATTTGCCTCCTTGTTCACTTCTAGTTTATCTCCTTCATTGTTCTTTCGAATCCAACAATCTTTCTTCTTATGCCCTATTTTACCACAGTACCAGCAATCTCTCGATCCTCTAGATTGAGACCTCTTCCCCTTTGACTTTCCTCTTGATTTCTCACAATTTTTGAAATTATTTCCTCTCTTAGTCGTTTTGCCTTTGCTTTGTGCATTCAAAGCACTTCTTGATGTAGATCCACTTGAGGATTTCCTACGAGTTTCCTCAATCAAAATCCCACCGATCACATCATCAAAATTTAGGGTATTAGATCCAGAAATGAAATTGCTCACAACCATTACCAAGCCATTCCAGCCTTTAGGCAAAGAACAAAAAATCAAGAGAGCCCTAATTTCTTCATCAAAATTAATACCCACAGAAGATAACTAACTAGTAACAGTATTAAACTCATTTAAATGATCTGCAATAGATCCAACTTCTACCATTTTTATATTAAATAAATGCTTCATGAGAAATACCTTATTTGAAGTAGGGGGCCTTTCATACAATTTTGCTAGGGTTTTCATCAACTCTTCCATCGTCTTCACTTTTGTAATGTTAAATGTCACTAATGGTGCCAAGCATAATCGAATGCTTCCAAGTACCTTTCTGTCTAAAATCTCCTAGTCCTCATCTGACATAGTTCCTTGTTTCTTGGATTTTCCTTCCAATGACTTCCATAAATCCTTCTAATAAAGATAGTCTTCCATTTGCATCTTCCATAACTAAAATTTCTTCCCATTAAACTTCTCCACCTTTAGCTTACCCTTGTCTGCCATTGCTCCCACTCAACTGGCTGTGATACCACTTGTTAGGATTAACCTCAGACAAAAATAACAATTACATGGAAATATAACCAATATCAAAAAATAGTAGATTTCACATAAGAGAACAAAAGGCACCAAGATTTAACGTGGTTCACCCAATCCCTGGGTATGTCCACCAACAATAAGTCCAATATTATTATGATCCAGTGATTACAACCTAATTGCAATCCATAATCCATTACAGCTCAATACCGCCACAAGAACCAATTTTTGCATCAAACATTATGAAAATCCCTAACCCTAAACCTTTTTATACAAGCTTTTTGCCACTTACAAAGTTAGGGTTAGAATAATAGAAATATAGTAGCCAATGCCTTTTACAATATAAGGTCATTTTTGGCTTTGTGGGGATCGTTGTCCCTCAATCCTACCCTGTACTACAATAAGGAGCACACTTGGGGTGCTGTCTCAAGACCCTACAGGGGCACTACCCCCAAACCCCCATAGAAATAATCTAGAGGGAAACCATGTTGAATAAACGTTTGAGTCTGATTAGGCTCCACATCACAACACTAGTCATTGGTCCAAGTTGATAAGTTGATAATTGACCACTAATAGTCTAACTTGTATCTACTAAATATAAGAATGAACTAAAATTACAGAGAACAAACAGATAGGGATCTGAGTTACTCACCTTTGGCTAAAATGCATTTGTTGCACTTGCAAGTTGCCCAACAATGATCTCGATAGTATGAGAAATTGAGACTTTTCTACTAATTGGAATTGAAACAACCTATTGATTGGAATTGAGACAACCTATTGATCTATGAATGTATTTATACCACTCTTTTTTGGTGAAATCTGTAAGAATATTATAACGCATGCCAAATATTTGGCGAAGTTTGCGTAAGAAAAACCCATATTCTATAATTCCCAAGGCTAATATGATTCATCCATTATATGACCATGCATAATATAGTTGGTGAAATTAAATTTGTGTGGACACACATCCATATATTTAGGGGGTGAATGCCATCCCTCACCTAAAACATTTTTTAAAACTAAGGGCGAATTGAGGCCCGCATCCAAAAAGTTCCACTCAGGAAATCATAGGTGAATGTGTTTAATTTTTCGTGTGCCAAAAATATTTTTGATTGGCTATTTCGTTTTGAAATGAGATCTGATGACATAAATCCTCTGGTGATGGGCCCAAGGGTTTGACTTATACTTGGTAAAATTAGGGTGACATGCCAACCCACATATGTGTAAATTTTTTCCAAACCAACGTTAGTTGATGGGCAACATTCGCCAAATGACAAATATTTCCCACTAAAGTGAACCTTGCTTGTGTAGGAGATATGAGCACTATCATCAATTCTTCATCTTTTAGATTTAGAATGACAAGAAAGTGTGTAAAATATAAAATAATCAGCATAAACAAATTGATGGAGAACTGGAAATCAACTCAAAAGTATAGAATTAAAATTGAGATGCATTGAGGAAACTACAACTGAAATTTGAGCATTAAAATGTTTGATTATGGAGATCGGTTCTCTAGTCCTACAAGTGCCTTCATTAATTGAGACTTTAAATCCTACACTATGAGGGTTTGTAGCTTACTTCCTTTAACATTCACCCAAAAACCATCATACTATGCAGCTAATTGGATAAACCCCAATGCTTTTGCAATTTAAATGGAAATGTGTCATCTTAGTCTACTTTGAGAAATTTTATCACTTTTAATAGTTGCATCTATAACTTGCGCATATGCACACACCCCCGCCGAGAGAGAGAGAGAGAGAGCATGTTGTGATGTATGGGTTTGCCTAAGTGAAACCATGTGATTTTTCCACCCTCACTAATGTTGGATGAAAGAGAACTTACCCTTGGTAGGGTAGAGGTTGAAGACCTTAATGCTTGAATTGACAAATGATATGTTTAATATATAAGACTACTTTCCTTGAAGCCTCTTATAATGTTTCTTGATATGTGTTAAGTGCATGCATTCATAATGGAGGAGCACAAAACTTGGTCATGATTGTTGAACTTGCATGCTTGACTTTAGATTTCTCCTCAATTTTCTTGAAGATTATTGATTGAATGCTCAATTACTCTTGAGAAGAATGTGATTGCTATGAGATAGATGTTCAATGAGGGCACAAGTTTATTTAGACACATCTTACACATTTTTGGGCTCATATTTTGATGAAGGCCCAAATTAGAGACCACTTTCCTACTTCTTAAAATCTTAATCATAATAATTTTAAAATTGGGTTCAAAATAGCTATACGATGGTGCTAGGCGCCATAGTGCATGAAGTCTATGGTGCTAGGCAATAGTCTAGGAAGTCTATGGTGCTAGGCACAATAGTTTTAATGTTTTGGGTTGAAATAAGGGTAATTGAAAAAAAAAATTTATACTGAGCTTTTGGGAATTGTCATGAGTTATGCACAGTCAAGTATGAGTTAAGCATAGTCAAGTATGAGTTAAAGACATGCGTCACAACCACCAAAATCAACCATTAATAATGTGAAAATGTAGAAAGATACAATTCAGAATATTTACACATCCAAAATATAAAATAAAACCATTGAAAACTCTACAAATACCTCCCATATAAGTGAAAGGAAGTTATTTTGGAAAAAAAAACTCTTAATGCCCTTAATAATATACCCATACAAACTTTATACTTTCTAATATTTAAAGGAAAGAAATTCAGACAGATAAATGGATAGGGTTTAAACTTTTTCCTTCCCACATCTTATTAATGTAGTGATGAAAGTTGTCTACTACAGGAGTAATGTACATGTTCCCAAGTCCATTTCCATTTTCAATACCATCATTTGCTACCGAAAAAATATAAAATAAAATTATAATCTATCGTTAAAGAACTTTTTATCTCTCTTAATTAAATGAAAATCGAGAAACTCCAAACATGATCATTATCTACAGAGTTTTGTCCGAGTCTGCCATTGATCATAAGAAGCTTTCAAGCACCATCACTTACAACTCAATAAAACAAAACGCCATTTGGCTCGACAACCTACACATGGAAACCAGCGCATCCAGATGGTCTCTGCAAACCTTAACATATGTCGATCAATACAAGTGTCTGAGCAATTCCCCATGCATATAAACATACAAGCACCACCGTTTTTATACCAATTCGTTCCTTAGATTTTCATAAAGAGTTGTTTGTTACAGCAATTTTGGTAGTTTTCTAGCTAAAATTCTAAGGAAAAAGTGATCTTTGGCAACCATGGCTGGTAGACAAGAAAAGTTTCCTCCACAAAAGCAAGATGAACAGCCAGGCAAAGAGCATATGATGGAACCAAGACCAAGAGCTACTAGACCATCCTATAAGCCTGCTGACAAACTAAGGGTATTACCCATTTCAAATTCATAGTGTTTTCTTTTCATAATGTGTTTGTTGTGTGAGTAAATTAGGTCTTTTTTTGTAGGGCAAAGTTGCCTTGGTGACTGGAGGAGACTCGGGCATAGGAAGAGCAGTGTGCTACCACTTTGCTTTGGAGGGAGCAAGTGTTGCATTTACTTATTTGCCAATGCATGAAGATAAGGATGCCTCAGATACAATCAACATGCTCAGAGAAGTTAAGACTTCTCATGCCAAAGAACCCATTAAAGTCCCTGTTGATTTGGGATTTGATGAGAATTGCAAGAAGGTGAATTTTATGGTACCATTTTTGTTTCTTGAGGAAAACATATTGTAGTTAATATGGTACCACATTTGTTGATTTGGGATTTGATGAGAGTTGCAAGAAGGTGAAATACATGGTACCATTTTTGTTGCTTGAGGAAAACAAGTTGTAGTTAATATTGTACCACATTTGTTTTTGAGGAAAATAGAATGTATGTTGATTTGTGATTTGATGAGAATTGCAAGAAGGTGAATTTGTGGTAGAAATTGTAGTTAATATGGTACCACACATTTTGCTTTTGAGGAAAATGAATTGTAGTCTTTTGTGGGCATTGCAGACAATAGATCAAGTAATGCAAGCATTTGGGTGCATTGATATTCTGGTGAACAATGCGGCAGAGCAACACCCAGTGCCTAACATTGAAGATTTGCAGCCAGAGCAGCTAGAGCGTGTCTTTAGAACAAATATATTTTCTATGTTCTATTTGGTTCGGTATGAATATGCTTTATGGTCCATTGTATCTTGATTTACCTGTTATGTTTCATGTGGCTTTATTCTTTTTATTTATTTAATAGCTGATCCTTAATCTTGTGTGTTTCAGTCATGCACTGAAGCATATGAAAGAGGGAAGCAGCATTATCAACACCACTTCTGTGAATGCATACAAAGGCAATGCTACACTTTTGGATTACACATCAACAAAGGGAGCCATTGTTGCATTTACAAGAGGGCTGTCTCTACAACTTGTCAACAGGGGAATTCGTGTTAATGGTATCTATCACAAACCTTGATCTTATATCATTTCTAGCACCCACAACACAATTGTCTAGGCTTTGATATTGCCTCCATTAAACCACAAATCCCAAAAGCTCAATGGTATTAATCACAAACCTTGATCATATATCATTTATAGCACTCACAACTCAATTATATAGGTTTTGATGTTGCCTCCATTATTGCACAAAATACAAAAGCTTAATGGTATCAATCACACCCACAACACAATTATCTAGGTTTTGGTGTTGCTTCCATTAAACCACAAAACCCAAAAGCTTAATGATATCAATCACAAACCTTTGATCATATATCATTTCTAGCATCCACAACACAATTATCTAGGCTTTATTAAATCACAAATCCCAGAAGCTTTAAGGTATCAATCACAAACCTCAGCAGCATGGGCATACATCATTTGAAACATCCACACCAATGATCATGCATCATTTATAACACCCACAACACAATTATCCAAGTTTTGATGTTGCCCCCAGGTTTTGATGTTGCCCCCATTGAACCACAAATCCCAAAGCTTTCATAAACATGTTTTTCATTGCCAATAATATAGCATGCTACAGCTTGTTTCTATGGCTGACCAAATTCAAAGCATAATATATTTTTTGCTGTAATATTTATCAAAATTGCCAATAATATAGCATGCTACAGCTTGTCTCTATGGCTGACCACATTCAAAACATAACATATGTTTTTGCAGTAATATTTATCAGGTTTTAATGGGTGTGTTTATTTTAGTGTGTCCATACACATATCTCTACAGCTTGATCATTCATTATTTGCAACACCCACAACACAATTATCTATTTTTAATGATGCCTTAATTAAACCACAAATCCCAAAATCTTTGTTATAAATCTTTTTCACAGCACCATCAAAATTGCCAGTAATTTAGTATGCTATACAGCTTGTCTCCAGAGCCATATGTTAAACCATTTAATATGTTTTGCAGAAATGTTTATCCAGTTTTAAGGTGTCTGACTGTGTTTTTTTGGCTTTTTTTATAATTTTACAAAGGTGGGACAAGGTAAGATAAAATGATACTTTAGTCTCATATTATCTCTCTGCAATTCAAATTATTTTTCGAAGGGAGTGGTGGATTAAAACTATTTCCAAATTGTTTCTTCAAAGGAAGAAATGGATTGTGACAATATTATATTAATGTTGCAGGAGTGGCACCAGGGCCAATATGGACTCCATTAATACCAGCCTCAGTAACTGATGAGCAGAGTACTGAGGGTTTTGGAGAGCAAGTGCCAATGGGCAGAGCCGGACAGCCTGATGAAGTGGCTCCTTCCTATGTTTTCCTTGCATCTGAAGACTCCTCCTATTTCACTGGCCAAGTGCTTCATCCCAATGGTACTTTTTTTATCTTTACATACCACTGGTCTCTTTTTCTTAATTCCTATTTTTATAGTAAATGCATTAGTTGGTACTCTGACCTATCAAAATATTTTTCTTATCTATGACCATAATGTTCTTGTGGTTTCAGGTGGAGCTATTGTGAATGCATGAGTTTTTACTCTGACCTAACAAAGTATATCAGAAAAGCTTCATTCTATGGTATAATAGGTCAACCATTTTGTATGAATTTCAGCTGAACATTCATACTCTTGTATAGAGACTTCAATAATTTTCTAATGAAGCAGATGTTTTCAATCTGCTAGAAGGTTAGATACTCTTTTTTTGCTACCAAAACATATATGTTATGACCAAAAAAAATGATGCATATGTAAATATATCAGTCTCTTCTTTTTGTCATAAGAATGATTTACACATAAAGATGGCAATCTCCCTGATATCAACTGTTCCGTTTATTAAAAAATAGATTTTGATCATGATATCTCTGTTTTGTACATGTCCAATCTCTGTCCCGAGAACATTATGTTTTTTCATAAATGTAAAACATAGCCATGGTTGAATCTTTCAGTACCTTTCTTTTGTTGATATTGCATGTATATGACCTGACACATGCAAAGTTTGTCCATACGTCTATACATGATTACAGGTGTACTTTTCTGCTGTAGCTTACTTTGTATTTTTCTACCATCTTCACACTATTACAAAATCAAAGTTCTTAATTTTCCTAGATAACATTTGTAATTGGCATGACAGCATTTTTCACAAATATCCTTCTAATCAGAGAATCTTTTTAAATGACCTCGTAACTTTTTTACACATGAATTGTACTCGCAAGCTACGGCAATTATATACTTCGCGAGACATTCATGCCTACATTGGATTTGAATAGTTGACTGAAGCTCGTAATAACAATTGCAAAAGAAGCAACCAACTTTGTCCTCCTCAACTAAAATAGCTAAAACTCAAGAGATATCTCCCTAAATAAGAATGAAATCCTTCTCCTTATGACATCAGTGATGTCATTATAAATCGGTAGCAAAATTAATATATAGAAAAAATAAGAATATCAACTTACCATAGATAAAATAATAAAATTTGACCTTATGTTATGATTTACCTTATATAACATAGATATTAATATAATATATTCGGATCGAGTTTTGATGAATCGAAAGAATCCATTAGATCCTCGTCTCAATCTTGTCTCCGTGTTAATCTATGATCTTACGATCTTGTCTCAGTGTCGATGGATTTGATTTTTACTTGCAATGGTATTATACAATCTTGATCTTGGTTCTCTCACAATGGTAATTTACAGTCTTATCTCACTGTGGATGGATTGGATTTGATTTGAACCTCCAATACAATCTTGTCTCACTGTGGGTGGATTGGATTACAATCTTGTCTCACTGTGGGTGGATTGGATTTGATTTGAAATTCCAATGATATTATATTGGATTTGATTTTTACTTGCAATGTATTATACAATTTTACAATCTTTTATACAATTTTACAATCTTGTGGATTTGAAATTCCAATGATATTAATGATATTATATTGGATTTGATTTTTACTTGCAATCTTGTGGATGTATTATACAATTTTACAATCTTGTGAATTGTGTGAATTGTGGATGCATTGGATCTTGTGGATTGTGGATGGATTGGATTTTTATTTCCAATGGTATTACTTCTAATGGATTAGATTGGATTTTTATTTCCAATGGTATTATAAAGTTTTCCAATCCATCAAGTTTTCCAATCTTGTGGATGGATTGGATTGGATTTTTATTTCTAATAGTATTATATTGGATTTGATTTTTACTTGCAATAGTATTATACAATATTGTCATGCAATGGTATTGTATTTCCAATGTTATTATAAAGTATTATACAATCTTCCAATCTTGTGGATGGATTGGATTGGATTTTTATTTCTAATAGTATTATATTGGATTTGATTTTTACTTGCAATGGTATTATACAATACTAGATTTGATTTTTACATGCAATAGTATTATACAATCTTGTCAATGGTATTATGTGTATGATGGTCCATCTTATACACAATGATTTGATTTTTACATGCAATAGTATTATACAATCTTGTCAATGGTATTATGTGTATGATGGTCTATCTTATACACAATGATTTGATTTTTACTTACGATGGTATTATACAATCATGTTTCATACGATAGTATTATACAATCTTGTTAGACACAATGGTATTATACAATCTTGTTTCATCTTATACACAATGGCATTATACAATCTTGTTTCAGTGAACAATGGGCCATCCATATAGACACAATGGCATGGAACAACTAGAATCTTGTTTCAGTGCATGATGGGCCATCCATATAGACACAATGGAATGGAACAACTGGTGATATGGAACAACTATGATTATTTGGGAACAAATAGACACATTGGAATGGTCCATATAGACAATGGAATGGAACAACTAGTGATATGGTACAACTATGATTATTTGGGAACAAATAAACTTTTATCTAAAAACATTGATCTTTACTGGTACTGGTTGGTAAACTTTGATCTTTACTTGTAACAATCGGTTTGCTTATAATTGTAAGTAATCAAAGTTTTATAAGCTTATAATTTTAAACAACTATCAATCATCAACTAATGTTTGATCAACTATCAATCATCAATCTTTATTTGTAAGAGTTAGTTTACTTATAATAATAAGTAATCAGAGCTTTATAAGCTTATAATTTTAAACAACTATAAGCTTATAATTTAAAACAACTATCAATTATTGATGCTTAGCTTATGATTTTAAACAATTGTTAGTCATCAATTAATGGTTGATCGGCTTTGTTTTATAAAAGCTTAAAATTTTAATTTTAATGTTTAGTATTTGGTCGGCTTTATATTTATCATCAATAAAATTTTAATGTTTAGTATTTAGTCGACTTTATATTTTTCATCAATGTTTTAGTAGTTTTATAAGCTTCATAATTCTCGACAACTATAGAACATTTAATTCAATTAATGGTTGATCGGCTTTGTTTTATAAAAGCTTAAAAATTTAATTTTAATGTTTAGTATTTAGTCGGCTTTATATTTATCATCAATGTTTTAGTAGTTTTATAAGCCTCATAATTCTCGACAACTATAGAACATTTAATTCTAGGGAGAACTATCAATCATAAAAAATGGCCTTTAATTCTTGTTATAAGCTTCATAATTCTCGACAACTATAGAACATTTAATTCTAGGGAGAACTATCAATCATAAAAAATGGCCTTTAATTCTTGTTAGTCATAAAATTGGCTTTCTTTTTAGGAAAATCATTAGAAACATGATGACTTGGGAAAGTGGATTTGAGAGCTGTTTCAAGGAGGTCAAATGTTGAACATGTGAACTTGAGAAATCAATTTGGAGGCTTGTGCATCGAGGATGTGGTGAGCTTGTCTTTTAGTGGATGTCAAGAATGGTTCCTTGGGCAGTTGAAGGTGGAAGATAAAATTTGGGGTGTTGTCAGTAGATGAAAAAAAGTGGCTAAGTAGAGAAAAAACATTTGGGTGCAGTTCTCAAGGTGTCATTTAGTGTGGCTAGCTTAGAGCTTAGTTGAAGTGAGACATGGAGTGGATTCATGCAAGTGGATCAATATGTAGGATGCTAATAACATAAGTATGTTGTGGAAATAGAAAGAGTGGAGAGGTGTGTAATGGTGAGGATGACAATTAGTGTTTGGTACATGAGGGTATCTATAGATCCCTTTGACAGGTTATGGTAGTGGTTGTCAACATTGAGGACGTTGCCAATTTTAGTGTGGGAGGATGTAAGGGGTTGTTGATTCACAAGATAACACTCTAAGGTTATCAGCCTATGAGGAAAAGATGGGTGCACATAGGTGTGGATAGGTGAGGCATGGTGTCAAGCTAAGGAGTATCCGATGGGGCTATGCTATGTGCTAGGCACACATAGTTGTGGCATAGGATCCTGACTTGGGATGGATCCAAGGTGTATCCAATGGGGCTATGTTGCGAGATGTTCCCTCTAGCATGGTTATGGTGTACGCACAATGTGAAACTGAGTTGAGGTGCAATCTTCAGGTTGTACTATGTGTTATTCCCACTAGCATGGTTGTGGTGTAAGCGAGGCATGGAGCTGAGCTAAGGTGTAATCACAAATGGTAAGTGTCGGTGTGTATCAAGGGAGACTTAGGTAGTAGTCCTTCCCTCTAGTCTCTAGATGAGATAGAGGTGACACATAGTTTTAGGAGTGAAGAAGAGTAGCTCCACCTTATCATGATGTGGTGAGGTTTGGCGACAATGCAAGGGTCCATAACTTAGTGAAGCAGAGTTGCTAAGACAATATTGGTGATGACTCAATGAGAGTTATCTAAGATCTGGAAGTTGGGGAAGCAGCGTACCTAGTCTCTTGGTAGGACAAAAATAGTTTGTCCAATTAGGAGCATTGGAGGCTTATGGTGAGCTATGTGGGGGATGTGTTGTGGAGCCATTTATCTATGTAGAGCAGTATCAAAGGGGTGGTGCACCTGATGCACATCTAGGGTGCTTGGTTGGTGGGATTTGCATTGGGGTAAGATATCTCAAGGGTCATGGTGGTCCAGTATGGTGATCGAGATATGACATTCCAAGGAAGTGCTTGAGGTGAGTCGAGCCATGAGGTAGATCGGTGTCAAGTATTTGAGGAGGCAAGTGTTGGGCATGACTCAATGACATGGGTCATGATGAATGACTAGAAGAGATGGCTTGTGGTGTATGATTGAAATGGGTGAAGTGATTCATAGGTGAAGTTATGGTGGTGTAGCCAAGTTGGAAAGGGAGTACAATGTCCAAGGGATTATCATGGAACAAGGGTATGGTGTTTAAGTAGGTTTGTATTGTAAAGGAATCTAGGATGAGTAAGCTTGTGTGTATGCATGAAGGGTTGGTTTGAGTGCAGTATATGTATGAGTAACAAGGTGTTCACCAACAAGGGAATGTAGACATAGACGTGGTGTCGAGGTGGTCGGGGCTCAATATTTGGATTCGATCTTTGGCTAAGGCAATCATCAATTATGTGGGGAACAAGGTTAAGCTTTGAGGTTTATGGTGAGCTCGGGGAGTCCAACAAGTGATGAAGCATCGTGGAGAGAAAGGCGTACTAGGGTAGCATGCAAGATTGGACTGGAGGACTCTAGGATGTTCTGCAGTGCATTAGGGATGTCAAGTATACTAGGTTGGTGTGCATAGCAAGCAAGGGAGGACTCAGTGGTCTAAGTCACTCAGGGTGGATGTAGTGTTCAATGATGGAGTTGTGGTGATTCTCAGTGGAGTGGTGCAGTGCTTGGATTGGGTAGTCTGGGCATTCAAGGAGTGACTCCATGGAGATGAAGGGTGGTCAAGAGACTTGGGGAGTTGAGATCACATATGGCCAATGTTGGAGTAAGGTTTTCTTATGGAGGATGTTGAGGCAAAGACACAGTAGGGGTGAGTGAGGGGTTCAACTTGGGTTGAATAGGAGGAGAGCTTCAAGCTTGAGGATGTGTGTGTAGTGCACCAAAGGAAGTAGAACCAATGTGGTTTAACATGTAGGAGTGTATCTTTTGGCAGTCAGGTGTGTAGGCACTTGATGAAGTTTGGGAGTAAGGCATAGTCTGGGCGAACAAAAATGGCTAGACCAAATGGGGAGTCAGAAGTAGTGATTGCCAGTGTTGTCTGTGGTTGGAGATTCTAAGGGAGAAGGCTCATCCTGAGTGAAATTGGCTAATTGGATTTTAATTAATGTTGATAAACTTTTTAATCATAAAATGTCATACAATTGGCTTTTAATTCTAGATGATAAACTTTTTAAACAACTATCAACTAATGGTTGATCAACAACTATCACTTATTGATGTTTATCTTATGATTTTAAACAACTATCAATCATCAATTAATGGTTGATTGGCCTTGTTTTATAATAGCTTAAAATTTTAATTTTAATCTTTAGCATTTAGCTGACTTTATATTTATCATCAATGTTTTAGTAGCTTTAAGCTTAATAATTCTTGATAACTATAGAACATTTAATTTTGGACAACTATCAATCATAAACTTGGCCTTTAATTCTTGTTATTTATAAAATTGGATTCTTTTTAGGAAAATCATTAAAAACATCATGTCATAAAATTGGATAATTGGCTTTTAATTCTTTTTAATAAACTTTTTAATCATAAAATGTCATACAATTGGCTTTTCATTGGCTAATTGGATTTTAATTTTTGTTGATAAACTCTTTAATCATAGAATGTCATAAAAATTGGCATTCTTTTTAGGTAAGTCATTAAAAACATCATGTCATAAAATTGGCTATTTAGCTTTTAATTCTTGTTGATAATTTTTTTAATCATAAAATGTCATAAAAATTGACATTCTTTTTAGGCAAATCATTAAAAACATCATGTCATAAAATTGGATAATTAGCTTTTCATTCTTGTTGATAAACTTTTTAATCATAAAATGTCATACATTTGGCTTTTCATTTTAGGTAAATCATTAAAAAAATCATCATAAATGTCATTAAATTGGATTCATTTTTTCCTTTTAGGAAAATCATAAAAAAGGCATCATCAATGTTATAACACATCATAAAAGTGGCTTTTAATCCTTGTTGATAAACTTGTTAATCATAATAAATTGGTAAGTCATAAAATTTGTAATGTCCCGCCAGGGAACCCAAAAGAAATTAACCTAAAGTTTCACTCAGTTTGCCAATTTTATTTTTTTGAAAAGATTAAACAACAAGAGATAATATAGAGCAAGCAAAAACTCACATACATACAACCATCCATAAATATATTACATCTCTCAAGGGTCCCATGACATTGAATCACATATATCTAAGTTTTATTAATATTAAATCTGATACATAATGAATCTACATCATAAAACAATCACAAGTACAAATCCAATTAAATAATATACAATTACATAAGATGCCACTTAGCATAACTAGAATGCATAATCATCCATTGTACAAGTCACAGGGTATGAAAAGCTCAAAGAATATACATCATGAGTAAATACATCATCTCAAAAGATCTCTGATAATCAAATACAGTACAACAAAATATAACCATCCAATAGAAAAACAAGATTTGGATGAAAGAAACAACTACACAAGCACATTCAACAATGATATCTAGTTGTCATATCTCAATGGTATAAGAAACATTACCATCCAACCTTGTGAAACCTAAATGGCCCACTCTTGTTGTGCTGAGGAGATAATCTCAAGTCCCAAATAAATATCAATACACAAGTCATAACCAACATCTAGGTCAAGGAAATCCTAATAGAAATCTATCTCAAAGGTACCAAGACACAAGTAACATCTAATCCCAGAGGCCACAAAGACACATAGGAAATCTACTATGCAAGTGGGCAAGTTTCATCACATGAGCCAACTCTAAGGTTACCTTGGCAACCTCTTTGGACTCTAGTCCCCTACTATCTCTATGCGGCATCTTGATACCCTTTCACATAGACAAGGCATACTAATGAAACAAGGTCACAACCAAGCATCCTCTCTAGTCCCATCCTAGCTTGTACTAGCACTCAAGGCATGGGCAAAGAAATACACCGACTCTTATTAATTCATTTTAAACCCATTTAATGAAATGTAATCACTTATTAAAACAACTTACAATGGGTTACCTAGACATCCTCTTTAAGGCTCCAACCTCCATTGCAAGTTACTTCTCAACGTACACATAGATTACCTACCCTAAGCTTATGAAAAGTAAAACTCATAAGACCACATTTATTCACCTGAGTCCTTTACAAGCAACTGGAAAGCACCTAGAGATAAATCATGGCTCAATATTCACCTCAATCCTATGCAAGCGATTGGAAAGAACCTATAGATAATTCACAATATTCACCTTAGTCTTATACAAGCAACTAGAAAGTACCAAAAAATAACTGATCAAAAACACAAAGGTTGCAATAAGAAAATCACAATAATCACCTCAATTCTATACAACCATCTAGAAAGCATCGAAAGATAACTGATTATAACTCATCATAGAAATACGTGAATGCATCACAATGGCTGGGTCTAAAAGATCATGACCAAATTATACATAACATCATTATAGAACAAAACTCCCCAAGCCTTTGGTAAACATCTTAACTAGTCAACGTACTAAGTCAAACTCAAACACACACCAATAACCCATACATCACACCAAGTATATAACAAATGTAGTTTCATTAATTGTTTGAGTTTTGAAAACAAAAGATTTCAATTCCAAGCATAGTTCCAAATTTCTTTTTAAGTCTCAGATTTGCTAAGGTTTTCGAGTCCACAAGAACCTCAACACTCAACAAATCATTAAAATTCATTTAAATATAAAACTCCATATATATATATATATATATATATATATATATATATATATATATATATATATAATTAATAATATTATTACTGATTAATTAAAACAATTTAACAAAACAATTTATTAAAAAAATTATTTAATGACAAAAAATATTTTAAAAAATTAAAATTAAAAATTATATTGCATGAGCAAATGTTTATAGGTTGATGACCTTGCTATTGCAATAGCTCCAACTACTTATGCAACCTTGGTTGCCTTCATAGCTGGCTGTGATGCAACACAAGAGGGGGAACGGGGCAGTTCATGACCCCCAATTTTCCCTTTTCAATTTTTATATTATATATATATTTTTATAAAATCAAAGCCCCCCATACAAAATGAATTTGTTTTAAAAATACATTTATTGATAGCAAAAACACCATAAAAATAAAAGAATAAATTACCACTATAATTTTTAATTATTGTGGTAATTAGTATTATGTGTGTGTGTGTGTGTGTGTGTGTGTGTGTAAGCCATCAAATCTATAAAATTTAATTTCTGATATTCCTTTTTCAAACCCCACCCTGAATCCAAACAATCAAATTACAAATCTCCAAATTGAACAAACAAGGTTTTCCAATCTCAAATTAAGTTCTAAAAGCATATCCATTCAAACACGGAGAAGATAGAGAGATTTCAAAGAGGAAGTTATTGCGCAAAACTCAACAAGATCCTACCTTGATCTGATGCTAATGGATTGGATGCTTAGAGCTCACAAAAAAATCATGTTCTTTCAAAAATTCTCTTTCTAAAAAATTTGTCCTCCAACCCTGTGTGTGGAGAAATGAGCTTTGATTTCTTAATAAAGAGCCTTCTCCATTTAGGGTTTCAATTTTGCAATCACGCAAACCCTTTTCTTTATTATTTTATTAAATTTTAATTTCATGTGCAAACTTTTTACATTTTAATTAAAATAAACTTTATTAAATGTACTCTCTCTCTCTCTCTCTCTCTCTCTCTCTCTCTCTCACACACACACACACACACACACACATATTAAATCACAAGATGCCTTTAATAATATATTTATTAATTGAACTAATAATATTATTTAGAGTTTATGATTAAAATTAAACTCCTAAATAAATTATTATTAAATAAAATAAATATAATTATGCCAATATTAGAACTTTAATTAAATATTTTAAATTTAATTCTTTTATTTAATTAATTTCTCAATTAATTAAATATAACTAAACATTAATTTTTCATTATAAAATCTTTGTTAACTTAAATCATTTAATAATATCTTTATTTGATTTAATTATAACTAAAAATCACAATAGACCCATAAAATTAAATAAGAAAACCCATCATAAAGACAAAGGACTAAATCAAATTCAAGGGTCAAAATCATGAATTCACATCACTTGGCAAGTTTGGAAGGGTAAATAATTCTGATACTTGTCCTATTTTCTAGGACAATTGGCTTAGGGTTAGGAATTGGACTCAAGAACTATCTCCCCTCTTTACCATTGAGATACTGTGATAAGGCACACTGATCCTGACAATTCAAGGAAGTTGATGCTAGGTACCTACAATCTGTGTTAGGAATAAGGTGTCTCAACCTTGTATAATTCATATTCTTATTATTTGTTTTGTAAAATGTAAACCTTGCAAATAATGTTGATGTGTCGACATCTTGAATTGTGTGTAAGGAGATCATGGCTAAAATGGTTATGACGGATTCTTATGACACATAAGAGCTATGTTAGGAAGATTCAATGACAGGTGAAGACATGTGGCAACTAAGATATTTGAGTACTGTACACTCTACCCCAATAGTGGGGTTCCCAAAAGAAATTTTGGGGTTCCTATTTTCTCAGAGAATGGTAAAACCCTAATACGATTTACCTTTGGGAGTATCCCTAAAGTGAAGCGCATGTTATAAGCATTTTTAGGGTTATGAAGAGAAGTGATGCGTGAGAGTGTATTGTTGGTACTATATGTTGCTGTTGAGCTTGCACTGCAAGTGTATTGTAACCTTTTGTTAAAGATAATACATTGGGTAGGTTCTAAAAGGGTGGGGTTGTTTTACCTAAAGGTTTTTCTCCACCAGAAAATCTTTGTGTTATGTGTTCTTTTCTTTGTCTATTTTTTGTATGCATGGTTGGCTGCAATATTGTTGTTTACATGATATTGAATCTGTAAGTGTAGAAAATTTTAATAGGATTTGCATTATACTTTCCTTATGAGATTAGTGTAGGAAGCTATTTTCACACCTGAGTTACATGATATTGAATCTGTAAGTGTAGAAGATTTTAATAGGATTTGCATCATACTTTCCTTATGAGATTAGCGTAGGAAGTTGATGCTAGGTACCTACAATCTGCATAAAATTTGAGCATATACATATACATATAAATATAAACTAAATAGGCAATGACAGGGAGTGGTGCATCGTGTAGATCCTAACTAGCAGGTGACTAAAACTCCCTCTCTCAACCACATCAAAAATGTCAAACATAAAGTAAAACATACAAGTACACCATACACATGTAAGTATGGGGTAACTATCCACAGAAACTGCATAAAATCATCCATCTAACTATCATCATGAAATAAATGAAATTATTATATAAACATACATGTATCATTATCAAAAGAGTAATCATAAACATATGAAATAATTGTGTATCAAGTAGCTCATCAAATATATAAAATAAGTATGAGATAACATCCAATCAAATCTGGTAACCAAGTATTGCTAATCATAAAACATAACCATAAAGCTGGCCTAAAAGAATTTAGCAATAAAACATGAAAAGTAAACTAAGGGCAGGCATTACATCCACCCCCCTAGACTTAGGCTTACTCCTGGAAGCATACAAATAAGATAAAAATCAAGCACTCAATGAGCGGGTCCTATTGGACCCTTTTCCCCTATAGGAGGATAAGAATCCATGACAAACACCTAAGAAAGAACAACAAAGATGCTTACAAAGTCAACAAAGGCATACTACCTTAAAGCACAATCATAAGAGGTCATGTTTGAAATCCAACTCAAGAGTTATTCAAGTTTTTCCATTTTCTATGCTCAAGTAATCGATTCTAAAGTTCAAAGTGTTCAAATTATAATAGATACATAGATTGTTTAAGTTTCATTTCAGTTTAACTAGTTGTCATCTAGTGGCATTCCAATATACCCAAAGCTCCCAATGTAGAAACTAGGGCTCTAATACCATATGTAACACCCCGCCAAGGAACCCAAAAGAAATTAACCTAAATTTTTGCTAAGTTTGCCAAACATTTTTTTTGTTGAAAAGTTTAAACAACAAGAGATAACATAGTGGAAGCAATAACTCACATACATACAACCATCCATAAATAGATTACATCTCTTAAGGGTCCCATGACATCAAATCACATATATAAGTTTTATTAATATCAAATTTGATACATAATGAATCTACATCATAGAACAATCACAAGTATGAATCCAATTAAATAATATACAATTACATAAGATGCCACATGGCATAACCATAATGCATAATCATCTATTGTACAAGTCATAGGGTATAAAAAGCTCAAAGATATACATCATGAATAAATAATCCATCTCAAAAGATCTATGATAATCAAATATAGTACAACAAAATATAACCATCCAACATAAACACAAGATCCAGATGAAAGGAGCAACTACACAAGCACATCCAACAATTACATCAAGCTATCAAATCTCAATGATATAAGAAATACTACCACCCAACCTTGTGGAACCTAAATGACCCATTCCCATTGTGCTAAGGAGATAATCTCAAGTCCCAAATGGATATCAATACACAAGTCATAACCAACATCTAGGTCAAGGAAATCCTAATAGCAATCTATCTCAAAGGTGCCAAGACACAAGTAACATCTAATCCCAGAGGCAACAAAGACACATAGGAAATCTACTATGTAAGTGGTCAAGTGTCATCACATGAGACAACTCTAAGGTTACCCTAGCAACCTCTCTGGACTCTGGCTCCCTAGTGTCTCTATGCAGCATCAATATCCTTTCATACAGACAAGGCATACTAATGAAGCAAGGTCGCAACTAAGCATCCTCTCTACTCTCATCCTAGCCTGTACTAGCACTCAAGGCATGGGAAAGGAAATACATTACCTCTTATTAATTCATTTTAAATCCATTTAATGAAATGTTATCACTTATTAAAACAACTTACAATGGGTTACCTAAGAAACCTCTTTAGGGCTCCGACCTCCATTGCAAACCACTTTTCAACATACACATAGATTACCTACCCTAAGCTTGTGAAAAGTACAACTCATAAAATCACATTTTTCACCTCAGTCCTTTACAAGCAACTAGAAAGTACCTAGAGACAAATCAAAAAATTTATCTTATGCAAGTGATTAGAAAGCACATATAGATAATTTTCAATATTCACCTCACTCCTATACAAGCAACTAGAAAGCACCAAAAGATAACCAATCAAAAACTCAAAGGTTACAACAAGAAAATCACAACAATAACCTTAGTTCTATACAACCAACTTGAAAGTATCAAAAGATAACTGATCAAAACTAATCATAGAAATATGTGAATACATCACAATGGTATAAAAGATCGTGACCAAATTATACATAACATCATTATAGAACAAAACTCCCCAAGCCTCTATTAAACATCCTAATTGGTCAATGTACCAAGTTAAACTTGAACCCACACCAATAACCCATAATCACATCAAGTATATAAAAAATGTAGTTTCATAAATTGTTTAGTTTGTCAAAACATAAGATTTTGATTACAAACAAGGTTCCAATTTTTATTTTTTTTAAGTCTCAGATTTGCTAAGGTTTTTTTGAGTCCACAAGAATCTCAACACTTAACAAATCATTAAAATTCATTTAAATATAAAACCCCATATTATATATATATGAATTATCATATAATTAAACACAACCTCATTAAAAATAATTTCTTTAATTTTAAAATAATACAACTTATTGGTAATTATAAAACTAATTATTTTAATAAATACTATAAAAATAAATAAATAAAAATTAATAAATTATTAATAAAATAATATAAATTTATTTATTAATAACAATGATTATTAATATGGAAAAAATAGCAAGTGAAAAATGCAAAAAATGCCGATCCATTTTCAGCCTGCAAAATAACCTCGAAGGAAACGTTTGCAAAAGGGATTGAACGAAAATTCCAACAGTTAGGGTTTGAACTGGCAAAATGCTTTGTCAGCCAACACTCGAAAAGGCTACCAAAAAAGTTCCCAAACCTCATATAATGGAGGATTCCCAGTTGAAATAGCAAATAGGTTCGAAGTTTTTTCTGATGTCACAGATGAATCCTGCAGCCAGCAACGGATCAAAGGGAATGCAGATCTAGTGAAGGAAAACTCTGCTCAGGCCCTCACTTTGAAGCCCCCTACCACACACATAGAGGTATTTAAGTATTCAAAGCATCAAATCCACACCATAGATCAATTAGATAACCAAATCTGCATTTTCAACTTGACAAGATATGTGCATTTGGAGAATTTTAAATCTACATCTATGTTAATAGATCAATCGACTACACCACAGGCAGGAAATTTATCACCTAGGTCAGTTTCTCTAGGCTCTTATATTCCCCCGCATCATAGAAGCCATTGCAAACACTCTCATCTCAACCCTAACCCACCTCTGAAGACAGTCCCCTGCAAAACAGAGAATGAATTTGCCAAAATCTCAAGTAAAGAAGTCAAAGCCTCATGGAATAGATGTCTTAAGGAAGGAATCTTTGCTATTTGGAATGCACCATAGGAAGACTTCCCTCTATTTTTTGACTGGTTGGAGGAGAATTGTGAGGATCAGGTAAGTATCTCCTCCTTTTCAAATAATACTCTATACTTGCAATGTTCAGATGAATCCATTAAAAAGGAGTTCTTGTTAGTATCAGAATGTTTTTTCAATGGTTACTGTGTGAAATTTATAGAATGGAATCACAACTTTAAGTTAGATCAACTAGAATGTTTTTTTCCTTCTTGGTTTGTTTTTCCATCTCTTCCTCCGGAGCTTTGTCATGAAGACATTATTAAATCTATAGGATCAGAGGTAGGAGAGGTTAGAGGCATTGATGCATCCTTCTATTGTAGTAACAATGTCAAAGTGCTGATCAATGTCAGATTTAATCATCCAGCTAAATTTAACAAAAAAATTATAACTAGCAAAGCATCTTATGGTATTAAATTTTAGATATATAAAGGGAGAATAGTGGACATATTAAGATTTGATGAATTACACAAGATTATGCCCAAAATCCTCCCCCTTACCTTGGATTTCAAAAGAAAATTCCCATGGATGAGAGCAATGAAGATCAAAAAACTTAGAGCATCTAAAGAACTAAGTTCACCAACTAAATCTCTCATTCAAGATCATCAGAAAGAAAGGAAGGAATCCAAAGCTTTAGATATGGTTCCACCAGAAAATGGAAGACTGAAATCTATAATAGTGACTAATTCTATAGAGGACACAGAGATGGGCATGGATGGAAAACCCCTAAAGAGGCAGAAAGGAAATAAGAAAAAAGATGCAGATAAACAAGGTAGGGGGATAAGAAGAAATAAGACAAAAAAACTTGTTCCAGCACAAAAGCAGCAAATAAATAGCGATAGAGCTGACAATGTCCTAAAGGAGAGAGCCACAGTATCCACAAGGACCATGGGTGGAAACCTTGAGCAAGAAATAGTGACAGACATGGATCTTTCATATCATAAAAATTGATGCTTTGAAACCAGTGATGGTAAAGGGAAGCATTATACGAAAAAGGATACTAAAGAAGACTCCTCAATTCAAGTGAACTTTAAGGAATTCGATAGGATCAAGGAAACTAATAAATAAGGAAAGTCACATCTTAGAGATATAGAACCAGCAGATTGCAGTGATCTAGGTGAGGTAGAGAATGATCTTCTTTCTCTTCACCTAAGGTTAGAATGGAAGAATTAGCATCAAGGATAGGAGAGAAAGATCTTCAGTAACTAGAAATGAACATAAATCTTGAAAGACAGATATCCACACTGGGAACCAAAGGCTTTAGAAGAGCTTCTAAATTCTAGCAGACACCTGATGAGCATCCCACCTCGCCTTTCACCCTAGTGGAGGTTCAGTTAGAAAAAAGGTTTGAGGACAGAAAACTAGAAGGATCTATTGTCAAAATCTTTCAAATGTTTCTTATCAAGGATTTAAACTCTACACCAGATCTAGAAGTGTCAGAGAGTAGTGACAACAATCTTGAGCAGATAGCAGAGGAACTTATACAAGTCTTCAACTTTGATAACTTAGATAGTAGCACTTTGTCCCAAAAAGAGGAATTAATTAAAAAAATCATCAAATTAGGAGGAAAAGATTACACAACTGAGGATCTCCAAAGGGACATTTTAAAAATTGAAATGGAAGATAGTTTAAAGGAGTAGGATACATAGATTGGGACCAAGACAGAAATATGTCAGGAAAAGGACAGGACAAAAATGGGTAAGCTAACTGGTTTAGAACATAACCATATGGAGAAGGTTGATCTCGGGGATAAGATATGCAAAGAATTAGAATTTGAAGAATTTGAAAGTACAAAGGATTGCATGATGTCTATAGGAAAAGATTTTGATATATACCAACAAGAACTCTGTCTACATATGAATCAGGAAGGTCTGAGTTCTCCTAATTACTGTTAGTGTAGTTTTTTATTTTTTCTATTTTGCTAGGTTTTTCCTACACTTTTAATAATCTCGCTTAGGTTAATAAAGCATGTCTTATTAGGTGAATGGTTGTGAGGTGTCACCTTCCTACATGTGAGCATCCATTAGCTATCTTGGGAAGATACTTTGCTATCTTTAGTCCGATAGATGGTTGCTCCTCATTGGTTGGTGTTGCCACCTCCTCCCTCTTCCTAGCCTATATAAGCATGCTACCTGGCTTGTATTTATATCTCTTGTTTTTGCATCCTCTTAATGCTATTTTTCTTCAAGCATTTGCATTACTCTCTTGGAGACTAACTCTATGATGCTATTTTGATTTTGTATCATTTGCATTCATAGTTTAGATATTTACTCTTTGCACTAGTTTTCTGGGTTATTAATCTTTTCAGATTCTAACAATTATGACAAGCCTGAAGGAAAAAGGGGCAAGAAATCTTTGAAGGAATTAAGAGAGACCAAGGGTCTTGCCAGGGAATAGAGGAAAATTGATGAGCTTCTAAATACAGGGAAGGGGAAGTGTCTTCCCAAGGCACCATGAGGATTACAACTTGGAATGCTAGGGGACTAAACACCCCTAGTAAAAAAAGACTAGTTAAACAATAGCTAAAGAGTTTTCATTCAGAAATAATTTTATTACAAGAAACAAAGTTAAATATTACAAGAAACAAAGTTAAATAAGCTATTAGAAGGTTCTAAGTTAAATAAGATGTTAGGTATTTGGGATTCTGTCTTCATAGAGGCAATAGGTGCATTTGGTGGCTTAGGAATCATTTGGAACTTGAAGAAAGTAGCGTTGAGACCTCTAGTGAATAACTATAATTGGATATGTGCTAGTGTACAAAGCTTAAAATCAGACATGAAATTCACCCTTTTTAATGTGTATGGTCCTATCAGTACAATAGGGAAGAAAGTTGTTTGGGGAGAATTAAGTATGGCTTTATTAGAGCACAAAGATAATTTGATTATTTTAGGAGGTGATTTCAATACTATCTTAAGTCTGGATGAAAAGGTAGGTGGTACACAACATTTTACACCTGCATCCATAGAATTTAAGACATGGATAGATAAACATAGCATGCTAGAAATCCCATTTAATAATGGTATTCATACATGGAACAATAAAAGGAAAGATAATGCTTATATTGTGGAAAAGCTAGATAGATTCTTTATGATAGGAAACTTCGCTATTTTTAATAAGGAATTCCAGTCCTCAATTCTACCTTTAGCAGGATCTGATCACTTCCCTATAGGTTTGGAAATCTCTGAACCATCTAAACCTACTAGAAACCCATTCAAGTGTGAAAAGATGTAGTTTCAAGATCTCAAATTTCTAGAATGCGTAAGGGCATGGTGGACCAAAGCGAGCTTTGTTGGATCAAAAATGTTTATTTTTATCTCTAAACTCAAATTCTTAAAAGAAAACATTCTACGGTAGAATAGAGAGAACTTCACCAATATTTTTAGAGAAAAGTTGGAGACTGAAGAGAAACTAAAAAATCTGAATCGGGATATTATTAAGTATGGTATGAATTACAAGAAATATACCTTAGAAAAAGAACTTCTTATGAAATAGGAAGATATCCTATCCAAAGAAGAGATCTTTTGGAGACAGAAATCCAAGGAGAAATGGTTGGATGAAGGAGACTATAACACAAAAAAAAATCATAACTCAACTATTCAAAACCATTCCCTATAAAAAATTACTAGCATCACGACTTTGCAGGGTTTGCACACAAAGAACCCACAAGAAATAGCAAATACACTTGTAACACATTTAAAAAGTTTACTCAATAATTTTGAAGGATCAAATAGGGAGGCTCAGTCCCGAATGCTCAAATTTATACTAAAATTGGTTACAGTGGAAGACAACAAAAATCTAAATAGGCCAATTACTTTAGAGGAGGTTCGAACTATGGTTTTCAACATGAGCCCGGATAAATCTCCTGGGCTAGATGGCTTTCAAGCATTCTTTTTCCAAAAATGTTGGGACATATTAGGGGAAGATCTATGGAGAGCGATTGAGGCATAACAAAATGGTGGTTCCTTGCTGGAAGAAATCAACCATTCCTTTCTTACCTTGATTCCTAAGAAAGAGGGGCGAAAATATTTGGGTGATTTTCATCCTATAGCCTTGTGTAATACCATCTATAATATTTTTTCCAAAGTTTTGGCTAACAAGATCAAGGTCCTTATGCCAAAATTGATCTCTGAAGAACAAACAGGTTTTGTTTCAGGGAGATCTATCTTGGATGGTGTTCTTATAATTCAGGAAACCATTCATTTGACTTCTGTATATAAAGAAGCATGTATGTTTATGAAGCTAGAAATTCAAAAGGCATATGACATGGTTGATTGGCATTTTCTATGCAAGGTCTTAGAAGCTTTTGACTTTTCACACCAATGGGTTAATCTTATATTCAAGTTTATCTCCACTCCAAAGATTTTGGTTGTTATTAATGGGACATCTAAAGGTTTTTTTGAGATCTCTAGGGGAATTAGACAGGGAGATCCCTTATCTCCCTCTCTTTTTATCCTTATGTTTGAAGCTTTCAATAGAGTAGTCTCCAATGCATATCTGAGATGAAAGATTTCCAACATTCCTATTACCAAAAATCTCCCCAACATTACCCATTGAAAATATGCAGATGATACCATTTTACCTGGTAAGAGTTCTATTCAAGAAGCTTTAGGCTTTAAAAGCATTCTACAATCTTATATGGAGGCTTCAAGGAAGAAGGTAAATACGAAAAAATTTGAGATTTTCTTCTTGAATACCTCCCCTGAGATGGAAGCTTGGATATGTAGAATTATGGGATATTAAAAGGGATTGTTCCCCTGTAAATATCTAGGTATTTCCTTGGAAAAAAATTCAAAATACAGCAAAGTATGGTAGGACACGATTGGAAAGATAGACAAGAGGATTGGAAATTGCAAAAACAAATGGCTCTCTAAGGCTGGTAAGATTACTAAGATCAAATCGGTCCTCTCGGCTATTCCAATTTTCCCTATGGCATGCCTACCTCTCTCCAATTGGATGTCTAAGTGATTCAAATCTAAACTTAAGAATTTCCTTTGGAAGGATAAAGAAGATGATAAGAAACTCACCCTTATTAGGTGGGATAATTTATGCAAACCAAAAGAATGTGGGGGTTTAGGGATTAAGAAGCCACAATGGCAAAATGAGGCTTTGGGAGCTAAACTTTTCTGGAGATTATATCAAGAACATGATCATAAATGGGCTAAGATCTTATATCACAAATATCTGAATCCATCAGATCCTGAGTCTCTTTTCAAAATGAAAAGTCTGCCCAAAGGGTCTGAGTGTTGGAATTTCATATTGAAATGTCAAAAAATTATCAGTAAATTTCTAACCTGGGATGTGGCCGCAAGTGATAAAGCCTTGTTTTGGGAAGATTCTTGGGACAAATAGCCCCCAATTCAATTCTCCCACACCATTGATAATCTTAAATCTAGGTTGACAACTATGTGGGGAAGCAAGGTAGGGGATTATAAAAGCAAGGAGGTTTTGGATGGGGTCCTGCGTTGGAGGTGGCGCTCTCTGGATGGATTAGATCTTGATCCAGATTCAGTTGTAGCCTTCGAAAAGATTATCTCTAATAGAATTATTAAACAATTTGAATGGCCGAATAGTCTTATTTGGGCTGGTTCCAAAGACAGAACATATAGTGTTAAACAAGGGTATAAGGCAATCATCCATTCGTAGCAATGGAATTCAGTGGAGATCCCCCTAAAGTTATGTTGGGATGCTACTTGTCTTCCTAAGGCCAGCTTCTTCTTATGGCTAGTACTTCAAAATAGAGTGTTGATAGATTGTTGAGATTTGGCATTATTGGCCCCAATTGGTGCATCCTCTATAAAAAGAGCAATAAGGATGTAGACCATCTATTCCTCAATTACCCTTTCACCCTTAACTACCGGGAATGGCTCAGGGCCTGTCTTGAATGGTCTACTCCTCTTCAAAATTCCCTTAAGGGGCTCCTCTGTTCTTGGCCTACGAATCTAGCCTATGGGGTCTATAGCAAACTCTGGAATATCGGTCCTTCCTTAGTAGTATGGGAACTATGGAAGGAAAGAAACCACCGCATTTTTAAAGATAAGGAGCTGAATTTAGATAGATTTTTGCTCAAGCTAGAGAAATCTATAGTAGAAGTATTAAATGCTAATCTCAGGAAAACTTCTCATGAAGAAGGATCTTTCTCATTTTGGGATGGACTCATGAAAAAAGAGTGGCCCAATCCCATCAATCCGCATATGATATGTTCTACTAGTAATAAAGAGGCAAGTGAAAATTGCAAATGGGCCCCTCCTCCTCCAGGATGGCATAAATTGAACTTTGATGGTGCTGCAAGAGGTAACCTAGGAGTAGCTAGTGCAGGATGCATCATCAATGATGAGGATGGTCACTGGATAGCAAAACTAGCTTCCCCTCTCCCTCCTTCATCAAATAATAAAGCTCTTGAAAGGGGTTTACAATTATGTCATAAACTTGGCCTGTCCAAAGTTTTCATCAAAGGCAATTCTCAGATCATCCTTAATGCAACTAGATAGAAAAAGACACCTAATTGGGTCTTGAATTCTAAACTCCAAGAAGTTCTAGTATTATTGGAAAATTTTGAGGAAATTCAAATTTGTCACATTTTTTGAGAAGGCAATTTGCAAGCAGATAGGCTTACTAACAGGGGTGCGAATGGTGAATCACTCTTGGTGTATAATTTAGATTGATTTTTTCTCTTGGTAATATTGCCTCTAGGGCTAGTCTTTTCGCATAACTTGTTTAGACTGATCCATTGCCATATAATTTCTATAAAGCAATCAAGATAGCTTAAACAAATTAAACAATTCAACTGGTTAAGATTTGTTTTAAGTTTTAATGAAAAAAGTGTTAATATATAAACAAAAGAGTAATATTCAATAAAAGAATAAACAAAATAAATTTATGTAAGGTAGATGTTTAGATATAAAACCCCTATAAATAAACTAAGGTATCTTAATACACTTAACATACTTATAAATTTAGATTATTGCTATAATGGAGCTACGGGGGAGTAAAGTCTGAACTTATATCAACTTGAAATCCTCCTAGAGATCATTTTTCAGTACACTAATACTAATGGTTTATTTTAAGGATTTGAGCAAGGCTATTACTAACCTAGAATTGAATAAGGTTATATCTAATATTGTAAGGTATAGGATTGCCCCCTTTAATTTGTTTTTCATAAACTCGCACCAATTCCTATAGTGGTTTCATTGGTCCATGGTTTCTAGCTGTTTCCCAACTTAGATCATGATATTCACTATTATTATCAACTTGGGATATAGAAAGATATAATAATTAGATATGGCATGAAGGAGCTCAGAACATGCCACTGAGTACAAAGAGTAAAGGCTACAAAGCATGTGACCAGACTTCCATAGTGTAACATAAGTACCTGAGATCATTGCTAAATCACTGTAGATATTGTCCTTTAAAGGGCACAGGGATATTGGCTTGATGATGATGGGTTTTAGTTGGTAATGAAATTGAAGAATTGGACAGTTTCCTTGGAGTGTAGTAATTGGGTTTTTCATCCCTCTGTGTATTCTTCTTTTGCAACAATGGAGTCCAATGTGTATGTCTTTCATGCAACTAAGAACAGGACTATGGCCTTTCTTAGGAAAGTAAAACCAGAAAGGTGGAATCGTCTCTTAAGAGCTGCAGATGACATGATTCATTTTGTTATTAGTAGGTCAATAGGGGAAGATGTATTCGACTATAGGGCTACCTGGAGAACCAACAGTTCCATAATTGGGTCTTTTATTGGGGTAATGGTCAGAGCGAAGATTGAAAGGGAAGAAATTATTAGAGTTTGTCTGGATATATTCAATCCTGTTTGAAGGCGAGGGTTAGAGAAGGCTATCTTTAGCATTGATGATAAGTCTAGAATCCCCTTCCCAGAGAAATACATGGGCCTTCCCTTGGGAGCAGAGGATTTAAAAATTGCTCCCCGTCGACAGTGTCTACTGGTTAGGGATAATTTGGATTTTTTATAGGGAATGGCCACACATGGAAGCTAGTATTAACTTCCTCCTACACTGGCAAAGGATTAGGGTAGAGGGTAAGTTGAAGTGGGTTGTAAATTACATCAACATGTTTAATTCTTATGTGCATACAGGAGTAGTATTTAACGATCTCAATGCTCTAGAGTTCAGCATTCTCAACACAAAGAAGATGAGTAGAGCCAAAGTTAAGTATGAACTCCCTCCCAACGTTACCATGGACGACCTAGATTCAATTCTGGAGGTGATAACAGTCTCTTGGAAATAACTGGTCCTACTTATAATGATTTGTACCTAGTATCAAGATATAGCTGGAATTTAACTAAAGAAAATAGTCAAATATGCAGTAGTTCTATAGTTATGTCACTGGTTCATAAATAGTACAATATAGTGGTGTGATGTAAATCTTTGTTATGGTTTTTTCCCATGACATCTAGACTGATAATATAAATATATTTCTAATTTGTTTGGTGTTTTGATGGGTCCTGCTAACCCAAACCTGTATGTTCTCAGCATATTTAATGAAGTTTTTTTATGAAATATAGTATTTGTAAGCATTATCTAAAACTTAAGATTTTTTCGTTAATGGAACTTTAAATTATTATGGGATGTGGATATCAGAGATTCACTCATTTTTCTTTTTTCATTGTATGGTTAATTACAACAACTTGTTGCTTTGTAGAATTGATGGTAGCCTTGAGCAGCATGACTCAGAAGTTATTTAGAGTGACCCCGTCCGCTCCTTTTATATATTCCTAGAATATAGGAATTTGTAATACTTCCTTTTTCTTGTATCAAGGATGGCTGGGTGGTATTATTATTTTAGAATATCTCATGTTTGTGCATCAGTTATACTCCAGTAGATGGGATATACTAACAGTTTCTTAATTAGGAATTTAGGTTTTTAGGCATGCTCTAAGAATTTAAACTATGGAGTAGCTTAACATATACTGCCGACTGGACGTATAATTTATTTGCTGTCTTAAGCATTGTAAGCTTTTGGTCATTTCTTTAGAGTCTGCAATTCCTATCATAGGATCTATGATCAGTATTTTTTAGGGCCCCTTACAGAGTTCCCCAAATTTCTACACTTATTACTCAGAACAAGGGATATTGCAGGAGGATCTTCCTAATTCTTATGATAATTTTCTATTTTTAGTCAGTAGATCTCATGAATATGGACCATATTCATTACTAGTGATTGAACTATGATCTCGGTAATATCCAGATTAATTAGAGGGACTGGCTGTCTTGATTTTGTTTACTTACAGTACCGTATGTAAGGTATGTATTTTGTCAATTTGATGTTTGGGGAGCAAGATTTGATGACTGAGACTCGGCTTATTAGGGATTAGGGGTCCTTTATTAGTTTGGTTTTGGTGGTTTTTAGGATCTTTTCTCCCTAATTAGGAATAGCTACAAACTATACATTATTCCTATACGATTATTGAAGACTGGTCAGAGGTATTTTTTATTTATAGTTTTAATCTTTGTTAGATTTTGGTCATTTATTTATAGTCTGCACTTCCTATCATAGGACCTAAGATCAACATTCTTTAGGGTTTTTTTCTGAGTTCCCCATTTTGCTTTACCCAATTTCTTAGAACAGGGGATTTCATGGTAGGATCTTCCTGATTCATTTGCATATGGTCCTTATTCATTCCTAGTGCGTGGACTTTGAATTTGGTTATATCTGGATTGACTGGAGGGACCGGTTGTTTTATTTGTATTCCCTTTCAAAGCCTCAGCTAATTAGGGATTAGGGGCTTATTTTCTTAGTTTGAATTTGATGTTTATTAGGAACTTTTCTCCCTAGCTTAGGCATAGCTATAGATAAATTGCTAAACCAATATGATTAATGATTTTTTGATGAGATTTGTATTGTACACTGCTGGCTAATAAAATAAGGTTTTATAATGCAATTTTTTTATATTTTTCCTTGAATTGGTTTACCTAATCTACTAATGACCCTTGTTAAATGAAGAAAGACTCCCTAGACAGGTATTCAATTCTGGACTCATCGCTTCTTAGATTGAAGGAGATGGAATTAGATTAATTTTCCATGAGAATGCCCATGTGTAATTTTATGTAATTTTATAAGATCCAGGGTATGCTCCGATGGAAATGTAATAACATAGGACATAAGTCTCGGGCAAGACTAGAGGTTTTCTTCTCCATTCTTTCCTACCAGTGCCTGTTTGAACGGAGTAACTCTATGTATCTTTTTATTTTATTTTATTTTATAATATGATCCAAGGCCTTTTCCGTTTACCAATAATTTAAAAAAAAAACAATAATTATTAATTTAATAATATAGTAATAATTATTAATAATATTACTAATTAATTAAAACTATTTAACAAAACTATTTATTAAAAACTTTATTTAATAATAAAAATGTTAGAATTCTTTAGAATAACTGGGGGGGGGGGTGAATCAATTATCCAAGGTCCAAATGCCCTCATAATATTTTTTCTCAAATTATAGTGAGCCCATAAACTTTTCATCCATCCAAGCTTAAAATAATCATCCTCACAAATTACAGTAAATCAATATGTAGCAATAAAACATGCAAGATCAACACATGACACAATGATTTACATGGAAACCTAATTTGGGAAAAACCACCAGTAACATGCTACTTGATTCTCACTCTTTTAAAGTGATGCCATGTTAAAAGTCTGCCCTATTAAAGGCTTACAACACATTGTTAAATGTGACCTTGTTAGAGGATTTCACCAAACTGTTAGGAATGGGCCTGGTCAAAGAACTTTAGAACATTCACTTGGAATGTCACCCTATTAAAGGATTTACCTCATGGCTATTAAACTAACCTAAGTCCATAGGATTTAAACTAACTGTTACAATTTCTAGAGAGTAACAATAATGGCTTTTTGATCTGATACAACTTACAACATATCTTGCAGATTTCATATCACACTTCAGTTCAATCCTTTTGCTTGGCTTTAATCACTTCAGCTCTGACTGCTTACCTTCCTCTCAAGCTTCATCTCCTTGATTTTTCTTACTCATCATGCCAATGCATCCATATCTGGGGTCTTCTTATCGAAACAGAGTAACTATGCTCTCTTTCTCCTTAGCACCTCCTTCAGCACTTTATGCTTTCATGCTTGACCACCTCTCTCTCTTTGCTTCATGACCTTATGACTCCTTAAATAGAAATCTGGTTTTCTTTTTCCACTCAATTCTCCCTCTCTAATTTTAAGGTTTCAAATGGATTAGGTAGGATACAATGTATCTACCCCATATCTTGCTCTTATCTAGAACCTTTGTCTAGAGTCTAGTTGTATCTTCAAAAATGTTCTACATGATGTTCTGTGCCACCAACTCATCATTCTTATCTTCCATTTAATTCACAAACTTCTAGATAACAACCTTGTCGGCTTAGATCTAGTGAATCTTCAATTTTCAAAATAATGTAGCAACTCGGCATTATTGGTTTACTAATGCTCGGCATCTTTGTGTTACTCGGCACTATTGGTTTTCTGATGCTCGGCATCTATTTTTGCTCAGCACTTGTATCTTCTTGGCACTTGTATCTGCTCGGCACTTGTATTTTCTCAGCACTTTTATCTGCTCGGCACTTGTATTTGCTTGGCACTTGTATCTGCTCGGCATCTGAAGTTCACTAGGCATCTGAAGTTGAACTTGCTCGACTTTGACTAGGAATCTGTTTGGCACCTACTAGCTTGCTTGGCTCCCTCTCTCTAATGAACTTTAGTTAGGCTTTATAGATGTCTTAGCTAAAACCTTACATCTTTGATATGTTTCAGTGTGCCCATTCTCTATGTCTTATAATATGTATTCAATATACTTTTTCATCAATGACTTAATTGATCCTTCTACTTCATTCCAACATCATAACTTCAACCTTCCTCTAGGTGTTCTAGTTACATCTTATTGATTGCCTCCTCCTTTTCAATCAACTAATTGATAGTATTAGGATCACTTAAGAAATTGCCATTCCTGCAAGTAGCAAGTTTGACATCAATGACAAAACAATGATTGAGAACATTCTTTACCAGTTCCATATGATCATTCCAACAATCTTCCTTATGATCTTTTCAATCAATCTTCCTTATGATATTTTCAATCATGTCCAACAATCTCCCTCTTTGGCATTGATGGCAAACCAAACTGATCAATTTATCAACTTAGTTACCACCAAGATTGTATACATTGTCTGCTACTCTTTCTGGCTGTTGCATCTTTACTACTGATCTCATATATCTTCCTCTTTCATATATATCTTCCTCTTTCTTTGTATTGATCAAGTTTTTGCATATTTCTCCCTCTTTGACATAAATGCCAAAGATGTAGCATCTTTATCATGCAAAATATAAGCTTTGGCTTCTTGATGTCTTCTCCCTCTATCACCATGCTTGTGACTGATTTGGAGTTTCTGCTCCTGCTGTCATCCTCTGCATCATTCATCTGATATTTCAATTATTTATTGTTGTTGATGCAGGGAAACTTCCTTGTTATTTTATACTACTTGAGTTAGGGGTATTACCCCCAACTTTCCTCTAAGATATTCATAAGCATCCTTGGGAAATGGTTTGGTGAAGATATCTGCAGTTTGTTCCTTTGTGTGAATGTATTCCAACTTCACTTGTTTGTCTTCTACCAATTCTCTGACATAGTGATACTTGATTGCAATGTGCTTGGTTTTTGCATGCATTACTAGATTTTTGGATATGTTTATAGCATTTTTATTATCATAATACAATATCACAGGTTTTGTTACCTCTTCTTTCATTCCTTTCAATAGATGTGTGAGCCACACAATGTTTGTGCAATTGATTGCTGCTACCACATATTCTGATTCTACAGTGGACTGGGATGTGCATGTTTGTTTCTTGCTAGTCTAGGTAACTAGCCTTTTGCCTAAAAATAATGCACCTCCACTTGTGCTTTTTCTATCATCAATGTTGCCTCCCCAATCTGCATCTGTATATGCATTGAGCTCAAACTTTCCATTCTTTTTGTAGTATAGACCAAAGTTATCAGTACCTTTAAGATACCTCATTATTCTTTTTACTGCTATGAGATGATTTTCTTTAGGATTAGCAGAGAATCTAGCCACTATTCCAACTGCTAATGCTATGTTTGGTCTGCTATGTACAACATATTGTAATTTTCCAATCATGGATCTATACATTGTTTGATTGACTTTAGCTAATTCATCATTTTTGGATAGCTTATTTCTTATTGCCATTGGTGTGCTGACTGGTTTGGACTCCTCCAATCCAAACATTTTAAGAATCTCTTTGATGTACTTTGATTATGTCACAAATATACCATGTTTGAGTTGATGTACTTGCAATCTAACAAAAAATTTGATCTCTCCAAACATAGACATCTCAAATTCATGTTTCGTTTTGTCAGCAAAGCCTTTGCAAAGCACTTCCTTTCCTCCAAACACTATGTCATCCACAAAGATTTCAGATACAATAATATCCTTACCTTCTTCTACTTTGATGTTATCATCAGTTCTTTCAAATCTTATTTGTACTAGATACTTGTGAAGTCTCTCATGCCATGCTCTAGGTGCTTGTTTCAAACCATAGAGTGCTTTATGTAGCTTACAAATCATATCCCTATTGTTCTCATCAACAAATCCTTCTGGTTGTTCAATGTAGACTTCTTCTTCTAGTATACCATTTAAAAAAGAAGACTTTACATCCATCTGATAGACTTTAAAATCTTGATATGTAGCATATGCAATTAAAGTTCTTACTCCTTCCATTCTAGCAACAGGGGCGAATGTTTCCCCATAGTCTAGTCCTTCTTTTTGAGCATAACCCTTGCATACTAGTCTAGCTTTGTTTTTGGTAATCTCACCATTCTCATCTAGCTTGTTTTTGAATACCCACTTGGTGCCAATCACATTCTTTTCAACTGGTCTGGGAACCAAACTCTAAGTTTTGTTCTTCTTTATTTGATCAATCTCTTCTTCCATAGCTTTATACCAATCATCATCTTGTAATGCACCATATACTATCTTAGGTTCAGATTTGCTAATTAGACATGATTCATGTCTTAGTTTGTTCCTTGTCATTGGTCTTGCATATTTGTCACTAATTATCTGTTCAATAGGGTGATGTCTTTTTACATATTTGGATAATCTTGGTTCTATCCTTGTTTCCATGTTTGATCCACTATGTACTAAGTTGTTAGGTTGTTCTTCATCTATTTCATGTGTACTGTCTTCAGAATCAGATTGTGCATTTCCTTCATTCTGCAACTCAGCTTCTAAATGCAACTTGGCATTCATTGCTTGTGCTTCTGAATGCAACTCGGCATTCATTGGTTGTGACTCGGCCGAAACTGAAATTTGTTGTTGAGTTTCAATTTGATTGACATTATCCTCATCAACAGGCATTCCTTTATAAGAATACACAAAGGTTCTGTACTCATCCATTTTATTTTGTTCTTCAGCTTGGACTTTTGTATGCTCATCAAAGTTTACATTTGCACTTTTCACAATTTTCTTAGTGTTAGTATTCAAACACTTGTATGCCTTACTTCTAGTGGAGTAACCAAGGAATATGCCTTCATCACTTTTTGCATCAAATTTTCCATTTCTAGCATCTTTAAGGATAAAGCATTTGCAACCAAATACTTTGAAATGCTTTAAATTGGGTGAGTGACCATACCATAGTTTAAAAGGTGTTGAATTTGTACCTTTCTTGACTTGTACTCGGTTCAATGTATGAACAGCTACACTTACAACTTCTCTCCAGTATTTTAGAGCAATAGTCTTTTCCATCATTAATGATCTGGCACAGTCAATCACAGATATATTTCTTCTTTCAGCAATTCCATTCTGTGGGGGAGTTCTAGCAGCTGACGTTTGTCTTTTGATTCCTCTATCATTACAAAATATCTCGAATTCATTTGATGTGAATTCACCACCTCTGTCTGATCTTAGGCATTTCAAGCTCTTCCCTGTTTCCTTTTCAACTCTAGCCACATACCACTTAAACATTTGAAAAGCATTAGATTTTTGTTTTAAGAACATAACAGTCATCATCCTAGAATAGTCATCAACAAACAACATTATGCATTTATCTCCTTTGTAGCTTTGTATTTCCATTGGACCACATAAGTTAGTATGAACTAACTCAAGTACTTCTTTAGATGTATATTTGTTGCTTTTGAAACTTGACTTTGTCATCTTTCCTAGCTGACATTGTTTGCACATGATATTATCAGGTTTCTTCAATTTTTGTAAACCTCTGACTTTCTTCATTTTACTGATATTGACTAGATTTTCAAAGTTGACATGACATAGCCTTCTATGCCATAACCATTCATCATCAAATTTTACAATAAAATAGGAAACATCATCCATATCAAGGTAAAACAGATTACTTCTTGTTTGATCTCCTTTTCCTATCAATTTACCATCAGTATCATAGATTTTTGCAGTTTTGTTTCCAAATTCTACTTTGCATCCTACATGGCCTAACTGTGAGACACTCAACAAATTGTAGTTTAATCCTTCAACATAGTATGCATTATCACATGAAATTTTATCTATGAGCTTAATGGAACCTTTTCCTTTGATTTGACATGGAGCATCATTACCAAATCTAACACTACTTCCATCATACTGAGTAAAGTTAACAAACTTACTTTTGTCTCTTGTCATGTGATGTGAGCATCCACTGTCTATGATCCACCTATCATTTTTGTTCATACATGTTACCAGTGTTGTAGGCTCTTCTTCATCAGATTGGTCCTTCATGGCTACATAAACAACTTCATCATCATTATCATTAGAATTTTTTTCAACAATATAACACTTCTTACCTTTGTCTTTGTAATCTCTCTTGTCAGCATCTCTTCTAAATTTATTTTTGTTGCCTTCCTTGTAATCCTTTTTTTGTGTACACGTGGCAGCAATATGACCTACTTCATTGCAATTGAAACAAATGATAGGCATCTTACCTTTGAATTTTCCTTTACCTCTATGAAATCTTCTAGCAAGCAATGCTTCCAATTGTTCCACATCTTCCTCATCAGTGCTATTGTCACTGGATACATATTTCATTTTTTTTCCTTTCTTTGATTTCACCTATTCAGCATCTTTCAGTGATAGCTTGGCCTTGAAGGCAGATTCAACATTATCAGGTCTGTAGTTGTCAAAGTTAGATAACTCAAATGCAGTGAGTCTACCCACTATACCTTCAAAACTTAGATTGTTTCCTAGTACACATCTTAGCTCTTGTATTGCTGATACTCTAATAGCATAGATAGGGAGCAAGGTTCTTAAGAACTTACTATTAACAGTATCTTCATCCAATTGACCACTCAAACATCTTATTTCACTTACCACTTCCTTTATTCGTGTGCCATACTGAGCAGCATTCTCATTTTCCTCCATTTTCATATCATCAAACTTTCCTCTAAGGCTTTCTCTTTTTGTTCTTTGTACATTTTGATCTGCTCCATAGATGTCTGATAGGGCTTTCCACATTTTGAATGCAGTGTCACATTCTTTGATATCATCAAATTCAGCATAGTTGAGTGCATAAGAAATCTCCAGCATTGTTTGATTGTGTTCCTATTTGTTTTTCATATCTTCTATAGTAAGAGTACCTGTTGGATCAACATGTTCAGTAACAATTGAATTTTGGGCATAATCTCCTATGGATCCAAGATGTAGCTTCATCAAACTTTGCCATGCAAAAAAGTTGTCTTTGTTGAGCTTGGGAACTTCTCTCTTAGGCATTTTGATCTTTTCTACTTATAGTCCCTTTAAACTGAATCAACAATTTGGCTCTGATACCAATTGTTAGAATTCTTTAGAATAACTGAGAGGCGGGGGGGTGAATCAGTTATCCAAGGTCCAAATGACCTAATAATACTTTTTCTCAAATTATAGTGAGCCCATAAACTTTTCATCCATCCAAGCTTAAAATAATCATCCTAGCAAATTATAGTAAATCAATATGTAGCAATAAAACATGCAAGATCAACACATGACACAATGATTTACGTGGAAACCCAATTTGGGAAAAACCACTAGTAACATGCTACTTGATTCTCACTCTTCTAAAGTGATGCCCTGTTAAAAGCTTGCCCTGTTAAAGGCTTACAACACACTGTTAAATGTGACCTTGTTAGAGGATTTCACCAAATTGTTAGGAATGGGCCTGGTCAAAGGACTTTAGAACATTCACTTGGAATGTCACCCTGTTAAAGGATTTACCTCATGTCTATTAAACCAACCTAAGTCCATAGGATTTAAACTAACTGTTACAATTGCTAGAGAGTAATGATAATGGCTTTTTGATCTGATACAACTTACAACATATCTTGCAGATTTTAGATCACACTTCAATTCAATCCTTTTGCTTGGCTTTAATCACTTCAGCTCTGACTGGTTGCCTTCCTCTCAAGCTTCATCTCCTTGAGTCTTCTTACTGATCATGTCAATGCATCCATATCTGGGGTCTTCTTATCGAAACAAAGTAACTGTGCTCTCTTTCTCCTTAGCACCTCCTTCAACACTTTATGCTTTCATGCTTGACCACCTCTCTCTCTTTTCTTCATGACCTTATGACTCCTTAAATAGAAATCTAGTTTTCCTTTTCTGCTCAATTCTCCCTCTCCAATTTTAGGGTTTCAAATGGATTAGGTAGGATATAATGTATCTACCCCATATCTTGCTCTTATCTAGAAACTTCATCTAGAGTCTAGTTGTATCTTCAAAAATGTTCTACATGGTGTTCTGTGCCACCAGCTCATCATTCTTATCTTCCATTTAATTCACAAACTTCTAGATAACAACCTTGTCAGCTTAGATCTAGCGAATCTTCGATTTTCAAAATAATGTAGCAACTCAAAATTATTGGTTTACTGATGCTCGACATCTCTGTGTTACTCGGCACTATTGGTTTTCTGATGCTTAGCATCTATTTCTGCTCAGCACTTGTATCTGCTTGGCACTTGTATCTGCTCAACACTTGTATTTTCTTGGCACTTGTATATGCTCGAAACTTATATTTGCTCGGCATTTGAAGTTCACTCGACAGCTGAAGTTGAACTTGCTTGGCTTCAACTAGGAATTCGTTTAGCACCTACTAGCTTTCTTGGCTCCCTCTCTCTAATGAACTTTAGTTAAGCTTTATAGATGTCTTAAGTAAAACCTTACATCTTGTATATGTTTCAGTGTGCCCATTCTCTGTGTCTTATAGTATGTGTTCAATACACTTTTTCATCAATGGATTAACTGATCCTTCTACTTCATTCCAACATCATAACTTCAACCTTTCTCTAAGTGTTCTAGTTACATCTTATTGATTTCCTCCTCCTTGTTAATCAACTAATTGATAGTATTAGTATCACTTAAGCAATTGTCATTCCTGCAAGTAGCAAGTTTGACATCAATGACAAAACAATGATTGAGAGCATTCTTTACTAGTTCCATATGATCATTCCAACAATATTCCTTATGATATTTTCAATCATCTCCAACAAAAAAATTGTTAAATAAAAAATAATAATAATTAAAAAATTGTATTATATGAGAAAATGTTTATAGGATGACAACCTTGTTGCAGTAGCAGCCCTAGTTACTTAGGTGACCTTGGCTGCTGCAGCAACTACGACTATTATTGGCAACCTTGGCTACCTTCATAGCTGGTTGTAGTGCAACACGGGACGGGGAATGGGAGATGTCATGACCAAAATTATTATATAAACATACATGTATCATCTTCAAAAGAGTAATCATGAACATGAAATAACTAAGTATGAAGTAGCTCATCAAATATATAAATTGAGTATAAAATAACATTTGAATCTAGTAACCAAGTACCACTAATCATAAAATATAACCATAAAGCTAGCCTAAAAGAATTCAACAATAAAACATGAAAAGTAAACTAGGGGCAGGCATTACAAAATTGATCATTATCCATGATTCATTATTAATGATTAATGTTTTAACTTGATTAAAAATCATTATGAATGTCATAAAAATGGCTTTTAATCCTTGTTGATAAACTTATTAATCATAAAATGTCATGAAATTATTAACTGATAAATTTGTTAGTCATAAAATTGATCACCATCAATGTAGGATTTAAAATCATCTCAATGTCTTGTTAATCATAAAATGTCATAAAATTATAGGCATGTAGGATTTAAAATCATCTTAATGTCTTGTTAATCATAAAATGTCATAAAATTATTGGATTTTAATCTTTGTTGATAAACTTGATAAACTTTTTAGTCATAAAATTGATCATCATCAAAATAAAAATCATCATCAAAGTCAGATTTAAAATCATCTTAATATTTTAGTTTAGTTTTAGTCATAAAAAAACATCTCAATGTCTTAGCTTGAGGTTTAATCATAAAATGTTTGATCATTCTCAATGATCAATTTTTTAGTTTGGTGTTTAATCATAAAAGTCACCATCAATGTAGGATTAAAAATCATCTCAATATTTTAGCTCGATGTTTATAATAAAATTGATCATCATCAATGATCAATGTTTTAGTTTGGTTTTTTATTATAAAAATCACAATCAATGTAGGATTTAAAATCATCTCAATATTTTAGTTTAGTTTAATCATAAAAGTCATCTCAATGTTTTAACTTGGTGTTTAATTACAAAATAGCTTGATGTTTAATCATAAAATGTTTGATCATTCTCAATGATCAATGTTTTAGTTTGGTGTTTAATCATAAAAATTATCATCAATGTAGGATTAAAATCATCTCAATATTTTAGCTTAGTAGGGCATGTTAGACCCCTACCATTCTATGCACTATCCTCTATAGCCCCTTACACATCCCTACCATTTCTATAGGAAGATTATGAATGCTATGTATAGAATCTGGCAACCATAGAAGCCATAGGGCACTTCAATATTTCTATTAACCATCTTTGCACATCCCTACCATTTTTATAAGTAGATTATGAATACTACATATAGAATCTAGTGACCATAGAAGCCATATGACACTTCTTTATTTCCACTGACCATCTAGATTATTTATGTAACATGCTCACCCAGGGCACTACAGAGAATAGGGCCCCTATGCATTCAGACACACACTATTGACTAAGCTACTATCAAAATAATACAATAACTAACTTGCAAAGATAGGAGCAGAGGTGTACAAGGGGGCTTATTCCAGCAAGATGATCACATTAACTATCATTCTCAATTAGACTATTCTAGTAATAGGGGTGGGGGGTGGGGGGCACCGCAACAACTAATTTTCCTCCCAAGGGATACCATCTCAATGTTTTAGTTTGGTGTTTAATCATAAAAAGCTAAGCGGCTGGGTTGAGGCTAGAGAAGATGACACAATCATCTCAAAATCATAAAATAATCATTGTCATAAATTTGGCTTTTAATCCCTTATTGACAAACTTGTGAATCATAAAATTGATCATCATCAATGATCAATGTTTTAGTTTGGTGTTTAATCATAAAATTATCATCAATGTAGGATTAAAAATCATCTCAATATTTTATCATAGTGTTAATCGTGAAAACTATCTTAGCTTAGTGTTAATCATGAAAATCATCTCAATGTTTTAACTTTTAATCATAAAAAGTTTGATCATCATCAATGATCAATGTTTAGTTTGGTGTTTAATCATCAAAATCATCATCAATATAGGATTAAAAATCATCTCAATATTTTATCATAGTGTTAATCGTGAAAACTATCTCAATATTTTAGATTAGTGTCAATCATGAAAATCATGTCAATGTCTTAGCTTGATGTTTAATCATTAAAAGTCAAGTGGCTAGGTTGAGGCCAGAGAAGACGACACAATCATTTCAAAGTTTTAGCTTGATGTTTAATCATCAACAAAGCTTTTAATCTTTGTTGGGAATATTTATTTGAGAAGATGACACAACCATCTCAATGTTTTAGCTTGATTTTTAATAATAAAAATCATCATCAATATTTTAGTTTGGTGTTTAAAATAACTTTTAATACTTGTTGGGAACATTTATTTGTCACTTACTAAAATAAATTATGATTGGTGTTCAATCATAACCATATTAATCAACAAATAAACTTGTTAATTATAAAATTGGCTTTAAATCACCAATGCAGATTAAAAACTTGTACATCATAAAATTAGCATAAAATCATCAATGTTTTAAATTGGCTTAAAATCACCAATGCAGATAAAAAAACTTGTTCACAATAAAATTAGCTTAAAATCATCAATGTTTTAGCTTGATAATCAATAAAAATTGGCTTTCAATCCTTTTTGGGAATAAATAGAATTGTTAATCATAAAACTGACTTTTAATCCTTGTTGGGAACAAATAGGCTTGGTTAATCATAAAATTGGTTTTTAATCCTTGTTGGGAACACATAGACTTGGTTAATCATAAAATTGACTATTAATCATTATTGGAAACAAGTAAGTCACAAAATTGGCATCCTTGTAGGGAACAAATAAACCTGAACTTTACATGCTTGTCATTTAATCACAAATAGACTTGTTAGTTATAAAAATTGACATCCTTATTGGGAACAAATAAACTTGATCTTTACTTGCTTGCTATTTAATCATAAAATTGACATTGTTGTTGGTAACAAATCATAAATTTGACATCCTTGTTGGAACAGATAAACTTGATTGATCTTTACTTGCAATGATCTTCCATTGCTTTATAAGCTAAAGGTTTAGTTACATTGATAATTCTAGTGCTCTATCAAGCTTTCTTTTTCAAGTTATATCAAACTTTGTTTGTAAGTTAGAGCTCAAGCTACATTTTCTCTATCAAGTTTATAAAGCAATTTTCTATTGTTGTTTTAAAGGCTAGATTTTTAGTTATATATTATTATATTTATTCTATCATTTTTTTTTGTATGGTAGAGTTTAAGCTCTATCAAGTTTTATTTTATAAGCTAGAGTTGAAGTTCTGTCAAAATTTTCTTTATAAGATATAGTACATAGATTAAATCATTAGTTTTGTTAGAACTATTTTTTTGGCTAAAATGTATGTGTTTTTCCCATTGTGTTTGCAAATTTATTTTTCCTTCATGTCCTATGTCTAAGATTTGGACTATTGAGTTGGATCATTGTGATTCATTATGTGCCTCATCATGGTTAGCATCACTCATTTGTCCTTTTATGTTTTCACCTATTCACAAGTCAAAAATAGTCAACTGTCATGTAACATGTGAAGCCACAAAGGGTCAAGTTTTATGATTGTTGCACATTCACAAGGTTAGGAAATGCTAAATCATAAAGGTTGCAATTATGTGAAATAATTATATATCAAGATTTGTTTGCAAGCTAGGGCTCAAGCTACATTTTCTCTATCAAGTTTATAAAGGAAATTTCTATTATTTTTTAAAAGCTAGAGTTTTAGTTATATATTCTCCTACTTTCTCTATCATTTCTTTATTTTGTATGCTAGAGTTCAAGCTCTATCAAGAGCTATCAAGTTTCATTTTATAAGCTAGAGTTCAAGCTTTATCAAGTATTATTTTATAAGCTAGAGTTCAAGCTCTATCAAATTTTGTTTTATAAACTAGAGTTTTCTCTATCATTATTTTATAAGATAGAGTTTTAGTTGCATATTCTTACAAATTTACTCTATCATTGATTTTTTACAACTGATTTTTTTGGCTAAAATGTTTTGTGTTTTCCTATTGAGGTTTTTTATATCTATTTTTTTCTTCTTCATGTCCCATGTTTAAGGTTTGGTATGTTGATTTGCATCATTGTGATTCATCGCCCAAAAGGTTGTTTGTGATTCAACACATGTATTCCTCATCATGGTTAATGTCACTCATTTGTCCTTTTATATTTTCACCTTATTGTAGGTCAAAAGTAGTCAACTATCATGTAACATGTGAAGTCACAAAGGGTCAATTTTTATGTTTTTCATGCATTCAGAAGGTTATCATGTGAAATAATGATGTCTTAAAGTTTTGTGTTTGTTCTCATGTTCACAAAAGTGATATAGGGTTATGTTTGGTAGTTGCAAACTTGTGTTGGTAGTTAAGTTTCATATATTTTGCATGTTTGCATAATTCTTGACAATGAGATATTTTAACTTATGAACATGAAATTCTAACTATTAATGTCAAGATTTATATCATTCACATATTTATAGGTTAATTTGAAGGCTGTTAAAGTTGTAAAGAGTGAACACGTGAATGTTTGCCATGTGTCTGATCTAAGAAATAAAGGAAAGGCTTGTCCACATGATCACAAGGGTATTTTTAAAAGGAATGTTTGAGTTATGAATAAGAAAGATTGTGTCATGTGTTCATGATAGATCAATGAATAGCACAATTGCAGAAGATAATTTTTACCCCAGTGTTAGCGGCTTGTGATAAGGTAAAGATGTTTAAGGGATAGCCATTACACATATTTGTAGGTTAACTACCATTCATTACTTAAAGGTTACAATTGTACAAAGAGACCATTGGTGATTTACACATGTTCACAAGGTTATTGGAGGGATATTTTTGTAGTATGTGGTGGTATGCTAGTGTGATAGGTAGATCAAGCCAATAGGATTCCTAAAATAAAGCTTGATAAAGGTAGAAGTATAGCCAATGAAATATTGACATGTTGGAATTTGTTTTTCCATGTCACACAATTTGAATTATTTAAAATAATTCCTAGTGAGTAACATGTTCCAGCCATTGACATGACAGGTTTCTTCCATGAACACTATAAGTAATTGACATGAAGGAGACATTAATGTTGGGGTTGATGGACAATTTGCATAGGCATAAAGAGTTACAGATTTGCATGACCCTTCATCATTGTGTATTTGATTTTTCTTATTATGAACTATGTAATGGTTTAAAGGTGTTTCTCTAAAAAAAATAGAAGCATGTCGCGAAGGTGTCCATGTGTTGGGATTTGTTTTAATGTGAAGGGTGATTTTATTTTCAAACATGGTGCAACTAAGTTCTTCTACTAAATTTGGCAGTGCAGAAAAGATCCAAAAAGATAAATTGTCTAAGGAGTGGACACAACTACTACTTGGGATGTCAAATGCACTATTGCAAATGACTAGACTTGGAGGGATAAATCGTCCTTTTAGTTTGGAGCCCTTTGAAATTATTTAAAGTATATAGTTCATGGTTTGCACAAAGTGTTTGGGTTGGACAAAGGACATATGATTTCTTAATGATGACTACGGATGTCCAACATCCACATGTGAATAAAGAATATGATTATGTGGGAAACATAATTAGGAAATTACAAAATGATCTTAGTGTAAATCCAAAACAAGCCAACTAAAATTGATTTTAGGTATTATTATTTCTTATTGCACCTCAATTTATTTTATAATGTTGATCCTATGAATAAGGAATTAGACTTGATAAGGGAGGAAATAAACTTTCCATTGCCAACCCAACTATGGACTAGACTATGGAAAAGTGCTACATGTGTTTCCTCTTTTGTGTGTTTTGAGAATTGGGGAGTGATTCCCTTTAGAAAAATACTAGATGTAATTGAAGACAGAATTCCTCCTACACTAGGATTAATTCTTAGACCCTTGGACACTAATCTTGAGGTCCTTATTAAGAATATTTGGGGGATGAATTTTATTTGGTATTTGTACTATTATAAGGATTTTTGGTTTTCCTTAGCCACCTTCTTTGTTACCCAAGTATGTTCCTTCTAGGATTGACATTGTTGAGTTTTTTGGTAGCTAACATTGGTTGAGAAGGAATTGTTGGGCCCAAAGAAGAAGAAGGCCACCTTGACTCCTTGATTGTGGGTAGTTGGTGATTTTACCATTGGAAAATGGGTGAATTAGACCCCATGAATGCTTTCCTTAGACACTATAAGATGGTTATTGCTAAGTGGATATTATGTGACCTAGAACAGTTAATGAAAAGAATATTGAGGGAAATGGCATGTATGCCCTTACCTGATCACCACCAACTACCAAACAAAGATTTGATTAATAAATGAAGTTTTTATTAGGAATTCAATTATTCTTGATATTTTAAATGAAAGGAGGAGAAGGTGGAATGATATCCAGAGGGTGGAAAATGAGTTTAAGTAGTTGGATCCCTCATTGCCTAATTTTTATCATGAATTAGATTAATTGAATGAGATTAAAGCCTTATTTAAAAATTACGATGATATTATGAAAAGAATCCTACATGTTCTAGGAGGTGTAGAAGCAAGAGTTAATACAAAGGATGTTGAATCTTCACATAGAAACATTCCTCCTAATAGTGAGTATTTTTTTTTTGAACCATGTGACAAGGAAAAGTCCTCACGAAGGTTGGCTGCCAAGAAAAAAAAAATTGAGCATACTTATCAAGACTCAAGGATCCTATCAAGGAATTGATCATATAATAGGGGGTAAAAATACAATCAACTATCACACTTTTATAAAGGAAAAGGTTAACAATAGTAAAATTGATAAACTTCAATGACCAAAATGTCATATTTCTATTAGGAATTTTAAGATGATGTAAATTGATGAACATCTTAAACATTATGAAGATTATGAATATAATTTTTTTAAAAAAATTGAACAAGCATTGACATGATTAAAAAAAAATTAAAGTTGGTTTTTTTATTGCTGAAAAATCCTAAAAATCAGTGGTTTTACTTCCCACCACAAAACTATATGCCAAAAATGTTTTTTTGATTTGAATTTGAAATATATGTTAGAAGACATTTATATCTAGTGTAGGAAAAAAAAAAGATTCATTTTCAAGCTATATTTTGTGATTTATAACTTGTCAAAGTCAAACTTTTCAGAATTTGATAGTCTTCATCTCCCACCATCGTTCCCTTATGAAATCTATACCAAAAAATAAATAATTTATACATTCTTGAAGAGGAATCTCTCATATAGTGGAGCATATAAATTTTATATTTTTTTGATGCAATTTACTATTTTTCTTTTAGCTTTGAATCTACCTCTTTTGAAAACTTAACATACCTACTTTCATTATTTTATAAATTAAACATTATTTTTGTAATCCAACTTTATAAAAATTATATGGTCAATTTCATGATTGAGAGATCTATGAAATTGTATTTTTGGCTTTATATATTTCTCAAATTTTAATTGGAAAATTGGGCCTTGAAGTCCATAATTTCAATAAGCCACCTATTTGGTTGATGTGGTTGCCACATGTGAAGCCACATCAGGGTATTTGGCTGAGTACCCCTCGACTGAGCGTAAGGCTAGTCAACTCATCTCCACATGGTTACTTTGGTGATAGTGGTTAATATAAAAGAAAGATGAAAATTGTCATTTTGAAAAAAAATTAATCCAATAATTTGCTTCTACTTATTTGTTTGGCTACTTAATTGGCACTTTGGGATGAGCTAGTGGAGAATCAATATCTTTGTTGAGCAGTATTGAAGAAATTTATTTGAATATTTAAAATGTAATGGGAAGTCAAATAAAAAGATAAAGGAAATATGATTGAAAGAGGGGTGACAAAATGAAAGAACATACAAAAAGTGCTTGACAAGTTGTTGAAGATGAAGGGGTATTTATCAATGTTGAAGACAAAGAGGTACCTATTAATGTTGAAGAGAATACAAGTCAAGATCAGGAATATGTTGGTGCGAGTAATCAAACTATTTTCTCTAGCATGGAACATTTGACAAAATTGACTGAAGATTCTCTTTTTAATCAAGTTTCATTTGAAGACATGGCATCTAATAGCACAATAAAATTGTATCTTAGAAAATTGTGGGAAGATTATTTTAAGAAAAAAAACTTTGATAGGAAAAGAATAATTATTTGTTAGATTATTCTGAAAAAGAGAAATGACACCAATTCTGAAGTTGATGGGTGTCAACAATAAGAAAACCTTGGAAGGTCAAGTAAGAGAAACAATACTTGAAAATGTGCTTGATGTTTTGAATGTTGTCAAGAGTAAATTTCAAGGAGTTAATTCAGCTAATGCATGTAGAGAATTGATGACTATGATTTCTAGCAAGAGGTTGACACATAAAAGACAAGTTCAAGCAATTTTTGGTTTACTAAATGTTTCAAGAAGAATTGTTCAAAGGTATATTCGAAGGAGGAACATGTTAGATGAAAATATTAAAAGAAAATGGGTCAGTATTTGTAGACTTCCTTGAAAAGATAAAATTTATGAAGATGTGTCATTGAATATTGGACCAATCACTCTCATGTTTCATCTAATAGAAGGGATGTTATACAAATAAGAGATGAAGAGATAGGTAGAAAGATTTCACAACCAAAAAATTTGTTGATACAACACAAAGTGAGTTGTTCGATGCATTTAAACAAGAATTTCCAAATGTAAAAATAGGTCAAAGAAAGTTTGTGATGTTGTTTCCTTCCTTCGTATGCATAAATAAGGTTTGTGAAACTTTTTGTTACCGAAATCATGTTGAGTTTTATTTATGTTTGCAATCATATAAAAATTTCATGGCAAAAGTTAATAAAGATGTGGTTGTCCCTAGAAGTACGACACAATTTGTGAAGTCCATTTTATGCTATAAAATAGATGATGCAAATGATTTGAACGTCCAATCTATAAAAGGTGAATGCATTCATTATGGAAATTTGCAAAATTCTCCATTTCAAATTGAGAATATTGATGTTACAAAGTTAGTTGTGTGGAAGATATTTGAATATGAGACATACAAAACGAAGACTGGATAGGAATTTTAAAAAAAATTATTGAAGGAGAGTGGATTGCCCTACCTTGAGTTTACGACTAGCTCTCATACTATGATTTGTCCACATATTCAACATTGTCATGGTACATGATGGCAAGCCAAATAGTTTCATGAATCTAAAAGTTATTTCACACCTGGTTGTATTATTTCAATTATAGATTTTTCTGAGAACTACACATTTTCCCCTTAATCGCAACTTCAAGTACAAGAATTCCATTCTGACCAAGTTGCAATATTTGTACAAGTGACTTACAAACATGCATAATTTTATTTAGATTGGGTAGAAAGTACTTTGGATGAGTGCATTATCATCAAGGAGGCGCATTTCTATATTAGTGATGATACATTACATGATAGGAGCTATATGGCTCATTATTTTTGAATATTTTTTGATGATCTTGCACAACGTGGGATAAATGCTTCATAACATTGGATTTGGTCTGATAGTTGTGTGGGTAAGTTACATATGTATGAGCTATCTTTTCAAAGTTAATTTTAAAATTGTATGTCATTTAAATTTTGAATTTATCTCGATGTATGCATGTACATATTATATATTAACAAATTTGTAAATTGGGATCTAATTTAAATCTGTAAAAGCATTTAACTGGTTAGCAATGCAACATAGTACTAGTTGCAATGTTAAGTTCATTTGAAACTTTTTCGAAAATGGACATGGAAAAGGGGAGCTTGATGGAGCAAGAGCATGTGTAAAGCATACAATCTGACAACTTGAACTTCAAGGTAGAAAGACATCGGTTTTCATTTCTTTAATGTTTCATGTATCTCAGTTGTGTTTTTTTGGTAGGTAATGTGATTGAGAATTCAAATAAAATGGCATCGATCTCATTTTGCTAGCCAGGACACAAAATACAACAAACATTATTTTTGGGAAGTGAAAGGTAAAAACTGTTAAATTTATTTAGATAATTTAAAGTAAAATTTCTCTTTTTTTTTTGTTAATTTTAACTTTCTATATATATATATATATATACACACACACATACACACACACACACACACACACACACACACACACACACACACACACACACACACACACACACACACACACACACACACACACACACACACACACACACACACACACACACATATATATATATATATATATATATATATATATATATATTATATGTATATATATATATATGTATGTATATATATGTATATATATACATACATTTACACACACATATATACATACATATATATACATATATGTATATATACACACACATATAATTGCCAACCCATTGTTGGAATAACAAATATTCATCAAGCAATTACTACAACACAGCATAGGCCTTCAATGATTCAAGTAAGATATAAATCATGTCTTTGCAATGACTGTGTTGAAAATAATCCAACGAGTCAATCCAAGAACATTGCAAATGGATATGTTTTAGGGTATAATTTAGAATATATAGTTAGATATTCTCATTTTGCACAAGATGATGAAAACCTGGATATTCATCATCTTGTAAATTTTGTTGATTACAAATGTGTCTCTGATTTAATTTCTACAAGTGTGTTATTGTGCATGCACATGTATTATATATAATGAAGTTAAATTAATTTATATATATCTAATATAGATTCATGTGTGCATGTACAAGCAATATTTTTACAATGGTTTTAGATTCCTAATAATATAGAAGGTGTGGACTACTATCTCCTTATATGCACTAAGGAAAAATTCAAGTTGCCAAAACCAACCATAGATGATGACATCCAATCTTATCCAACTAGTTTAGTTATTATCAAAGGAACATATTATCAAAAAGAAAAAATTGAGAAAAAATGGAGTTCAGTTTATTGAATACACGCATGGCCAAAAATTTATACATTACAAGCACTTGGTCATAGCGACAAAACAAGAATTTAATACACTACCAAAAAGAGGACATGGCAAGAAAAAGTGGAAGTTTCCTATTGAAGAGCATGAATTTTTTTTTGGAGATCATAAAAGTTTGGGAGGATCCAAACTATATGTATGAAGAACTTTATACTCTCTAGATTTATTTTTGTAGATCTCTAGATTACATTCAAATTTGAAGTTGAATTTGAAAGTGAAATCATGTGGCTTGGATGGTTCAATGAATATATTATTTCTTGATGAGTTATTTGAACTTTGAAATGACTTTACATTGTTTTGAACTATATTTTAATATGTAGAGATATATTATATACATCTATGTTCAATGAGTGAGTCCACACAATTTTGATTATTCGATGAGTACATATTATTTGTTGTATCCTAATCATCCTATTTGTACCTATAAGTGTACCAAAATGGGTCCCTATGTGGAACAGCCTAATATAATATGAATTGATCTTAACAAAACCTATCATTCCCTATTAAGACCCATTAGAACCCATTGTGTAAGATATAACACACATAATGACTTAGTTGACTCACTAAGTCCCCTTAAGCCAACCATGTATCATAACTACCTATAAGTGTACCAAAAGGGGCCCCTATATGGAAAAAATAATATAAGATGAATTATTACCCAATGAAACTTATTTATCCCTATTAAGACCCATTAGGACTCATTTTGTAAGATATAACACACATAATGACCTAGTTGACTCACTAGGTCTCCTTAAGCCAAACATGCATCCTAATTACCTATAAGTGTATCAAAAGAGATCCCTGTGTACAAAAACATAATATAAGATTAATTTTTACTTAATGAAAAATATCATTCCCTATTAATACCCATTAGGACCCATTGTGTAAGATATAATGCACATAATGACCTAGTTGACTCACTAGGTCCTCTTAAGCCAAACATGTATCCTAGTTACCTAGAAGTGTACCAAAAGGGGTCCCTATGTGGTGAAACCTATTATAAGATGAATTATTACTTAATGAAACCTATTATGTCCTATTAATACCCATTGTTTAAGATATAACACACATAATGACCTAGTTGACTCATTGGATCCCCTTAAGTTAAATATGTATCCTAATTACCTATAAGTGTGCCAAAAGGGGTCCCTATGTGGAGAAACCTAATATAAGATGCATTATTACCTAATGAAACATATTGTGCCCTATTGAGACCCATTAAGACATATGGTGCATGTTCATTTTATGTTTAGTACTTTCATATGGTGTATGTTCAGTTTATGTTTAGTACTTACATAAGGTGTATGTTCATTTTATGTATAAGTTTATTTAATGCTTAGGACTTATATATACATAAAAAATGTTCATTTGATATTTCCTCTTATTTGTGTAGGTCTATTTCATGTTTAGGACTTATACATACATACACACATACATACACACACACACACACACACACACACACACACACACACACACACACACACACACACACACACACACACATATTCATTTAATGTTCTCCTCTTATTTTTGTATCAATGTTAGGTCTAAATTTTGAAATCAATCTCATTTAATTATGTAAACCTATAAATCATCTATAATTGAAAAAATTGAACGTCTAGAATATTTGATGTTTAAATCACATGTAATCCATGCATACTTATATTTACTATTTAATAATCTAAAGTTTCAAATAAATCACATGTAATCATTTAAACCTATATTTAAAATCATCTAAATTGAACCAATCATGCACATCTAATCATAAACTAGAAACATATATATTTAGATTACATATATAATCATAAACTTGAAAGATATATATCAAATTAAATTTTAATCATTAACATTGAAAAAAAACAAAAATATTACACCAAATGAAATAGATATAAATAGAAATATATACACAATAAATATGCATACATGTATCAACTATATAAGACCAATGTCCAAAATATATCTAAATACATTGACCTAGAAGTATCATGCTAAATGTATCAACAATTAAATGTAGATCAACAAGTATCATCAACATGAACAATAAATGTATCAACAATTATCACTAATGTGAACAATCTAACTACATAAATCTAAAGATATCTCTAGATGTACAAACTAACTCATGTGGCCCTAGAACCACCTACTCTGTCACCTAATGTTGCACCTGCTATAGGGCTATGCATAATTCATATATTTCAATACATTAGATATGTACATTAAATAATACTTGTAAAGAACATAAAAATCTAAATACTTTAGTTCAAAATAAATTATAGTCCATCAAAACTAATCCAAATTTACTTACCTATGTATACTGATCAATAGGATCAATATGTCTCATGTCACCATCACCTAATGGTGCACTTGCTACATGGATCTGTAAATTATATTAAAAATTAAATTACATATATACATTAGAATATAAATACACTTTGATTTAAAATATTATAAATTTACAAATTAAATGAATTATCTTACATGTGTATCGTAATCAATAGGATCACCAAATGCCTATAAATCTCCATATGAAAATGAAATCATCATACTATGACTCCCCACCTACACAATATATATACATACATATAAATATATATCAAATTAGTTATATATAATATATACAAAAATATTCATATGTAAAGTATTTAATATCATTTAAATTTTAATCCAAATTATTGGTTTCATACCTGGAATGAATGCCTAATCTCAGATAATTGAGAAGAGTGTATGGAGAACACATTAGGACTGATGGCATCATCCATAAGAAGAGATGAGAATGTAGTCATGAATCAGGAGGTGGTATGTGTTTGCTAGAGATGCGGAGCCATAGACTATATTGGAGGTAGTGTGGACTATGCCGAAGGTGATGTGGATTGTACTGTAGGAGGTCTCAAAGCTGTAGAATATATCAAAATGTCCTCTTGTCTAGATCCACTGGCCCCTGTATCTCCATGTGCCTCACTACTACCACTAGAGGATCTCCTAGCTGCTCCTCTAATAAATTTAGGAAAATCAAAAAAATTGATCTCATGGAACATACTAATAGTACGATATGCCTTAAGGAAATCTTTGACTAGAATAATGGTCATCGTGCATAAACAATCCACGGATAGCTATGTTATCTCATCTAGTGTAGGAAGATCATAAAAAATGTATGGATCATGGATGTGATGCATCAATAGTTAGACTAATCCAAGATCATATCATATGCCTACCAACGAGATCATATGACACCTCATTAGCCTGAATAGCAATAGTTGCAATGCTAGAGTAAAAGTTGACATGAGCATCCTTCGCTGCATAATCTCTTGCTTATGTATATGCCTCCAAACCTTTTAGAAGAACCAAAAGGTATTGACACACCAAAGCCCTCTTATTAGGGGGATATATAGGTAAAGTGGTCTAAACTTATCTCCAAACAAAACCTTCCTCTGGCCTGCATAACTCAAATAGTATGTATAGTCCACATCATAACCCAAATACAATTATGCATACAACTATTTGTAGAAATAAAGTGACACCTCATCCTTTTGTAGCCATATATGATGTGCCCCCAACCATCTAGGATATATGAATGGGGAAACAAGGGGATCCTGAAACTTTGTCACTCTATATGCTCTCACTATACACATAGGTAAGTAATTAGGGAATATAGTGCTCTTAACCCTCTATGTCAAAATGTCTACATCTACAATGTTATATCTGATAGATCCTAAAATTGCGCAAGATAACATGTAGTGATATTGTTAGAATATTTAGAATAACTGAGAGGGGGGGGGGGGGGGGGGGGGGGTTGTGAATCAATTATCCAAGGTCCAGATGTACCAATTGAATAAACAAACACTTCAAAAATTTCAAGTCTCATAATTCCATTGCTCAATCTCTACTGTAAACTATTAGCAACATTAGCTAGTTGTCCATTATTCTAAACTAATAGAATTGTAGAATGTAAACTTAAATAAGTAAAACATCATAATAATATCCACACAAGTTTGACACTAGGATTTAACGTGGAAACCCAATTTGGAAAAAATTGCCAGCAACATGTCACCAATTTTCACTCTTCTAAAGTGAGCCCTGTTAGGAGCCAATGCTATTAAAGGTTACAATACACACTATTAAATGTGACCTTGTTAAAGGATTTAATCACCCTATTAGGAGTGGCCTTGTTAGAGGACTTTAGAACATTCCATTAGAATGTCACCTGGTTAAAGGATTTACACATACTGTTAAGTCCTTATGACTATTAGGTCAACCTTGATTAAAGGATTTCAAATACTGTTCACAATGGTTAGAAAGTAACAACATATTTGATCTGCTAAGTACAACTTACTTTTCATGAATAAATCTCTATTCAAATCCCATGTACTAATTCACTATCTAGACTCCCTTTTCATCTCAATCTCAAATTCACTTGGAAACCCTTCAAGAAATTGCCCTTCACTTCTTCTTAACTTAGTTAAGCCTTCTGCTTAGATTCACTAGTCAATTTGACATCACTAACAACTCTAAATCTTTATAACTTCTTCACACATGCATAGCCTTTCATCTCTCTCTTTAAATTTCTCCTTTATACCTCCTTAAATAGGTAGCTTTTATCTTTTTATGCCTTAATGCCACTGTAGATCTTAGGGTTCACAATTTGATCCATCAGATTCATTGTATCTAATCATCATTCTATTCATCTCTTCTTTTGTAGAAACTTCTCCTTGAATTCATAGCTTAGGTTGATTACCTAATCTTCTCCTAGAATTAAATGATCCAACTCATCAATCCTTATCATCAGTACATTTCCATATCCCAAGAAATCAACTTAGTTGGCTGAAAATTACAATTCCTCACAATCAATCAAAATGTTGTTCCTCTGCCAACACTATGTTCTGACACTTGGTCATCATTGGGTTACTCGATCACTATTGAACTTCTTTCTTGGCATCAATATTGTTACTTAGTCAATATCAATTCTCAATCAACACTAAATTTTCTTGGCACTTATTGTGGTTTGTTTGACACAAGCATCACTCAACATGTTTATCAAAATTCTTTAGTCTTCTACTCTATTACTCGATCAAGCCTAGACATTTGATCTACCTTTTTTCACACGTTCAAGTCTTGTACATTACTATCTTCTCCTCTTGTAACATGATTTAAACAATCACTTTATCTTTTCAAAGTCCAACTAACCAAATGTTTATTTGTAGTTTCCTCTTCATAGCTCAAGCTATCCTCTAGATGCTTTTTTTTAAAACAACTTCTCATATCCTCTTCATCAATCAAATAGATATGATATTTAGATCATATAGAAAACTATCTCATCAATAGATTTAACATCAATGACAATATAAAAATTGTTCCAATTATAGTTTCCAACAATCTCCCTCTTTGACATTGATGGCAACACCTCCTTAAAATATTTCAAGAATACTTCAAGTTACCGTACAATCCAAAACTTTTATAGGCTCGAGTAACATTCTCAATGTATCAGATCTTTATTAATATCCTTAGTTTTAATCTAATTCATATCTTTGATCTAGAAACATCTCAAATAAATCTTATGAACTCCCTCTAAGTAATCACTCTATCTTACTTACTTAGCATGTCTTTGCCAGCTCTCACTTTCTCCCTTTTTCATCTTGATATGTAACACTTTGATAATCTCTTTGTCTAGGATATTCTCTCCCATTGTATTCATACTCTCTCATCTTTGCTCTTAGATATTATCTACCTCTTTATATTTTATTCAATTTCGACCTCTTTGACAACAATGCCCAAGACACTATCTCTATCTCATGCATCTTTATCATGTAGATTCTTTCATGTTAGTTCTAAATATTCTTTTTTTTCTTCTTCCTCAGTACTACCTTAGGAAATCTCCTAAAGTATAACTATCTGCATCAATGCATAGGATAGTTTGTTCAATACATTTGATGCACAACACCAACTTTGCTTAAGTAGCTTTGTCTAGGGGAATCACCCCGAGTTTACCTCTAAGACATTGATGAGCATCCTAAGGTAAAGATTTAGTGAATATGATAGTTATTTTCTCTTTTGTGTTCACATATTCCAATTTCACTTCTTTTTCTTGAACTAGCTTTCTCAAGTAATGATACTTGATAGCAATGTGCTTTGTTTTTGTGTTCATAACATAATTCTTTGATATGTTAATAGCACTTGTATTATCACAATATATAACCACTAGATTAGTAATCTCTTCCTTCATACTTTTTTAAAATTTCTTGATCCATATAATATTCAGAAAATTCACTATTGCTACCACATACTTAGCTTCAGCTATTGATTGGGAAATGCAATCTCACTTCTTGCTTGTCCATGAAACCAATATCTTTTCTAGAAAGAATGCACCACCACTTGTGCTATTCCTATCATCAACATTTCTTGCTCAATCAGAGTGAGTGAATACCTTCAGTTAAAATCTATCATTCTTTTTGAAGTACAATCCATAGTCTTCTATTCCTTTTAGATATCTCAGTATTCTCTTCACTGCCATCATATGATTGTCCTTAGGACTTGCTAAAAATATAGTAACTATCCCAATAACTAATGCAATATCTAGTCTTCTATGAACAACATATTACAATTTACCAATTATTGATCTATTTTGTGTCTGGTTCACATAAGAAGAATCATCATTCTTAGATAGTTTGTGTCCAATAACCATAGGCATACCCACTAGTTTGGAATCTTCCATCCCAAAAGTTTTTAGTATCTCCTTGATATATTTTTACTAAGTAATGAAGATACCTTGTTTAATTTGATATACTTGTAAACCAACAAAGAATTTGATCCTACCAAACATTGACATTTCAAATTCCTTCTTCATTTCATCAACAAATGATTTGAATAATGCTTCCTTTCCTCTAAATATGATATCATCAAATAAATTTTTAGATAACAATACCTCATTCTTATTACTAGTCCTCAAATATAGATTGTTGTTAACATTTATTCTCTCAAATAAAATCTTCACCAAATAGTAATGCAATCTTTCATACCGTGCTTGTGGGGCTTGTTTCAATCCATATAAATCTTTGTGCAACTTACACACCATATTCTTCTTGTTGGGATCTACAAATCCTACAAGCTGATCTATGCATACTTCTTCTTCAAGTATCCCATTCATAAATGTAGATATGACATCCATTTGATATACCTTATATCATTTATAAGAAGAATATGCAAGTAGTGCTCTAACTCCTTCTAATCTTACTATACTGGAAAATGTTTCCCCATAGTCAACACCTTCCTCTTCTGAATATCCCTTGCATACCAGTCTTGCCTTGTTTCTTGTTACTTCACCTTTATCATTTAGCTTGTTCCTAAATACCCACTTGGTTCCAATAAAAAAAATTCTTTAGGTCTAGGTACTAGAGACCATGTTTTGTTCTCTTCAATGTGTTCAATTTCTTCATTCATAGCTTTTATCCAATCTTCATTCTCCAAAGAGTCCTTCAAATATTTAAGCTCAAAATCACAAAGTAAGCATGTATCACTTCTGAGTCTTTTTCTTGTCATAACACTAGACTCTTTGTCTCTAATGATTTATGCAGGTCTATGATCTCTTCTTCTCACATATTTTGCTAACATAGAATCTTTTCTTCTTTGTTCTTCCATACCTTCATCTTGAAAAATGATTTGAAACTCATTATCTTTCTCTTTTTTAGGTTTTGTTTCATGTTCTGCATGCTCAACATTATTATTCAAGTTCCTCTGTCTATAGCTCGAAATCATTTATCTATTGCTCGACACCCATAGTTTTTTTCTCTTCAATTGGCTATTGCAACTTGATATTTCCAATCTATTGAGGATCAACAACTTTTTTTTCTTGTAGATTTTGTCTTACATTCAACTTCATTTTTCTCTTTGTATTCATCAAATTTCACATTTTTACTTTCCACAACTTTGTTAGTGTTAGAGTTCAAACACTAATAATCTTTTCTCTCAATGGAATATCCTAGGAATATACCTTCATCACTTTTAGCATCAAGTTTTCCATTCCTATTTTCTTTAAGTATGTAACATTTGTTTTGAAAGACTTCAAAATATTTCACATTAGGTGCATATCCATACCATAATTCAAAAGGTGTAGCATTTGTACCTTTCTTGACTTGTACTCTAGTCAAATTATAAATAGATGTACTTACAACTTCTCTTCGGTATTTATGTGACAGATTCTTCTCCATCATTAATGTTCTAGAATAATCCATAATTGATCTATTCCTTCTTTCAAAAATTCCATTTCGAGGAGGGATCTTAGGTGCAGACATCTATCTTTTGATTCCCCTATCATTGTAGAATATGTTAAACTCATTGGAAATAAATTCACCACCTCGGTCAAATCTCAAACACTTCAAACTCTTCCCTATTTCTTTTGCAACTCTGGCTAAATACCAATTAAATAGCTGAAAGGCATCATATTTTTCTTTAAAAAACATTATAGACATCATTCTAGAAAATTAATCAACAAATAGAATGAAATATTTATCTCCACAGTAGCTTTGAACACCAATAGGTCCACATTGGTCATTATGAACCAATTCCAAAATATCACCAAATGAATATGTTTTTCTCTTGAAACTAGACTTTGTCATTTTTCCCAATTGACATTGTCTACACATAGCATAGTTAGGTTTCTTCATTTTTGGAAAACCTCTTACTCTTTTCATTTTACTATTGCTAACCAAACATAGCATAGTCAAGTTTCTTCAATTTTGGAAAACCTCTTACTCTTTTCATTTTACTAATGCTAACCAAATTTTTAAAGTTTACATGACATAACCTCTTGTGCCATAACCAAATATCTTCATGTTGCATAAAAAAACATGTCTCATTAGATAAATTTAGATAGAATAATTTACCTCTTGTTCTATCACCGCTTTGAATCAGTTTACCATCAACATCAAATATTGTGGCCTTCCTATGATGGAATTCAACTCTGTAACCTGATTTGTTTAACTATGAAATACTCAAAAATTTGTAGATAAGTCCTTCAAACTAATAAGCATTGTCAAATTTTATCTTGTTAGTTAGTTTAATTGTCCCTTTACCTTTCATAAGATATGGAACATCATTACCAAATTTAACACAACCAACCTTGTATGGTCCAATGTCCTCAAATTTACTTCTATCACTGGTCATGTGATTAGAGAAACTACTATCAATTATCCATTTATCACTTTTGTTTACATAAGAGATTAAAGTAGTTTTCTCATCTTCATCAGAATATTATTTCATAGCAACATAAACTACTTCTTCATCATTACTTTCAGATTTAGTATTAGTTTCTTCTTCATTAATATAACATGATTTCTTACCTTTTTTTCGTGTAGCCCTTGTTCTTCTTGAAGTCTTGGTCATCTCTTCTTCCTCTGTACTTTCTCTCCTTATTTTCATCCTTATCTTCTCTATTAGGACACCTTTCAGCAACATCACTAACCTTGTTGCATGAAAAATAGATTATGAGAAGTTTACCTTTGTATTTTCCTTTGCCTCTTCCAAATCTCCTAGCTATTTGTGCCTCAAGTTCATCACTAGAAGTATCACTATCACTTTTCACGTGTTTTCCATTTCCTTTGTTGGTAAGAATCATTTGTGATTTAAAAGCACATTCAATGGTAGCATGAGTGTAGTTATCAAAATTAGACATCTCAAAAGAAGTAAGCCTACTAATTACACCATCCAGGGTTAGGGAATTACCTAGTGTACATCTCAATTCTTATATTGCAGAAACCCTAATAGCATAGATAGGAAGTAGAGTTCTCAATACCTTGTTGATTATTGTTTCATCTTCAATCTTTCCTTTAGCTCCTCTAATATCATTGACAAATTCTTTGATTCGTGTGTAGTATTGTACCATATTCTTACCTTCTGTCATTCTCATTTCAATAAACTTACCTCTCAAACTTTCTGATTTGGCTATTAAGACATTGTAATCTCCTCCATAGATGGCCTTTAGTTTATCCCACATTTCCTTTGAATTATCTCACCCCTTTAGGTAATCAAACTCAAAATAGCTTAGGGCTGAAGCAATCTCCAACATTGACTGATTATGTTCTTTCTTTTCTTTAAGTTGTTGAGTAGTCAGAGGGACTTTTGTTATGTCCACGTATGCATTATCTAGAAAATCCAATGCAACATCACCAATTCTCTAATACATTGAACTCTCTTTTGTACGCCATGATCTTTACATTTTTGTACCATCAAACTTCTCTCTATAAGAACCAATGCTCTAATACTAATTGCTAGAATATTTAGAATAACTAAGAGGGGGAGTATGAATCAGTTATCCAAGGTCCAAATGTACCAATTGAAAAAAAAAAACTTAAAAAATTTCAAGTCTCATAATTCCATTTCTCAATCTCTACTATAAACTATTAGCAATATTAGCTAGTTGTCCACTATCCTAAACTAGTAGAATTATAGAATGTAAACTTAAATAAGTAAAACATCATAATAACATCTACACAAGTTTGACACTAGGATTTAATGTGGAAACCCAATTTGGGGAAAACCATTAACAACATGTCACCAATTTTCACTCTTCTAAAGTGAGCCAACCCTATTAAAGGTTACAATACACACTGTTAAATGTGACCTTTTTAAAGGATTTAATCACTCTATTAGGAGTGGCCTTGTTAGAGGACTTTAGAACATTCCATTAGAATGCCATCTGATTAAAGGATTTACACAAACTATAAAGTCCTTATGACTATTAGGTCAACCTTGATTAAAGGATTTCAAATATTGTTCATGATGGTTAGAAAGTAACAATAGGTTTGATATGTTAAGTACAACTCACTTTTCATGTACAAATATCTATTTAAATCCCATGTATTGATTCACTGTCTGGCCTCCATTGTCATATCAATCTTAGATTCACTTGGTGTCCCTTTAAGAAATCCCCCTTCACTTCTTCTCAACTCAATTAAGCCTTTTGCTTAGATTCTCTAGTTAACAACATTAGTAAAAACTCCAATTCTCTAGAACTTCTTCACATGCACATAGCCTTTCTGCTCTCTATAGACTCTCTTTTTAAAATTTTCCCATGTACCTCCTTAAATAGGTAGTTCTAATATTTTTTCACTTGAACACCACCATAGATCTTTAGGTTTATGATTTGATCCATCAGATACATTATATCTAATCACCATTATGTTTATTTGTTCTTTTCTAGAAACTTCTCCTTGAATTTGTCTCTTAGGTTGATTATCTAATCTTCTCTTGCAATTAAATTATCTAACTCATTGATCCTTATCTTCATCATGCTTTCCATATCCCAAGAAATCAAATTAGTCAGCTAGAAATTATGATTCCTCACAATCAATCAAAATGTTGTTCCTCAAACAACACTAAGTTTTCACACTCGATCATCACTAGGTTACTCAGTCGCTACTAAACTTCTTACTCAAAAATAATATTGTTAATTAGTCAATACCAATTCTTGTTCTAAACTAAATTTTCTTGGCAGTTACTGTGGCTTGGTTGACACTAGCATCACATGACATGTTCATCAACTTCTACTATGTTACTTGGTCAAGCCTACACATTTGATCTATCTTTGTTCACACTTTCAAATCTTGTACATTACTATCTTCTACTTTTGAAATGTGATTTAAACAATTACTTTATCTTGTCAAAGTCCAACTAATCAAATGTCCATTTTTAGTTTCCTCTTCATAACTTGTTAACCTATCCTCTAGATGCTTTTGTTATGAACAACTTCTTAAATCCTCTTTAACAATAAAATAGATATGACATTTAGATCAAATAGAAAATGGTCTCATCAATAGATTTGACATCAATAAAAACATAACAATTGTTCCAATTTTAGTTTCCAACATATATGTCTTAATGGATGGATCATCATAAGGGTTGTATGATTCAGTCTTCTGAATCATAATCAAAAGCTTAGTTTTGATAGACTATAGTTTCTCCCTATTAGAAAGGCTCATAATTTTGCAACGTATGCTCTAGTTTATCTAGAGTTTCATGCAATATTGTCATAACACCTTGTTTATGAGTTTCCATACTCTGGGGAGAATGGTCCTGAGATGAAGTCTATGATGATCAATGACTACTAGCCCCTACACTAGGATTTGAATCAGTGGATGCCATAATATGTAGGCACATGGTGAGTTACATATGACAATGGAATATATAAACATTGGAAGTGAGCACATGTGAATAGATATAAAGTTGGCATAAATAGAAAAGTTAAATGAGCTTGATCTAATACATGCATGTGTGTGTGTGATTATGTGCACATGTAAATAAATTTGAAAACTACATGTACATGCTTGAATAATCTTTAAAATTAAAAACATAATTTCTAACTTAAAAAAATTAGAAGTTATTGAATTTAACATGAAATTAAATTAAACATACAAATATCCCCTTAAAACAAATGAACATTTAAAATGATAAATTTTTGTACATAAAGGTAAAATTTATAGTTAAGAAGGGGGCAAGACTTAAGATGAAATTATTATAATAACTACTAAAATAGAACAAGAATTAGAATTTATAAGTAGGGTTTAAATTTATAGTTTTATGATCAACATTGACATTATCGGATAGTGTTTAAGTAATTAATAAATATTTTAATATAATTAATTAAAAATTCAATTTTAACAATTATATTAACAAAAATTAAATGAAAAATAAATAAATTAACATGAAAAAAACTTTAAAAATATCAGCTACTTCTACTCAGTCGAAGCACTTCCTGTAAGCCTTTGCTCCTTTAGCCCCCTTGTGCAAAATAAGGAGCTAGGAGGTGCACAAGTGGGTTTTATAACCCAAGGGGTACCCAATTGAGTATCCCTCGATCGAGCACCCCTGCTATGTAGGTGACCATGTAGACTCAACTAAGTACCCCTCAGTCAAGTAGTATTTGACCATGTTTTCATGACAATTGTCCACAAATGTGACAATCACTTGTGTAGTTACCCAAGGAAAATATATTTAAGAGTTAAGAAAAAGTTTGAGGGATGCTCAAGTGCCACCAGAGGGTGATAGGACAGATGCAAGTGGTGTTGTGATTGTGACACAAGTAGATGATAAATTATTAATATAAAATTAATTTTCTCAAGATGAAACTTTCATTAAAATTAATGAGTTTAAAATTTTTTTGATAAAGTTAAAAGATAAAGAATTAAAATTGTTGATATGGTCAAATGAGGATGAAAACAAAAATGAGGATCTTGTGGGGCTTCACAATAATATGATCTAGAAAATCACAATTTGAGTGTTGAGAAGGCTAGGGAGTTAGTACAATATAGTGGTATGTTGCTTAAGTGTTACAAAGTAAATTCCACACACAACTAGGTGGGAGAGGGGGTTGAATCAATTGTAACAAATTAAACCTCGGTAGGGATGATACCCACAAGATAGTGTACTAATATATAAGTTCCTTGTGAAAGGATGTGACCCTGTTAGGAGCCAATTATAGTGCATTTAGTACAAAGGTCCTTGTTAGATGAAAAATCCTTGTTAGGAGATCTTGAAACCTTATTATAAGGTTATAACCTTTTTAAAGGTTAATAAGGAAAAAAATAGACCCATTATCTAAATTACTCGAGCAACTATGAAGATCAAACTTTAAGAAAACATATCCATATCAAGTGAACTGACCGATCTGCAACTATCTTTCCAAAATATTTCCTTTGAATCCAAACATAATCAACCACACCAATATTTGGTCTTCTCTTATCATCCATCCTTTAAGATCACATCAACTAACCATATACATTATGTACATGATGATCTCTACTAAGGAAAACAACTTTCCTTTATACCCTGACAAATAATTAATTAAGTCAACCTATTAACTCTTTCTCAATGAGCATTTAATTACATAGGATCACACTAAGGCATACATGCCTTCGCAAGCATTTTTATAATCATTACATTAAGGTTCCCACATGTTACTATATATTTATTACATTTTACAATGATAATCACACATGTTTCCTCAGCCCAATTGGTTGCCAGTAAAACATACTCCACATTTCAGTACATTGATCTTTGTAGAATAATCTCTAAGCCTTGCTATCATAGGCATATCTTAATGAACATGTATTCTATGAAGATCCAAGCTTGTTGATGTTAATTCAACCTCTCTCATAAGATACAAAAAATATGCTACCATCTACTTCTAACATAATTTTATGTACACTAGTTTTCTACCAGTCTTCACCAAATGAGCACTACTTATCAAGAACTCAACATAAGATCTAGTAAACATATATATGATATTTATACTCATACATGAACAAAATCCTAAGCTCACACATGTGAAATTTATTGTGTCAATAACCACCTTGTGATATACAAGATCCCTATTTGAAATTATCACATAAACATATGTTGTGATCAATGAGAAAACCTATCATCAACAAAACACATAAAAATTACATCCAAGTCCAACCAAACTTATATTTCTAATGATCTCACTCTTTTAGCATTGATGGAAACATATGATGAAATATAATTAATCCAAAAAGTAAGCTGGAAGTAATTATTTGAATATCCTCAACATATACAACCTTCCTTACTATTGCTACTCCCCCTTTGTATCACTCCCCCATTAGGTTATTTTGGTTTTTCATTGAATCTTTCCCCCTTTTACATTAAAGGAAAAGGTACCAATATGCTAAATAACAATTATCAATATGAAATGCTCTCCCTTTGATGAACATCCTCATCAAGTACCTATAGTGGATCAATCCAATGTGCAACCATAAATGTATCAAGTACCAATAAATACTTCTGTACAATAATCATATTATAAGACCTCTATGAGTAGCTCTACTCATTGCAATGACTCTCCTAGGGGGAAATACAAAGTATTACATCCAAATGAATGAATAATACTTAGATTATATAGGAATAATGTAATTCTTGATCAATTATTATAGATTGAGTAGGAATATTACCCCAACAATACCTCTAAGATACTCAAATGTGTCCATAGCTAATGACTTAGTGAATATATTTTCTATCTTTTGTTTTGTATTTACAAACTCCAATCTAATTTCCTTCTCTGCAATCTTATCTCTTAGAAAATGATTCTAATTTGAAATGTGTTTATTCTTTGAATATAAAACCTTACTATTAGACATACTAACTGTACTTATGTTATCACAATGCATAATAGTAGGTTTAGAAAAAGTAATACCAATATCCTTAAACACTTTGTGTAATGCCCCATCTGGAGATCCTTGGAACAAGGATGAAATACAAACAAGATAAAAAATAAAATTAAACAAAGTGTAAGTGCACATGAAACACAACCTACACAAATCAAAAGATCACAACATAAGACTAATAAACATTTAACACCAACGGATCTCCAAACGTCACCACTGACAAAAACATAAGAGATCAACCAAGCTGAAAGACAAAAGAAGATTCTTGAAAATAGGCTAAGGCTGAAATCTTGAAGCCCTAAAATTTGGCTAAGTTTGAATTTCTGAAGCCCTGAAATTTCCTAGAATCTTTATCTTAGCCCATAGAGGTCTAGAACCTATCTTAAATGAATCATCAGATATATTAAAATATATCTTAAGTATAAGTAAATTAAATATATATTACTTATACTTAGATGATATATTTTAAACCCCTAGGAAATCTATTTTGAATTACAAAGTTGTAAAACCTAAAAGGGTGTTCAAAACTAATTTCCAAACTTTTTCCCGACAACCCTAGATAACCCCTCTTTTTTGTGCAAAGAAGTGCATTCTCACAGAAAGAAGTGCATAGTGCCATGTGAAGAAGTGCATTTTTGTGCAAGGAAGTGCATTCCAACAACATAAAATGATGCCATATTTTGCGTGAAGAAGTGCAAAGCTGCGCAAAGAAAGACACTGTGTCATGCGAAGACTTGCATTCTCACACGAGAAAGTGCAATCTCACATGAGATCTTAAATCAGCACAAAAACACAAAACACAATAGAAAGTACAAAAACTATGAAACAAAATTCCTCCACACCAGGGGGTACCAGATCCACATTTCAAAGCAATAAATAACATCGCAAAGAGAAAAATAACCAAACTATGTATGTGGTTTCTCCCAACCATAATAGCATCATTAGACCATCGTCCCCTCATGCATAACATTCCCAAGCTACTGATCAAATTGATGATAATATCATTATAGAAATGTTGCTACTAAACATGCTACAAAAGAAAAGGAAATCTAACATGTTAGTAAAAGAGCATAAGATAATCGTACTGGTAGATGCATCATCTATCATATGCTAAACATCATAATAAGGAATGCATCAAAAACTAAGATCATCTAACATGATAAACAAACATCCCAATCAAAGCATAAATCATAAGAAAGCATACTCCAAAACTTGAAGTACCAAGTGAACACATCTAGCAATGGTCGCACTAGGACAATAGACCGTCTCTGTACACCAATCCTTAGCAATTGTGAAGGTAGCTACACCTCTGAACCACGTGGCACCCATAGGTCCACACCCACCATGTTGATGGAGATAATGATCCAACCTCAAACACGCAAAACAACATCCATGGCTAACACACATGCTAAGCAGTATGATGACTGAATCCAAGACATAAACAATGCATAAACTATAGGTCCTGGTCAAACATCTCAATGGGCTACTATGTAGGGACTAACATCATGGAGAGTTGCTTGACATCAAAAAGCCCAAGCTAGGACTTGTGCAGATTCAACATCCCTCAACAAAAAGGCTCTAGCACCCCAAATCTTTTATTATCTTAAGTTAATTACCACCCAATACTTTATTTAATTTTTACTTAATTAAAGCTTCCTTCACCAACCCTCTGGGCACAATTATCACCAGGCTATGAGGTAGAAGCCCCCTCCATATGCTACTCTACCCTACCCATGCTCATCTAACGATGAGTTCCTGTAGGCATGCAAATTCCCAACCCATCCCAAAAAATCACAACTTCCAAAAGTACCACAAAAGATCAGGCCCCGCAGGTCACCCAACAAATGTACTCATGTGTGGTGCACCACCATCATGAAGATCAACATAAGGATTGGATGAGAACCCAAATAGAAGGTCAATCAACTAACAACATAATCAGGATGACGGATGCTACATGCATCCCAATGCAACATAAAGTGCAAAAGTGGTTTGACGGATATCCAAATGGATCATCCAAGTCCACGACTCACTTGTGCTGAGAAAACCCAAGAAAATAGGGTGGTATGCAAAATGAGGCAAAACACCCAAATTTTGGAAAAATTCCAAAATTAAAACCCATTTGGCATTTGGGTGCAAAAACCCTAAAAATCCAAAAATAAATGAAATCAGACACTATATGCAAAAATGGCCAGCATAATGGCTCAAAAACCAAAATCCCCATTTCAAAAATAGGGAAAACATTCATACTCGACCAACTAGGTAGAACCACCAAACAAAAATAGAGGGGAACACTAGTTCTCAACCTCCTAACATATTGCTAAAAGAAATGGAAGCTGAAACAGAGTAAAAGCAATAAAACAGGAAAGCCCTACCTATCAACAAAGGGAAAAATACTGAAAATAGCCAGATAAAACAAATACCCTACCGAAAGTGACGACAAAGCAAGATCTTCCCGAGCCGAATCCAATGAGACTGATCTGGTGAAATTCCCACGCTCATAGCTCCCAAAATGAACAAAAAGCCAATCCTTCAGAAGAGGTTTTCTCAAATTTTCTCTCAAATTCTATTTCTAAAATGTGAGAAGTCCAATAATAAAAATCACTTTTCCAATACTTATTCATTTTTGAGTGAATAATCGACTATGAAAAATAGCTAGCTAGAGTAGTTAAACTCCAAATCAATCCAAACAAAAATAGGTTATTATCCGTAATGGAATTTCACCTAAGGCAAAGCTACCAGAAATTAAATTTGAAAAGATTTAAAATCTAAAAACCCAAAATCACAGAAAATCACTTAACACTTTTGCAACAAAGTGAACCTCTAAATGCACAGACACACTCACTAGTCTAATCACATGATGCAGATGAGTTCGGATTTACTAATCACCAAAAGGTTTAGATTTAAAACAACTAAAATAAGGGTATGTTGACCATATAGGGACGAAACTGGTAAAATATGAACAATTGAATCACTAACTCCATAGGCCACTACCAGGGATATAATTCCTGCACACTAAAACACATGATCAAGTGCAATAGCATATAATATAGTAGCCGAAGTAATTAACTAATTAATCCATTTACATCACTCATGTTCACAAGAAACATAAAGAACAAGAATGAAGTAAATCACCATAGCATAAAATCCATCACATAACATAACCAACAATATGTTCAAATAAATAATATAACTAGATATCATCATAGATCTACTGTCATCTCAAAATAGCATCAACATGCAAAATGATAAACTGAACAGCCTAGTAGTATAGCATCTATGGTACTGAATCAAGTATAACATCTGACCCTCGAGTCATCATAAGGTAAAAAATAAGAGTATCAAGTATCTCTTGAATCAAAAATAGAAAAGTATAGACTGCAACATGAAAGGCACTACACTTTTCTTATCCACATTATCTTATTCTAATTGTTAGCTGCTACAACATATTTTTCTTCTATTGTGGACTGATAAATATAATCTTTTTTTTTACTCAACCAAGATAGTAACCTTTCACTAAGAAAGAATACTCCTCCACTTGTGGTCTTTCTATCATCAACATTTATTTCCCAATCAACATTTGTATATGCATACAATGTAAAATAATTAGATCTATCATACCATAAGTCAAAATCTATTGTTGCCTTCAAATATCTAAAAATTATTTTTACTACTGAAAAGTATGTTTCTTTAAGATATGCTTGAAATATTTCTACAATTCTAACCACATGAACAATATTTGGTCTTGTATGAGTCAAATATTATAATCCATGAATCATAGATTTGTACCGTGTTTGCATAGTATTAGGTGAATCATTTTTGTTAGAAAATTTGTATCCAATTACCATAGGTGTTCCAACATGTTTGCAATTTTCCATATCAAATATAATGTGAAATAATTAGATCTCCATAAGTCAAAATCTATTTTTCCCTTCAAATATCTAAAAATTCTTTTTACTATTGTAAAGTGTGTTTCTTTAAGATCTTCTTGAATTCTTTCTACAATTCTAATTATATTAGCAATATTTGGTTTTGTATTAGTCAAATATTGGAATCCAACAATCATACATTCATACCTTATTTGCATAGTATTAGGTGAATCATCTTTTTTAGACAATTTGCATCTAGTTACCATATGTGTTCCAATAGGTCTGTATCTCTCCCCCATTCAGTTCTTTTGGTTTTTCATTGAGTCTCCTCCCCTTTTACTTTAATGGAAAAGGTGCCAATATGCCAAATAACATGTATCAATATGAAATTATCCCACTTTAATGAACATCATCATCAAAGTACTTACAGTGGATCATTCCAATCTCGAACCACAAATGTATCAAATACCAACAAATATTGTTATGCAAAAATAACATCGTAAGAGATTTATGGGAAGCTCTGCTCATTGTGACCACTCCCCCCAGGCAACAATACCAAGTATCACATGCATATGAATGACTAGTGCTTAGATTATACTAGAATTATGTAATGCTTTATCAATTACTTTGCATTGAGTGGGCATATTACCTAAGCATACCTCTGAGATATGAAAATGTGTCCTTGGTCAATGACTTAGTAAATATTTTTTCTATCTATTCTTTTGTACTCACATACAATCTAATTTCCTTCTTTGCAACCTTCTCTCTCAAAAAATGATGCTTATTTATAATGTGTTTAGTCTTTGGATGTAAAAACTTACTATTAGACATACTAACTATACTTATGTTATCACAATACATAATAGTAGGTTCATAAAAAGTAATACCAATATCCTTCAATATTTTCTTTATCTACATTATCTAATTAAAATTGTTAACTACTACAACATATTCTACCTCTATTATAGGCTTAGAAATACAATCTTGTTTTTCACTCAACCAAGATACCAACCTTCCACTAAGAAAGAATGTTCCTCCACTAGTGCTCTTTCTATCATCAACATTTATTGCCCAATCAACATCATATATGCATATAATATAAAATAGTTAGATTTTTCATACCATAAGTCAAAATCTATCATTCCTTCAAATATTTTAAAAATCATTTTACTATTGCAAAGTGTGTTTCTTTAAGATCTTCTTGAAATATTTCTACAATTATAACTACATTAGCAATATTTGGTCTTGATGAGTCCAATATTGTGATCCACTAATCATAGATTTGTACCTTGTTTACATAGTATTAGGTGAATCATCTTTGTTAAACAATTTTCATCCAGTTATAATAGGTGTTCCAAAATGTTTGTATTTTTCCATACCAAATCCCATCAACAACTATTTTAGATAGTGTGAGATATTAAAATACCATCTTAAGCCTATGTTTTCACTTAATTCAAAAATAGGTTTTGAAGGGACCCAAAACCCTTTACAATTGAATTACAATTAGATATTCAATATAATCATTGTATCATTAGACCAAAGTAGAACAGACCCATAACATACATAACAAGAGAAATAAAAAAATCCATTACCAACAGTTACAAAAGACCCAATAGTACCATAAAAAAAGAAACAAAAAACTCCATCACCAACAATTCTAGTAGAAATATCCAACAATGTTGACCAACAAACATGATAGACAACAACAAATCAAAATAGAGTACAAATCACTCGACCAATTTTTTCAAAATCTCCACAGATTGCATCTTGAAACCCTCCATCCTTCACCCTCTAAAAGGCTAGTTTGATTTCATTTATGTCATTGTTCTCCTTGTTCTCCTGCTCCTTAATGACATCTTTCTTCTTTTTAAGACTATGTTACTTGCGATCCTAGGAATTATTTCATCTCACCAATCATAGACATCTCAAATTCATTTTTCATTTCCTCAGAAAAATTGTTACTTGCCTCATCATTACCACAAAAAATGATATCATCAACAAATAATCCAATGATTAAAAAGTCATCAAAATTAGCTCTCACATACATGTTACTATTTGCATCACCTTTCTTAAAAACTGAACTTAATTAGGTTTTAAGTATTTGACATTCAATCCATAAAATACCCTTTTTAGCTTACATACCATGTATTTTTCTATAGTCAATGGAAATCCATTAGTTGTTCAATATAGACCTCTTCCTCAAGTTCACCATTCAAGAAAGCTCACTTAACATCCATCTAATACACTTTGAAAAGTGTGTTAGATGTATAAGGAAATAATATTCTTACAACCTCTAGTCTTGCTACATGGGAAATTTTTCTTCAAAATCTACAATTTCTTTTTGTGAACATCCTTTACATACCAATCTTGCCTTGTTTCTTACAACCTCACCTTGTTCATTCATTTTGTTCTTGAAAATCCATTTTGTCTCAATAATATTATTATCTTTAGGTCTAGGGATTGATTCCTATGTATTTTTATTTTCTATCTTCTCAAGCTCTTCTTGCATTGAATTTATCTAAAATTCATCCTTACATGTCTCATTACAAGTCTTAAGTTCAATCTATGAAATAAAAAAAAATTCTTCTCTTCCCTTACCTCCCGTCATTACTCCTCTACTAGCATTACCAATAATGCAATTATCAAGATGGTTCCTTGTAACATATTTAGGTGTTCTTTTCTCTTCTCTAGGTTCTTCAATCTATACTTGTGATGCAGGAGCATCCAGAGGTATAAGGGCAATCCTGTGTCACCCAAAAAAAATGTACTTAGACTTAGTTTCTGTTTCATGTCTTTACATTTTTGGATACCCATATGGCTCAAATAAAGGTTCCAACTCTCATAGTTCAACTATCAGTGCGTTTGAAAATCCCAAAAAAATAGGAGCATGTATTTGGGCCATCATTTCAGTAAACTAGAAGGTGTGAATTGGCCAGATGAATGTAATCATGATTTAGAGCATTCCAAAAAAAGAATCAGGTCAATAGGCCCCACGATTTGAAAGTTATTGCAGTTTTTCTGGTTTTGGAGACCTCCTAAGAATGCTTCAAAGTTAGGTTTGGGGCATTAAATGACCTCGAAAAGGGTCAAAAAAGGGGAACGAGTGAAGCTTGTCCATAGGGCTATAGAGCGCTTCGAGAGATTTCTGAAAATGTAAACGGTTCGTCAATCGGAGCTACGGTTCAAAAGTTATGCCTCCCGAAAGTTTGGTTACCATTTCTGGATTCTTCTAGATTTGCACCGACTTCTAACGCAGCTTTCGAAACCTTCTATTTTGTCGGTGGATGCCTACTAGCACTTTCTAGAATGTACTCCTAGTTCTTAACCCTTCGGGGTCTATTTAAGGAGATTTCTGGCATTGTAAAAGGCAGTTTGGAGTGGAGTTTGAGAGGAGGTGCTAAAAGGAGAAATATTCTCTAGATTTATGCTATTGTAAGCCCTTAGAGCATGTTCTGAAGTTTATTTTCTCTGTACTATTTGTACTAGCTTATTTTCTCAGTTAATATAATTTCCCTTTTCTGTTGTGTCCATTCTGTTCTTGGGTTGTGTTCCCATCAACTTGTATTCCATCAACCAATTAAAAAAATTGTTCTTGTTTTGTATTTTGATTTTTCATTGGTCTATGACTTGCACTAGTGTGATTTGAATCATCATCATAGTTATATTTAAATATTCTCTCATGTATCTGAAATCTCTCATCAATCCTAACATTTACATTCTCAACAATATTGTTTAATTTCATATTATAACATCCATATTCATTAGTCTTAGTAGAATAACCAAGAAATATGCCTTCATAACTTCTAGGATCAAATCTCCCTAGATTATCTTCTCTTTTTATATAACATTTGCTTCCAAATTTTCTTAATTATATAGTAGTAGGTGTATGACCAAACCATAGTTCATAAGGACTTTTACCTATTACAGGCTTGGTCTTAACTCTATTCATAGGCTATACTATAATATTACTTACTTCTCTCCAATGTACATGTGATACCTTGCCCTTAAAAAACATCGCTCTAGTTTCTCCACTCACTAATTTGTTCATTCTTTCTACTATACCATTTTTTGTGGTGTCTTATGTATTGAAACTTTCCTATGAATACCATTATCCTCACAAAATGCATTGAACTAATTAGAACTAAACTCTCCTTTCGCACCAAATACATTCCTTAACTATCTTAAACTTATCAAAATCTTTAGATTTATCTCTTAAGAATGTAACCCACATCATTCTAGTGATTTCATCAATGAAACAAATGACACACCCATCACCATATAAGGTTATTGATTTTGTAGGACCACATAGATTTGCAAGAACAATTTCCATTTTTTCTGAATTAGTGAATGTCTTGTAGGGAAAAGTTCTCTTCTTTTGTTTAGCCATCACACACTCCTTCACATCATGTTAGAAAGTTTCAAAATATTTTTTAGATCTCTTACAAAATTAGTATTACTCACTTTCAATATGTTATCATAATTTATGTGACAAAATCTTCTATTTGATAGCCAGCTATCTTTGCAACCAAACAACTAATCTTAGTAGATTCAATTTAAATATATAAAATCTTATTCTTGTACATGTTCCAATAAGTTTTCCATGATTATCATTTATTATATATTATTTATTGATGAATTATAGATACCCTTATCAACAAGTTGTCCAACACTCAACAAGTTACATTTTAAACCATAAAAATGTATACATCTTCAGTGTTTGTTTTACCATCAACAGTAATAGATCCCTTTCCCTTAATAGGACAAGGTGAATTGTTTCCAATTTTGACTCTACCTCCATCATAGCTCTTGAAATCAATAAAATTATCTCTATCACCGATCATGTAATAGTAGTATCCACTATCTATAATCCTGTCTAATTTCTTATTCTCTACATGTGAAATAATTTTCTTCTTCTTTAGCATAACTCTCTTCCTTAATAACAACAAATCTGATTTCATCTTCATCATCACTATCTAAAAAATTAATCTCTTATTATACAAATTTATTATCACTCACATACAAACATTCTTTGGGAATCTTTGATTTGTAAGGTCTGGGTTTCACTCTGGGTTCTCTCTTAGAACAATTATAAGAGCAGTGACCAATCTACTTGTAATAACATTAAAAAAAAAGGATATTTTATTATGATAATACCCTTACCTTTAGATTTCCTCTTTGCAATCAAGGATACAATCTCATCAATCGTCTTTTCTTTTTTCTAAATATCTTCCCAATCACTTGCATAATCTCCATAGATTCCACTAGTGTTTGCACTCTTTGTTAGTAATTTATTATCCTTGTGTGTACTAGCTCTAAAAGTAGTTTCAACTCTAGGAAAAGTATATTAAGTCTACTAGTTTCTAAAGATTTCAATTTCCTAATCAACATTTCTTTATTAAAACCTTTCATAAGGGAAACAACTTCTTCAATAGCATTTACCTTATTGTTATAAGGAGTCAAGGGTCTCAAAATATTTGAATATACATTATCTTCTCATATAGTTCCTATAGAGTTTTCCTATACCTGTACTAATGTCACTAATTCTCTGCACATATGTTCTAATGGTTTCATCTAACATTCTCTACCTCATATTTCCAATTTTGCAACTCTTTGTATGTTCACCACCTTTATATTATCTTTCTAACCTAGTCCAAATATCATAAGAAAGATCAAGATCTTTTACTTCAATGAATTTGGCTTTTGAAAGTACATTAATTAGTGCTTCCATTGCAATCATGTTACACCATAAAATCTTGTTTTCATCATCTGTACTTGAAGATATATTTCTTTTCTTTCCTTAAATGTTTTCATTTGTAATCAACTAGTAGTTTATTCCCATGAAGATCAAGTGTGTTTGTGTCTTATCCTTCCAAATATCATAGTTGTCACCATCAAAATTTGGACTTTCCTTCCTTTAGGCCATGCATTTTCTCAAGTTATAAAGCTTCCTTCTCAAATAGTTTTTGATGCTCTAATACTAGTTGTTAATTAGAAGTAAAGTCCAGATAAAACTTGGGGAGGGGGGGTTAATCATTTGTGAAAAAATAAACTTAAATCCAAGATTGTAAATTCCAACACCAACAATTAAAATAGTGATGCACAACAAGATAAAACCATACACAATAACACAATGATTTATCGACTAGGGAAACCCTCACTTAGAGGTAAAACCCTAGTAGAGATGGTACCCACAAGATAGTGTACTAATATATGAGTTCCTTGTGAAATGATATGACCATGTTAGGAGCCAATTATAGTGCATACAATACACCAATCCTTGTAATAGGAAAAAAATTTGTAAGGAGATCTTGAACCCTTGTTAGAAGGTTCTAACCCTATTAGGGAAATCAATAGACTCACTGCCTAAATTTCTCCAACAACTGTAAAGATCAAACTTAAGGATAACAAATACAAATCAAGTAAATTGTCTAACCTGCAACTTGCCAAAATAGTTCCTTTGAAGCTTGAAATAATAAACCAAACTGATCTTTGTTATTCTCTTATCATCCATCCTTCAAGCTTGCATCAACTAACCACATACATTACATACACGATCATCTCTACCAAGGAAAAAAAAATCATTTATACCCTCACAAATAATTAATTAGATCATCCAGATAAAACTTGCCATTGGATGTTTAATTACATAGGAACACACTAAGGCATGCACACCTTCATAAGCATCTTTATAATCATTACATTAAGGTTCCCACGTATTACAATACATTTATTATATTTTACAATGACAATCAACCTATTTCCTCAATCTAGTTAATTTCCAATAAAATATACCGTGTATTACACTACATCAACCTTTCCAAAAAAATCTCTAAGACTTGTTATCATGAACATGTCTTCTACTATGATCCAAGATCACTTATGTAAATTCAACTTTTCTCATAAGATACAACAAATATGCTACCATCAAATGCTGACATAATTTCCTATACACTAGTCTACAATCTTCACCAAATGAACTGTAACTTATCCAAAACTCAACATAACATCCAAGGAACATAGATATGATACCTATACTCAATAGTGAACACAATCCTAATCTCATATAGATTAACCTACATGCCAACTTCATTATGCAAATAATTTTTTGGAAATTTTTCTAAGAGGAGAATATGAAAATGAATTGAGGTTGTCATTTATGGAAACATATCACTTATATAAAGTCAACATATTACAAAGATAAAATTTTGGGTTGAAGACATAAAAAATTGTCTAAGTATCTCATAGTCTAACTATCAGCACAAACTCAATTTTAGCTTGCAAAGATGATAGAAATTGAATTAGAATGTGTGCAATTGAGGGAAACAACAACATCCTATAAGGATCCTACATGTGAGAGTGCAAGTCTTGGTGAACAATACAAACAAAGATATGAAGGATGTAGTGATTGCATGTATGCATCAGCAAAATGGGTTAGAGATAAGGAAATAGGTATTTTAAGTTAAGGAATTATTATTTTTAGAAAAAAATTACTTAACCAATTATAGATGACATCCTAGATGTTAACCCTAAGTGAGAAAAGTATGATTTTGTATTTTGGGACACATGTGAAGATATAAAGGTCGTCAGATTAATATTATTTGGTATAAATAACATAACTTTAGATGCCAAGTTGTGTGATGTCCATGACATTGAAATATTATTGTTTTATGATGTAAATTTGATGTTAAGAGAAGTAAGAGGCATTGTATATGCACAGATTTCATAGTGAGCTACAAAGGTCAAATTAGATACTGAAGATATCAACATTAGCAAGAGGTTTTTGTATATATATCTTTTGTGTATAAAATCTTATTATTTATTGCATGTTTGGGTAGTGGGATCATCTTGCATACATTTATAATTGTAAGAACAACTCCTTACAGGGTTGAGGCTTTTAAAAATGACTAGTCCTCTAACAAGGATCGAAACACTATACAGATGTAATAGACTCCTATCAGGGTCAATATCTTTCACAAGATACTTTTGATTAGTAGATCATTTTTTGGGTAACATCCCCACTGGGGTTTTTCCTTGGCTAGGGTTTCTGTAGTTAACAAATAATGGTGTTATGAGTTGCATTGAGTTATTTTTCTAGTTTATTCACATGTGTGTGTTTAAAGGTTGTTAATGATATCCATAGTTAGACAAAAAGTTGTGGAATGTCGATTCACCCCCCTCCCCCTCTCATTATTTTGTATTTATGACAATTAATACTAGAGCATAGTTACTCAGAAAAGGCCCAAAAAATTGAGTAATCTATCCATGGATATGGATTAGTTATAGAAGAACCTAGAATAATCTCTTGAGCAACTTGATGTAATCATAGAGGATAGAGATATTCTAAAGTAAAAATATGAAAAATGAAAAAGACTACATTCAGAAGCTGAAAGAAAAAAATAAATTTATTAAATCCAAGAAAGATCTTAATGATCGGATCAAGGATAATGATGAAGTCTCAAGGCTTAAGAAAGATAATGAGACCCTAAAGAATGAGCTAGAGATTACAAACCCAAAATTGAGTTTGATGGATAATGACAAGAAGATTGAATCAAATTTGAGATCTGAGAATGCATATTTGAAATCCAAACTTACCAATGTAACATCTAAACTTGAATCTTTAAAGTCACAATATGCAAAACTTGAGAAGTACAATTCTATTGTGAAGGGAGGATTTGCACAAAAAACAACATCTTGAGAAGTTGTATTCAAGTTTTGAAAAACTTGATGAGTAGATCATGACACAAAGACCTAGTTATGATAAAAATGGTATTTGATACTATGAAGGTGAATCATCAAAGAGATCCAACATTACCGAGGAACTAGATCTTGTGATCAACCATCCTCAACAAAAATAAGGAAATATGAACAAGGTTGAGTCTAATCAATCTGAAGATGTACCTAAATAATATGAACCACCTAAAGAAGTGAGGAGAAAATTCAGTGGAAAATGTTATGCATCCAATGAAATTGTTCATTTGAAGAAGGATTTTACATGTAAGTATACTAATCCTATTTCTAGTTACTATTATAATTATTATGCTTATATACATAGAGCTAGTGAATGTAGAAGACCTAGATTTAATAATAATATGTATCAAGGTACTAACCCTACAACTATTAGACCTATTGGTGAAAATAATGTCATGAGGAATTAAATCATGTGTTATAAGTGTAATGAATTTGGATATATTACTAGCGATTGCAGATTATAGATTGATCAACAAGGATCTAGATATGGAAACAATGTGATATCATGTCAGATTTGTAACAACATGGGACACATAACAAGATTTTGTAGGATGAAAAATGTAAGAATTCCAAACAACATGAGGAAAGACATGAGAACACCTAACTTTAGAAGGAATGAAAACAATATTAGAAGGAATGAGCATAAAATGATAGACAAAATGAGAATGTGAAAGAGCATGTAGAAAAATTCAATGAGACATTTGTTAAAGCTAAGACTCCAACAAGTTCACTAATTTGGGTAGAAAAGAAGCTTAGTGACACACCTAAAAACAAAGTTGAAGTCAATGGTAATTGATAAACAACCTATATTTATTTACACAACTTATTTTATTGAAGATAAAGGGGAATTAGCATAAGAAAACTACTTAACCCCTATATGAATGAATTAAGGGTTGAGAAGTTAAAAGCAGGTATATATTGATGTAAAGAAACTACACCCAAGAGTGCATAATATTGTGAGTTCATATGTGAGTATGTGAACAAAAAGAAGTTTACTAGTTATTGAAAACAACTTTTTGAAGACTATGTACTTGTACAATTAATGCATAAGTAAATTAGAAAGGATTTAAAGGTTGAAATCAAATTGTTGAGTACCGTTTGATCATGCAATGAGTTAAGGGGTAAAAAGAAGAAGATTTGAGTGAAAATTGAAGTGTGTTTAAGAAAATTGAAAGTGAATTCAATGAGCCTTGATTATACAACTTTTAAAGGTATTTATTACTTGCATAGTCACAATTTGAAGGTTTTAATTTGAAATAACAGAAACCCCTACTGCATGTGATGTTAGTGAAAGACCTAGGTATAATTTTAAGAAGCACCCATATATTCTTTCTTGAGGATGATCCATCTAGTGCATTTTTACAAGTATGCATTATAATTTTACATGTAGAATATATTTGTGTGTACATACACTATGAGTTTGAGAAAATTGGAGACAATGACATTCACCAAGACATGAACCTAGTGTACAACAGTGACCTAAAATTCAAACAAGGGTTTGAACACCTAAAAAACCTAAACATAACCAAGCATATGTTTTTTGAGGAGTATGACCAACATGAGTGGATACAGATAATTTTGATCCAAAGTCATTAGGATATGTTTTAGTAGGAATTATTCTAGTAATGATTGATAAGAACATGATTCATAAGTTGAATGGATTGAGAAATGAGGGAAGTGACCCTATTAATGAGAAGAATGTTGAGAAACTAGTTGAAACCAACACTAGATCAACATCTGATGGAAGAAACATGAAGGTAGATAATATCAAGCAAGTTGATGTGAGGTTGATCAGTAAAATGATTGGCTACAAAATGAACTATAACACAAGAATGAATTATGTCCCTTACATATTCATGTTGGAATTACAATAGGAAAGGTAAACTTATACATTCAATGAGTAAACTAAAATAACATGTAAAGCATATACCTCTAAAATATGTAAACACATAAGCAATCATACACATATGACACCAAATATGATTACCCAGAAACCCTCCAATGAGAAGGTAAAACTAGGGTGGGAATGGCACCCACAAATCTTCACTACTACAATAATAAAGTGTACCCAATGAAGGTTACAATGTTTTGACCATGAAACATGACCTACCCTGTGAAAGGTCTACCTTGTTAAAGGCTTACAAAGACTATTAGGTCTCACCTTGTTAGAGGATTTCAATACCTTGTTAGAAGTGTGCCTTGCAAAAGGACTTTAACTTACAACTAACTAAGCACCTTGTTAGAGGATTTCAACACGCTGTTAGAAGTGTTCCTTGCAAAAGGACTTTAACTTACAACTAAGTAAGCACCTTCTTAAGAGGATTTTGAGATTTTGAATAAAATCACCTGTTAGAATGTCTCAGCTTTAATCATGTGGTTAGCACTTGATTGCTTGATAACAGGATCCTTCTTGATCAAATGTCTCTTTGTTGTATCCTTTTCCTTTCCTCTATTTTGCTCTAATTAATTTTGCAATTTTTTTGCACTTCATAACTTCTAAGCCACCATGAATGCTCTATTTGCACATGCAAACTTCTCTCTTCACTCCTTCAATTCCTTACACACTCACTAGAGAGTTTAGGGTTTTTCCTCAAGAAGACTTACTAACTTTGGGTTGGGTATGAATCTATGGCTGAGATTCATCCATTTTTCTGCTTAATCCTTCCCATTTTCTGATTGGCTACATCTAATTGCATAGGGAATCCAACTAGAGATTTTTCCTTATCTCCAAAATATCAAAATTCAATCTTAAGTCAGCTCAAAAATGGTTTACATAGTTTTTTGTGCCTTTACAAACAAATACGTCAAGACTATCTTACTCAACATATAGAGTCTATAATGCTCGGCATACACTAATCTCTCTTCTGTAACTTGACACATGTATTGCTCAATATCCACTATTTACTCAGTTCCTATGTCACTCGACATATTCTATCTTCTCAGCACTTGAGTGACTCGACACATGAGTGACTTGGCACTCACTATGACTCAGCATGGTCTAATATATACATGTTGTGCTTGACATATACTACTAGTTCGGCATGAACTAAGTAAATAACTTAAGTGTGTTGAGACTCACTTGTCAAAACCAATCTGAAATCAACAATCTCCCCCTTTGACATGAGTGTCAAAAAAAATTGTATATAACTTGGCTTATAGAAAACTTTAAAATGTCAAAAAAATTTAATCACTTAGATACCTCAAAATTTGATAACTCCACCTGATTTGATATGTCAAAATTTTTCTCTCTTATTGAGTAAATGTGTCTCTACTAATACACCTTGACTTTGTATTATTTTGCTGACTTCTGATATGTTTTGATGCTTTCTCTCCCTTAGTTGATTTCCTTGTATCTCCCTAAAGTAATATCTCCCCCATTTTCTTTTGTCATTTCCCCCTTTACTCAATTTCTCCCCCAACAATTGTATATACATTATCATCCTTAATCTTACAAGCATAATATATCTTAAATCAACTTATACAAAACTTCAAAATGTCAAAATTTTGTAATCACTTAGATACCTCAAAATTTGATAACTCCCCTTGAGTTGATATGTTTGTTCTTCCATCTCCCCAAAGTAATTTCTCCCTCATTTTCTTTTATCATTTTCCCCCTTTTCTCTATTTCTCCCCCAAAAATTGTTAGCTTAAAGAATAAATTTGACAACTGAGTGTCAATACACTTAACCAAGATCAAAAGTAAGTGCTAAGTAAGATAAGGTGCCGAGTGATAACAAGTACCGAGTGCAACAGGTGCTGAGTGATAACAAGTGCCGAGTGCAACAGGTGCCGAGTGATAACAAGTATCGAGTGCAACAGGTGCCGAGTGTTAACAAGTGCTGAGTACAACATGTGTTGAGTGATATAGTTTTGTTCAGGTGCCAAGCTATCCAAGAAAAAACATGTGTCAATTATCAGGAATACTTTAGGAGCCGAGTAACTCAGTAGATTAGCATAAAAGTTTGAAATTGCACAAACTATGATGCAAACAATTTTTGCAGCCGACAGAAGGTAAACTTCGAGGGATTTAATGATATAATTGAATCTTTCATTTTTCCCATTCAACTCACATGCAGCCAATAAGAAAAATAATAAAGCCATGCAACCAATCAGAAAATAAAACAAGTATTGAGCGGGAAATTGAGAATCAATATGGATCGTAGATCCAAAACAAACCCTAAGTCTTTGAAGTCTTTATAAGGAAGACAAAATTTCATTCTTAAAAATATAATATGAAAGGACATACAAGGGTGCATAAGAAAATCTATTTTTAGAAGCAAAGGTTATCAGATCACAAAGGATCAAGATCAGGAGAAGGCGGAAAAGGAGCCCGCATTCAGCAATCAAGGATTGTAATCTATCAGGTTTATTGTATCTAATACTCTCTAGCAATTGTATTAGAATGAAAATCCTATGGTGATAGGTTAGCTTTACAGCTATTTTATAAAGATCCATTTGAATAGGTGATTAAAATCCTTTAACCAGGTGACACTTCATGTTAAGTGTTTGTAAATCCTCTAACTAGGTCACTATTAATACAGTGTAAAGCCTTTAACAGGGCAGGCCTTTAACAGGGCAAACCATCAGAAGTGGTTGAACAATATTGCTGCAGTAAATTTTTGTGGGTATTATCCCCACCCCAGTTTTACCTTCTTATTCCTGGAGGGTATCTGGGTTACCAAAATTTTGGTGTTATGAGTTATTGATGCATGAGTTTTGTTACATGTTTATTTGATGTGTTTACATGCATGCTGTATATGTGAAAATGCGGCCTATGCTAACACACACACTTCAACACGGTCCTTATTTGCGAATTCATCGTGGAATGAACATTGAATTGTTCATTTGAAATTTTCCCTACAAACTGACCTGTTGCCTTCTATCTAAAGGGATTTTTCCTGTTAATATCCTTAGAATTGAGGTGTAGGCAACCAGACCCTCTAAGAACGAAGGATTTGACAATGGAATTAAGCTAAGAATGCGTATAAAGATTAATCTAAAAAAAATGAAAGATGCAATGTAATCTAAGAACAAATGAAGCAAACTAGATTAAGCATATGCATGATTAAACTAAAATGAGATTAAACTAAGAATGAGAATGTATGCAAGAAATGTAAGTAAATATGAGCATGAATTTCAACAACAATTCGATAGAAAATCAATTCATCCTCCTAAAATGAAGAGATGAGGGTCTCTTAAATAGAGCCTCCTGGAATCCATCAACGGTTGAGATCGATTCAGATCAATGGTCAGGATTGAAGATGAGTTTCAGTCATAAAGGGAGATTCCCAAATTAAAGGGAGTAAACAGACTTAATTTGAGTAAAATAAGGAGTTAACTGTTTTAATTTGAGTAGAAAAAGGAGTTAACTGAGTTAACTCATTTTTTATCAATAGTGAACTGGAAATTCCCCTTTTTGAACTGAAGAGAGATTTTGTTGAGATATTTAATTTAATAAAATGAAATATGCTCCCATAATTACTTTTTCTATTTAATTAAATAATCTTTAATTAATTAGAGACACTTTTGTTTAATTAAATAACTTCATTTAATTAATTAGGAATGTCTTCCCATTCAATTAAATAACTTTGTTTAATTATTTAGAAATAAGTACTCCATTTAATTAAATAATTTATTTTAATTAATTAGAAATACCGTTCCCATTTAATTAATTAAGATAGGCGTATTTATTAAATTAAATAAATTTAATTCCATAGTACATTAGCCTTAGGATATAATTATAATTTAATTAAAGTATAAATACTTAATAATTAAATTAAATATTAATCAATAGGTTTAATGTGACTAATACGAGTAAATACTATAGGAATTAAATAATAAGCATGATGAATGCAGATTTAGGTTTTTCGTATCTGACAATTAAGTCAAGTAGCGAATAGCAGTATGAGAATTGCCTATTAGAATAGGACTTTGAAATTATCAGGAATAGACCAGAATTGGTATAATGGCAATGAGCCAATTTTGGGGTATTACATTTTGCCCCTCTTTGAATGAATGTGAGAGCAACACGTTCAATTCAAAGAAAATTAGAAAGCATGATGCAAAGATGAGATTGGTTTCGAAGTTGATGACATGGAGACCAATTGATAAGTTTTTAAGGACCATCTCTAGAACAGAGCTTAAATCCTAAGGGATCCAAGTAGAACACTTAGATACCTAATAGCATTTAAAAGACTACCTCCAAAATGAAGCATAATTTTTGAGGATCCAAATAGAATGTCTAGATACCTGAAATTGATAGCATTTAGAAGATTATCTCGAGAACAGAGTTTAATCTTCAAGGGTCCAGATAGAACACCTAGATACCTGAGATTGATAAGCATTTAGAAGATTATCTTCAGAACAAAGCTTAACCTTCAAGGATCTAGATAGAACACCTAAATACCTGAGAGTAATAGCATTTAGAAGATTATCTCCAAAACAGAGTTTAACCTTCAAGGATCTAGATAAAACACCTAGATACCTAAAATTGATAGCATTTAGAAGATTATCTCCAGAATGGAGCTTAGCCTTCAAGGATCCAGATAGAACACCTAGATACCCGAAATTGATAGCATTTAGAAGATTATCTCCAGAGCGGAGCTTAACCTTCAAGGATCCAGATAGAACACCTAGATACCCGAAATTGATAAAAGATAACAAGGTCTCATCATGAGTCATAGAATCATCCCTAGAACGAGGTTTGATCCTTAGGAGTCAGGGTTTAGATTGTCCCAATACCTGTCCATTGAACTCTGAGAAGAGTTGTTATAAGGTTGATCAATTGATGAAAAGATAAGATAGATGGCAGAGATGTCAGATAGAAGGGAACAAAAAGCCCCAAGTGATGAGATGCCCCAAGTGACTAGGACATAAGATGGGAACTAGATGCCCCGAGCAATAATTATTTAATGATGTAATCATCCTGCCCCCTCGGGAGAAAAATTGAAAGGTGACACACCAGAAATATGATTTGAAGTAGTATATCATGTCAGTAGAATCTAGAAGGGATCAGAACAATCTAAAGATTGGGTTGATTTGAAATGATTGCGAAGTCGCAAAAAAACCAAATTTGACCAAAATTTGACCAGAGTCAGCCATAGTTGACTTAAGTTGACTATTTTCAAAATGAATTTTGAAAATATGGAGAATGTAAAGTTGAAAGGATTCCCAGAATCATAAAGTATCAGAAAGATTTGGGCTGCACAAGCATTCGATCACATCGGTCCTCAAAATTTTAAAACACATTTTTAAGGCTCTTAGGTGTGTCAGATTTTGAATTTGATCTTGAAAATGGATCCAGAATGGTCCAATTAGCCAGAGGTGCAATTTTTGCGCAAATCCGAGCACTTTGAAAAATTTGGTCAACACCTATATAATGGCTCGAAGGGTCATTTTCAATTCATTTGTGCTTTTGTCTTCTAGTGATTTTGAGCTCTGATATAGACATGGCAGTGAACTTGAGATATCATTGTTTTGAGTGCTCCAGACAACACAGCCGGCCAGCAGACTACAAACCATTGGTGAGTCATCGATCTTCCATCTTCGTACTTTCATTTTCACACATTTTGAGTTCATTTATGCACGTTTTTAGCATGTTTTAGGATGTTCAATTCTTTCTTCGCACGAGACCAATCTCTTCTCGCGCAAAGATCTTCTTTCTTCTCGCGAAGAAATAGGATGCGTTGTTTCTTCGCGCGCAGCTAGAATATCTTCACGCGGGGCGATTTTGGTTTTGTGTGAAGGTGGAGATTCTTTACGCGAGGCAATTTGTGTTTCACGCGAGAACCTCTTTTCTCACACAAGATGATCTATCTTCACGCGAGGAGATCTTTTTTTTGTGCGAAGGCGAGATTCTTCGTGCAAAGAGAGAACTATTTCGTGCGAAACTGTATGTCTTCACGTGAGATTTCAGCAATCTCGCACAAAAATCTATGCCAATTTTGTGATTTTCGCATTTAGAAATTGCATTTTATTTTGTTTTGATGCTTCGATTCGACTTGATACTGATCGTTTGTTTGTCATTTTTTTGTTGTGCGTGCAGAAGGTTTTTGGAGATGTGTCATTCAGATCTCATTATCTGCCATATGGAGAGTTATTGCGGAGTTTGGATGATGCAAATTGGGCACACATTGCCCGATTGGGTTTGTCTTCACTATGTCGGATTCCAGCTGTGATGGTGAATCACGGCTTACTAACTACCTTGGTAGAGTGTTTCCATTCGGAGATGAACACATTTCATTTGCCGATGGGTGAGATGATGATCACCCCAGAGGATATTTGAAGGATACTGAGGATCCCATTTCATGGTGCTCGAGTCATTTATGATACAGTGCCTCAATTAGGGACAGAGGCACTTTCCATTGTATTTGGGAGAGAGCTACTGAGAGGTAGAGCCATCAGCTGGGATGAGCTGATGCATACTTATGGACCCACACACAGGTTGGCATCTATGCTGGGTATTTTCTTGAGCTTCTTCCTATGTCCTGATAGGGCACAGCATGGATTGGAGTGTGGATGGGGTGTCATGCTCCGTAGGATGGTTGAGGCACCTGAGATCTTTGGATGGGGTCAGTGCATGTTGGCCCATCTTTTTCATGAGATGCATGAGGTCATCTTCCACGAGAAGAAGACCATGGTAGCAAGTGTTTATGTGCTACAGATCTGGTCCTGGGAGCATCTCCCTATATGTAGGACAATTTTTGAGGATTCTTGGGAGCCCATGGAGCCCTACATCTACAGATATTGAGGGCATATTACCCAGGCCCACCTGGGTAAGACTGAGCATTGGCGGACACATCTCGATGACCTAGTGTCTATTATATGGTGACCCTAGAGAGAGACAGAGGACTGGGATGATGCCCCAAGAGAGCTACCTTGGATGTTTAGTTCTCGACCGCTGGCAGGCAGGACGACATCCGTCATAGAGAGATTCATCATCTCACGAGTGTGGCGGCAGTACGACCGACCACAGGACATTTCAGCTAAGTACTGTGCCTATGCCAGGGTGCAGAAGGATATAGAGCAGGGATGGCCTCCATGGATGGATCCAGGATGATCCATGATAGATATTCGTAGCCTAGTTGTAGTTCAGTGGGACTACCTGCCAGAGGTAGTAGATGCCAGGATGACACCTGCATATCAGGCATTTTTGATGAGCCATCTATTCCCATGCTTCACAGATCCACTAGGGATGGCAGGGCAAGTACAAGAATAGAGATAGGTGCCCCAATAGTAGCAGGCATAGCCACAGATGCCACCACAAGTCCAGCACCAGGTACAGCAGATACCTATTCCCCCACGATAGATGGGATCAAACCCAGGTGCTAGAGGCAGTGGGGCAGGACACAGTCAGCGGAGGAGGCAGAGGACAAAGGAGCAGGCCCCTCAGTAGGAGGTCCCACAGCAGCAGGTGCCTCAACCACAACATGCACCAGAGATGGTCGATGAGGATATGCCAGATCAACCGGTAGGTGTGGTACAGGATGCGGTATGGCGGGTTCATGCAGCCTCTGGAAAGTTGGGAGAGTTATAGATTGCAGTGGCAGTCAAGGATGCACAGCTGGTAGAGAGACAGAGAGAGACAAATCATCAGAAAGAGCGCACGAAGGCTGCAGAGTGGAGGCTAGAGCTGGCACAGGATGAGATCTGCTTCCAGTCTGCTCGAGCTACCTATTATTATGCTGCATACACTAGTGCAGTACCTAATGAGACATTGCAGGTGCAGTGATTCTCTCAGTACGCATGACAGTTTGGAGGTGCACGACCTCCTGTCAGGCTGGATATGCCACCACCGCCTCCACCACCTGCTGCCCCTATTCCTCCTGCTCCTCCTGGAGGTGAGAGTTTGGGACAGAGTTAGACACTCTGTGCCTAATTTTTATTTTGATCTCTGGCTACGTATGGATTGGTGTGCCAGCACCAGATGTATCATTTTTGATCGATTGCACTCGAGTAGCGCCCATTTTTGTACTAACCCATTCTTTGATATACATATATATGATATTTTGAGCCGAGTATTCCTGTATACATGTCATTGTCTATTTTGTTTTTCTCTGATGTACATGAGATGTATATTTAGATAGAACGCATATGTATGAACTGACATCTGACGTAGTGTTATGTGTTTTTGTTTGACAGTCACAGGTATTCCATTGAGGAGCGAGTATCAATGAATCAAATGCTTGTGCAACCATGGAAGAATCTGATGCATGTGGAGTATGAACTGAATTAGCATCGAATTGCATGCTAATGCAAATGGAGTATGTAATGCAATACTATGTTAAATGTAACCCTAGGTCTAGTTACCAAGCTTTGACAATTTATCATCATTGGATATAAAATAAGGCTTGTATGTTATACAATTTCCACTGACATTGCAATCATGAAAATATGAATATAACATACGTTATTGGGATGTCAGGATTAAATGTAAGTATTTGAGGCACAAGAAGCCAGAATGACCAGAACATTTGTCCCTTTTATTGTAGCAAGTTAACATAAGCATCAAAGCATGAATGCTAGGATGACCTAAATGTTGCTTGCATGACAAGCACACCAAACACATGGGAGATTATTCTTATGCTAAGTATTCAGTATTCATTTTGTCCGCAATGACCCTTGCGTTCATAACCTGAGACAAAAATGTTCTTGATATACTCGCAGTGACCCATATGTTCACTTAATAGGACGAGTATCCATATGTACTATAGCATGAAGAGTTCACTCCAACAAACAAGGAGAAGAACCAATGTCATTGATGTATCTGTATAAAAGGAGTTGACATACACATGGCCATCCAATACGAGATAGAGGCTCTTATAGTGGACACCCCTCTTATAGGAATAGATCAACTTATTAGAACTAAACCGTAAACAGAAAGCAAAAAAAAAGATCATGCCCCCAGTCATTACTTCTCTAGTCGAAGATGACATCATCGAGTTGCTCAAGGAGATATGATAAAGAAAAACAAAGCAAACAAAGAAAATACTCAGCATATCTAAATAAGTATATCATTCTTTTTTTCTTTTTTTTTTGAGTTCAATGTTTTCAGGATTGATGTCAAGTGTCAATGTCCAGAACATATAAGAAAGAAATCTCTTCAGTAGGGTAATAACAGTAGGTAGACGTAGTCAAAATGACTGGTGACTAAGGTCAAAGAGGAATCTTCACGATGAAGAACCTAAGAAGGACTAAGCAATAGTAGACAGACACAGCCAGGATGACTGATGACTGACGCAAAAGAGATCTTTCATAAAAGAATCTGGAGACATAACCCGAGAAACGGTAGGCAGACATAGCTATAACAACTGGTGACCATTGCGAAAGAGATTCTATGAGGAGAATCTCAAAAAGAGTGACACTAGCAATAGTAGGCAGACGCAGTCAGAACGACTGGTGACTGTCGCATAGGAGATTCTATGAGGAGAATCTCGAAAAGAGTGACACTGGCGATAGTAGGCAAATGCAATCAGAATGACTGGTGACTGTCGCGTAGGAGATTCTATGAGGAGAATCTTGAAAAGAGTGACACTGGTGATAGTAGGCAGATGCAGTCAGAATGAATGGTGACTGTCATGTAGGAGATTCTATGAGGAGAATCTTGAAAAGAGTGACACTGGCGATAGTAGGCAGACATAGTCAGAATGACTGGTGACTGTCGCGTAGAAGATTCTATGAGGAGAATCTCGAAAAGAGTGACACTAGTGATAGTAGGCAGACATAGTCAGAATGACTGGTGACTATCACATAGGAGATTCTATGAGGAGAATCTCGAAAAGAGTGGCACTGGCGACAGTAGGCAGACACAGTCAGAATGACTAGTAATTATCACATAGGAGATTCTATGAGGAGAATCTCAAAAAGAGTGACATTGGCGATAGTAGGCAGACACAGTTAGAATGACTGGTGACTGTCGTGTAGGAGATTTTATGAGAAGAATCTCAAAAAGAGTGACACTAGCGACAGTAGGCAGACGCAGTCAAAACGACTAGTGACTGTCGCGTAGGAGATTCTATGAGGAGAATCTCGAAAAAAAAGTGACACTAAGGGGGGAATGCCCCCAAGCTATGACAAGACTCAATCCATGGATACATGAGTAGGAAGCAATGAAGTGAAAGCATGAAAGCAACTGACAAGAGGCGGCTATTTACCAGGTTTTCACCTTCTTGGCAGGATTTTTTTTTTGTCAGGACTTTTTCCAATTTTTTAGATTTTTTTCAAGACATTTAGATATGTACAGAGAGCTTGCTGAGATTGAATCAACTATAAAATCGCTTCAGGTGGAGAGTGTTCATAGGCTCTTTAAGCACTTCTCCTTCAGTTGTGGAAAGTTGATAGGCGCCAGATCCATATACTGCAGTAATGATGTAAGGACCTAGCCAGTTTGGTTCAAACTTTCTCTTTTGCATTCGTTGTTGTTGATTCTTAGGATTCTCTCTCAAGACGAGATCACCCAGCTGGAAGTCACGTGGCCTAATTCTCCTATTGTAGCTTCGTGCCATTCTTTGTTGATATGCTCGTAGATGATCACAGGCCACTTGTCGTCATTCATCTAGCAACACAAGTTCTTGAAGCTGGGCTATCCTGTAGTCATCATTAGTGATAAGGCCTTTCATAGAGATTCTCAAGGTAGGAATCTCGACCTCTATCGGAAGCACAACATCATTTGTTAGAAGGGAGGCCAGAGTGGCCATGGCATCAGCCGCTTTATTATCTGTGCATGGAACCTGTTGGAAGGTGATGTGTGCAAAATATTTCGTCAAGTCATCAACCATGCACTTGTAAGGAATTAGTTTTTCATCTTTTGTTTGATACACATCATTTACTTGGTTGATGACAAGCTGAGATTCACCAAAGATATCCAATTGATCTACTCTCCATTCAGCTACAATTTTCATACCATTGATCAAAGCTTCATATTCAGCAATGTTATTTGTACAAGGAAACAGAATCTTGTATGCTTTAGGAAATGAGTATTTCTGTGGTGTGATGAAAAGTAATCCAGCACCTGATCCTTGTTGTGTGAAGGATCCATCGAAGAACATAACCCATGTATGGTGAGTGAGTGTTAGAATTGACTCACCTAGAAAATCAATGTTTATTGGTAGAAGACTCTGTATGGGTGCCTCGGCCAGCTGGCCTGCAATTGCCTGTCCCTTTATAGCTTTGTGTTCAACATATTGGATGTCAAACTCACTTAGTATCATGACCCATTTAGCTAATCTTCCTATGAGAGCTTCCTTACTGAGTAAGTACTTTAATGGATCTATTTTAGCCACAAGCCGTGTAGTGTGGGCAAGCATGTAGTGTCTCAACTTTTGGGAAGCAAAGACAACTGCCAAGAAAGCTTTCTCGATAATACTATAGTTTTTATCATAAGAGACCAATGTTTGGCTCAAGTAATAAATAGCTCTTTCTTTGTTGTCATTGTCTTCCTAAGCCAACAGGATTCCCAAAGATGTTTTAGTGGCTGAAATATATAAAAACAAAGGCATCCCATGCATAGGAGGCATCAGGATTGGTGGATTGAGAAGATATTGTTTAATCTTTGTTAAGCTTTTCTCACAATCCTAGCTCCAATTGAATTTCACACCCTTATGTAAGGTCTTTGTGAAGGGTTGTGATTTATCTGCCAATTGTGAAATAAACCTGCGAATAGATTGAAGCCTTCCTTGTAGTCCTCTCATCTGACTGATGTTTTGAGGTGGTGGCATGTCCATTATTGCTTGTACTTTTTCCGGATCTACTTCAATTCCCTTTGCAGAAACAATATATCCTAACAGTTTTCTTGATGTGACACCAAATGCACACTTCTTAGGATTGAGCCGAAGAATAAACTTTTTCATACAATCTAGGATTGGCCCCAAATCTTGCAAATGAGTATTGCATTTAGCGCTTTTGACCAAAGTATCATCAACATAGTCCTCCATAGTTCTATGCATCATGTCATGGAAAATTGTAGTAACAACCCACTGATACGTAGCTCTAGCATTCTTTAAACCAAATGGCATCACGTTCCAACAAAAGGTTCCCCATGCACATGTGAAAGCTATTTTCTCTTGATCTTCTGGTGCAATTTTTATCTGATTGTATCTAGAAAAACCATCCATAAGTGAGTACATCTCATAGCCAGCCATCATGTCCACAATCATATCAATATTAGGGAGTGAAAAGTCATCTTTAGGACATGCCAAGTTGAGATCATGAAAATCTGTACAAACTCTGATAGACTTATCGTGCTTGGACATAGGGACAATATTGGATATCCATTCAGCATAATCAATTGCACAAATGAAACTAGCCTTCAGAAGTTTCTCCAATTCGGCTTTGACTAGTAATGCAATATGAGGATGCATTTTTCGAAGCTTCTGTTTAACTGGTTTTATGCCTGGTGTTATGGACAAGTGATGCATAATAAGATCAGGATCCAATCCTGGCATGTCAAAATATGTCCAGGCAAAATTTATTTTCTTTCCTTTGAAAAAGGTAATGAATTGTTCTTTCTCTTCAAGCGACAATGACTGTGCCAGATGTATCACATGAGGATGTTCTTCTGTGCCCAAGTTAATCGGCTGTGTTGTCTCTATTAACACTAATGATCTCTCCTGAAAGTGACTGGGAAGGACATCAAATATCTCATTCGCGGGCGCCTCAGAGAGGTTTTCACCCTTGGATACATCTTTTGTTTTTACTTTTTTTGGATCCGACACTGCCACAATGTGGTTTTCACCATCGGACCTCTTGCATTTTTTCCTTTTAATCTTGTGACTGAGATATTTGATGTCAGCCTCAGTCATGTTGATGCTTTGCTCATTGGTGGAAGACGTTACAGGTTCGATAGTGTTTAAGTAACAGGCAAGAGCATAGTCATTCTGGAATGTAGGGACTTCGTTAGATGCATTGGGGTTCCAATCTATAAGCTCGGGATGTGCGAGTGAGAGAGTAGTGGTTGGTTCAATTGCGTTCACAGTATAGTCATTAAATGCGTGGACCAGCAATTCAAGACCTACGGCGACCTCACCCACAAGTGTATTCAAATGCCTCGAAGTATGAATGTTAGTAATTGACGACTCTAGGACACTAGTTGGATCAGACCCCTATGACCTATCCCTAGATCTTTCACTCACTTCAATTTAATTTTCATAGACATGCACTTGGTCAATGCCTTTATCAGTAGTCACTTCTGAAAGATTGTCGAATTCATATTCATGAGAATCGGTGCTACATGGTGAGAGACTATAGAACTCCCCAACAGTGATAGGGACATACTCTCCTTCAAACTCTGGATTCTTACACAAATACTCAACATGGCATGACTAACTAGATTCTCCCTTTTTTGAATGATATTTGAGTTGCTCAACATTGTCCTCAGAAGAATCACTAGTATCATCCACAGTGCTAACACGTGGCACAAAGTCATCTAGCTCAGTAAAGAATTTAGCAAGATCATAAGGAATAGGATGAGGGTAAGAATCTTCATCATCAGATTCTTCCTCTCAAGTACCTGACTCAGATTCTGACTCATTTTCAGATGAACTCTCAGGTATGGGTATGAATTTATTGGATCCCAAATGGAAAGGGACTTTCTTGAATCCTAGGCCAGTTGTGTCACTATTGCTTTGAGTTGTTGCTTTGATAGGATCTATTAAACCATTGTTATTGCACCCAATAGGGCCGGTTCCCTTGTAGCCAAAACATTTCATAAGCTTAAGACCAGGTCCATACTTCTTAGGAGTGATTTCTCGAGCTTGTTCTATTAGGTCTACTAGAGACTCTTCTTTGTAAAGCCATGCAGCAATGGCTCTATTTTCACTTTCATCTTCTAAGGGAATTATAGCTTTGACAAAAGAGCCATTAAACTTGGTCCGAGGTGTCAACACGAATGGCTTCTTTACTACTGAGGGTCTCCCAAAATGTCGAGCGAACTCTGGAATAGATGTTAATGATAGCACTGGTTCCATGTGGTACTCTCCCATACCAGTTTCTTTCAATTTAAATGACTGCTCAATTTGTTTCAGCTTATTGTTGTGATAATCAGTAGACTCACGATTAGCAGGAATGAAAGAATCAGCAGCTTTGAGCATATTGCAAGTGTAGCTAGTAGTAGCAGGAATAGTAACTTCGGAGCCATGAAATGGGAATTTAATGCATTGGTGGTATGTGGATGGTACAGCACACATCTCATGTATCCATGGCCATCCCAATAGAATTTTGTAGGCTAAGGGAATGTCAAGCACCTGACAGGTGACATCCCTTTCGACAGGACCAACACGAATTGGTAAAGTCACAAGACCTAGTGACTTTCATTCTACTTCATCGTACACTTTAATAGTGATCTTTTGTCGAGGATCAACAGAGTCCTCAGAATAATCCAATTGTCTAAGCAAAGCTGCAGAAACAATATTTAGGCCAATGCCATTATTAATGAGTACCCGATGAACACGTGTCTGGTGGATCATAACCTCAGTGTGTAGAGGCTGATTGTGTGGGTGATTCAGTGAGTTGTCATCCTCCTCAGAGAAGGTCATAAGATGAGGTGAGGTCAAGTGACCTACCATGGATTGAAATCGCTCAAGATCAAGATCTTGAGGAATGTTTGCCTCAGTGAAGGCTTTGTCCAGAATTTGCCTATGAGCAGGCAAGATTTTAAGTAGCTCAAATATGGAAATGTGAGCATTGGTTCATTTCAATTGATCTAGAACACTATAACTGGTTGCAGTCAAGTTCATCATGTGTTTTGCACCTTTACCAGATGGACTAGCAAGGGCTTTGTCCTTGTGTTGTTCTAGATTTGAAGTAGGAGGTGTAGGGCCTTTGAGCACCAATTTCGCATGAGAGCGAGTAACAACATTAGCACAATGCTGTGAAGATGCATTATCCATGTTATTGGAAGTAGGGCCTCTCAAGACAAATGGTGTCTTGGGTTTATCATTATCTTTCTTGCCCTTTATGGTAATAACATTGCAGTATTCAAAATCTATAGGCTCAACCATGTGAATGACATTATCATCATTGGAATATGTATAGTTGACCTTATTGTAGGGTTCTGGTTTTGAAGTCTCTCCTTTTTCATAGGCTGGGAAAGGTTCTTTGAACGCCTTGTGGTCTGAGTTTTTGTTATGTCCATCCACCACAAGTTCACCAGCATCAATCATGTCCTAGACTTTATGATGTAAGTTTATACAATTGATGGTTTTATGTCCCTTTTTTTGGTGATACTCACAAAATGAGGTCTCATTCCACCATGGTGGACGTGGTTGTGGATCATAGGGATGAGGGTTATCCATTGGTGAGATAAGCTTGTGTTGTAGCAATGTTTTGTAAACCACATCCAAAGGTTCTCCTAAAGGTGTATACTCTCGCTTGGGTCATGCTGCCCATGAGTTTCTCGGTTTGTTCCCAGATGTTTTATTGTCAGGAGGAGGCTTTTCAAAACTTTTGGCCACTTTGAAGCAGTCTGTGAGATTAAATGTTGCTTTAGCAGGTTTTGGTGTGACATTATCAACAACCCCATCATGTACAATTTCTCAGTTCTTGTTGACATGTTTGGTTTTATCCTTGTTGGAAGTGGAACCTTGTTTTGAGTCTCTCTGAAGAGTGAGCTCACCTTTCTTGACCATAAATTCTTCGATACGGATAGCCTGTGTAATCATGTCTTCAAAGGTACGTGGACCTTGTAGTTGGACTCTATACCCAAAATCAGGTAAGAGGTTATCAGTGAAAATGTCGAGCTTCTCCATTTCTAGGATTTTACGGGAGTACTTGGTATAAAGTTGTCTCCACCATTGGAGGAAAGTGAGAAAAGGCTCACCAACCTTCTGTTTAAGGTTGCATAGATCTCGAATGTTTACAGGATGTTGAATGTTATGAGAATATTGCTGAACAAATGAATTAGTAATTTCATCAAACGTCTTGATACCAGGAGTTAGATGTGAGAACCACTCCAAAGCTTGACCACCTAGGCTTCTAGGGAATAAACGCATGAGGTACATTTGATTATGTATAAACTCCATAGACAAAGCACCAAATTCCCGCAAGTGATCTTGGGTATCAGTAGTACCAAAGTACTTATCATATTTGGGTAGTTCTATGCCTCTTGGGAAAGGCAGCATGTTTATACTTTTGTCAAATGGAAATGAACAAAGAGCATCCAATGTGTATGTCTTTTTGGGTTTCTCTTTCTCATGCATCATCTGAGCCAATTGGTCTTGCATAATTTTTAGATGTTTTTGGAGCTTAGTGGTCTCAGTTTCTTCTTCGCGTGTGATAATGGTCTCCACATTGAAATGTGTGGGTAGTTTAGCTCCCTCTTGGGAAAGTTTGAGAAAGTACTTTTCTTTCTCTTCGTTGAGTAGGATTCCCATGACCTTCTGAAAGCTTTTGTCTCTTCGACATCTTGCTATGTGTTCAGGAAGGATTTCCACGTCTTCTTGTTCTTCATCAGTGTCATTTTCTTTCTCTTTCTCCTTGTCATCCCTGGGTTGTTCTTGATATCGACTATGACTACCCTGTTCAGGTTCACGATTAGTCATTATAGGAACTTGTTTAGTTTCTGTACGTTGTGTTTCAAAAGGGTCCATGGAGAAAGGATCATACATTGTGTTTGAGAATGCAGGACTCCTACCTGTCTTAGTATCCTTTTGGTAAAAAGGATTCCTACTTTGTTGCAAATTGGAAAATGTTCGTTGATCTTGAGATGACTTTGCAAGTGAGGAAGACCGTAAAGATGCCTCACTAGTGAAACTAGATATAGATTGCGTAGAAAAAGGTAAGCTACCTCTTCCGCAATTAAAACCCCTAGCACAACCACATCTAATGTTATCAGGACAAAACACGTTGCTGCTTCTGGTTGTGATAGTCATAGGCAAGGACAAGAAGCTAAAACCTGGATAAGGACTATACTAAAAATGAGTCTCAAAAAGGACAAGATAGTAGCAAGAATGATGTTCACTAAGGCACAAATGGTCTGATTTAAAGGCTAGAATAGCCAGAGATTATGACCACTGTGCCACAAAGTATGACAAGCATTAAGATGAGGACCAAGATTACGTATGAGACGAGACTAGTCAAGGTATAAGACACAAGTTTCAGTTAAGCGAAGTCTCACTATTCCAGGACTGCTTGCAAACAGAGATCAATGAATGAACACAGAAAAGGATAGTGTGCAGGCCGCAGATAGCTAGAACAGACCCAAATTTTTAATGCTGATACAAAGTCTCGCGCGAAAAACTTTTACAGGCAGTGCGAAGAAGTTTTATGTGCCACGCAAAGATGTTTTTGTCTCGCACAAAGATCAGTAACAGTTTTTAATTTTGCACAAGAATGTTTTCTGGTTGCACAAAGATGTGCAATAGAACTTTAATTTCGCGCGAGGGCAAAATGGCTTCGCGCGAGAGAAAAATGATTTCATGCGAGAGCCAAATGATTTCGCGCGAGACCAAAAGATTTCACATGAAAGGATAGAACAGTTTCACAACAGCGACTGATTTTGACAAAATTTTTGATCGATCCAATAACCAGGCAGATAAACAGGCATGTAGAACAGCAAGCAAGTGATTTCAAGCATGTCTGAAAACAATGAGCAAGGGAAAAAGCAACCTTGCACATGAACAATAAAGTGACTTAGTTTGTGCTAATCCTTAAGAGAGCTATTTGTGTACATTTTCAAAGAGTTTTGCAATCATTGCACACATTCCTAGAAAATAAAAGTTGACTTCTCTAAGGTATTTAGTAATGGTTTGACTTTGCAACTTTTATGACTCACAGGGGTGACCTCCAATCCCGGCGCATCGAGGTTTTGACACAGTCTGAGAACTTAATCTTCAAGAGCTGCTAGGGAGATTTGACAACCCACAATGAACCACACCCATGGAGATTTCTTCCACAAGGAGATTTAAATAGCGGTTGTCACTACCATGGCAAAAATGGCTATTACCGCTTGAGGTTTCGTCAACGTAGTTTTCCCTGTAGAGGGATTGTTTGCTACGGTTAACCCTCTCTAAAGGTGACTGACTCACAATAGTGTACCACAAGGGGACTTAGCTTCCAGATTCAAGGTTTTGACACCTTTTCACCTTTAGCCCAATCAAAACAAATAGATTAATCTGACATGCTAAACTAAGATTATCTCTTAAAGATCTATGATATCATCTTCTTGTGATCTATCAACCTCTCCGAAGAAAGGATGCCTTAATCAACAAGTCAAAGATTCATCTATCTACGAGATGCTCAAAGTATCCTCCCCACCCATAAGGAATCTATCTTAGAGAGGAGTTTCACTAGGAACCCACTCCCTTAAGATCCACGAATAGTGTTCATGGGGGCTTAATTACTATGTGTGTACAGATGTTAATTCCTGAAAGCAAATCTATCTAAAAGAAATCAAAAAGCACAAAAGTGGTACACTTAACACTTTAACTAATGTGAGGTGAGTCCAAAGATGTGGAAAATTTAACCCCTCACACAAGCCAAAACGAGTCCACAACTCAGAAATTAGTGAATTCTAAAAAGCACAAAAGGGTTGCCCAGTGGAGCATTTAACGCTTATGTTCTGTAGACCCCTCCCCTATTTAACGTGGTGTTGATCTTGCAACCACAGGGTGGAATGAGGGGCCGGTGGATTAGTGAGTCCAATAACCCAAGATAGCTAATCAGATCTATCACTAAAGACTAAGCCTGCTAAATGAATACTAACAGAGATCACACCCTAGTATCAATTTATGCATGTGTTGTAAGATGAAAATATAGAAGGAAACACACAAGCTCAACACGAAAAATGTTTGGTTTAGATCCAAATGAAGTGTTATCAGTTGAAGCAAATTACCTGGTGATCCTCGCAATGCGCTTAGTAGATTTTTACCTGTCTCTAACAACTTTAGCATGCTTTTCCCATTGTTCCACAAACCGCTGCTATGCTATTCAAAAAAATTAGAAAACACAAAAACACTAGAAACCACGAATAGTTAGAAGAATAATCAGAAAACATGCAAATCAATGCAAAAAAAATTTGCCTTTATTAGCAGAGTTTTGCGCGAAATTCCCAACAGTCCACACGAAGAAGTTTTACGGCCTACGCGAAATCAAATTCGGCTCGCACGAGATTAAATTTGGGTCACATGAAATTAAACTCGGCTCACACGAAGAAATAGGTCTCGCGCGAAGTTTCGCGCGCCAAAGAACTTTCTTGTGCGATGCGGAAAGAATCTTCGCGCGAAGATTCTAGATCCTCGCGCGAAAATGAACAGTTTCGCACGAAGATCTAAATCTGTACGAAACCAATACGGACAGAGAACAAAAAAATGATTTTAAAAAAATAGAAAGAGGCCAAAAAAATTGATTTTTGAGCCCCATGGTGGGTGCCAAAAATGTATATGTGAAAATGCAGCCTATTCTAACACACACACTTCAACACGGTCCTTATTTACGGATTCATCGCGAAATGAACATTGAATTGTTCATCCAAAATTTTCCCTGCAAAGCGACCTATTGTCTTCTATCTAAAGGGATTTTGCCTGTTAATATCCTCAGAATCGAGGTGCAGGTAACCAGACCCTCTAAGAACGAAGGACTTAACAATGGAATTAAGCTAAGAATGAGTATATAGATTAATCTAAAAAAAATGAAAGATGCAATGTAATCTAAGAACAAATGAAGCAAACTAGATTAAGCATATGCATGATTAAACTAAAATGAGATTAAACTAAGAATGAGAATGTATGCAAGAAATGTAAGTAAATATGAGCATGAATTTGAACAGCAATTCGATAGCAAATCAATTCATCCTCCTAAAATGAAGAGATGAGGGTCTCTTAAATAGAGCCTCCTAGAATCCATCAACAATTGAGATCGATTCAGATCAACGGTCAGGATTGAGAATGAGTTTCAGTCATAAAGGGAGATTCCCAAATTAAAGGGAGTTAACAGACTTAATTTGATTAAAATAAGGAGTTAACTATTTTAATTTGAGTAGAAAAAGGAGTTAACTGAGTTAACTCATTTTTTATCAATAGTGAACTGGAAATTCCCCTTTTTGAACTGAAGAGAGATTTTGTTGAGATATTTAATTTAATAAAATGAAATATTCTCTCATAATTACTTTTCCTATTTAATTAAATAATCTTTAATTAATTAGAGACACTTTTGTTTAATTAAATAACTTCATTTAATTAATTAGGAATGTCTTCCCATTCAATTAAATAATTTCTTTTAATTAATTAGAAATACCTTTCCCATTTAATTAAATAATTACATTTAATTAATTAAGATAGGCATATTTATTAAATTAAATAAATTTAATTCCATAGTACATTAGCCTTAGGATATAATTATAATTTAATTAAAGTATAAATACTTAATAATTAAATTAAATATTAATCAATAGGTTTAATGTGACTAATACGAGTAAATACTATAGGAATTAAATAATAAGCATGATGAATGAAGATTTAGGTTTTCTATATCTGACAATTAAGTCAAGTAGCGAATAGCAGAATGAGAATTGCCTATTAGAATAGGACTTTGAAATTATCAGGAATAGACCAGAATTGGTATAATGGCAATGAGCCAATTTTGGGGTATTACATTTTGCCCCTCTTTGAATGAATGTGCAAGCAACACATTCAATTCAAAGAAAATCAGAAAGCATGATGCAAAGATGAGATTGGTTTTGAAGTTGATGACATCGAGACCAATTGATAAGTTTTTAAGGACCATCTCTAGAGCAGGTCTTAAATCCTAAGGGATCCAAGTAGAACACTTAGATAACTAATAGCATTTAAAAGACTACCTCCAGAATGAAGCATAATTTTTGAGGATCCAAACAGAACGTCTAGATACCTGAAATTGATAGCATTTAGAAGATTATCTCGAGAATAGAGTTTAATCTTCAAGGGTCCAGATAGAACACCTAGATACCTGAGATTGATAAGCATTTAGAAGATTATCTCCAGAACAGAGCTTAACCTTCAAGGATCCAGATAGAACACCTAAATACTTGAGAGTAATAGCATTTAGAAGATTATCTCCAAAATAGAGTTTAACCTTCAAGGATCTAGATAAAACACCTAGATACCTAAAATTGATAGCATTTAGAAGATTATCTCCAGAACGGAGCTTAACCTTCAAGGATCAAGATAGAACACCTAGATACCCAAAATTGATAGCATTTAGAAGATTATCTCCAGAATGGAGCTTAACCTTCAAGGATCCAGATAGAACACCTAGATACCCGAAATTGATAAAAGATAACAAGGTCTCATCATGAGTCATAGAATCATCCCTAGAACGAGGTTTGATCCTTAGGAGTCAGGGTTTAGACTATCCCAATACCTGTCCATCGAACTCTGAGAAGAGTTGTTATAAGGTTGATCAATTGATGAAAAGATAAGATAGATGGCAGAGATGTCAGATAGAAGGGAACAAAAAGCCCCAAGTGATGAGATGCCCCAAGTGACTAGGACATAAGATGGGAACTAGATGCCCCGAGCAATAAGTATTTAATGATGTAATCATCCTGCCCCCAGAAATGTATATGTGAAAATGCGGCCTATGCTAACAAACACACTTCAACACTGTCCTTATTTGTGGATTCATCGTGGAATGAACATTGAATTGTTCATCCAAAATTTTCCCTACAAAGCGACCTATTGCCTTCTATCTAAAGGGATTTTGCCTGTTAATATCCTCAGAATTGAGATGCAGGCAACCAGACCCTCTAAGAACAAAGGATTTGACAATGGAATTAAGCTAAGAATGAGTATATAGATTAATCTAAAAAAAATGAAAGATGCAATGTAATTTAAGAACAAATGAAGCAAACTAGATTAAGCATATGCATGATTAAACTAAAATGAGATTAAACTAAGAATGAGAATGTATGCAAGAAATGTAAGTAAATATGAGCATGAATTTCAACAGCAATTCGATAGAAAATCAATTCATCCTCCTAAAATGAAGAGATGAGGGTCTCTTAAATAGAGCCTCCTGGAATCCATCAACGGTTGAGATCGATTCAGATCAACGGTCAGGATTGAGGATGAGTTTCAGTCATAAAGGGAGATTCCCAAATTAAAGGGAGTTAACAAACTTAATTTGATTAAAATAAGGAGTTAACTATTTTAATTTGAGTAGAAAAAGGAGTTAATTGAGTTAACTCATTTTTGATCAATAGTGAACTGGAAATTCCCCTTTTTGAACTGAAGAGAGATTTTTTTGAGATATTTAATTTAATAAAATGAAATATGCTCTCATAATTAATTTTTCTATTTAATTAAATAATCTTTAATTAATTAGAGACACTTTTGTTTAATTAAATAACTTCATTTAATTAATTAGGAATGTCTTCCCATTCAATTAAATAACTTTGTTTAATTATTTAGAAATAAGTACTCCATTTAATTAAATAATTTTTTTTAATTAATTAGAAATACCTTTCCTATTTAATTAAATAATTACATTTAATTAATTAAGATAGGTGTATTTATTAAATTAAATTAATTTAATTCTATAGTACATTAGCCTTAGGATATAATTATAATTTAATTAAAGTATAAATACTTAATAATTAAATTAAATATTAATCAATAGGTTTAATGTGAATAATACGAGTAAATACTATAGGAATTAAATAATAAGCATGATGAATGTAGATTTAGGTTTTTCGTATTTGACAATTAAGTCAAGTAGCGAATAGCAGAATGAGAATTGCCTATTAGAATAGGACTTTGAAATTATCAGGAATAGACCAGAATTGGTATAATGGCAATGAGCCAATTTTGGGGTATTACACATGCAACTTACTCTCAGTTAAAATTTTATTGGCTAAAGTTTGATACTTATGATTCACCCCCCCCTCATAAGTACTCTTTCCATATTCTAATATTCCAACAATTGGTGTCAGAGCTAGCCAGGTTCTCACAAGGAAAAGCCTAACAGCTTGGAGGAAAAGATCTAAAGATGGAAGCTTTCAAACTTGGAAAGATCATTGAAAATCAGGTGATAGATGTGCAACTTGCTCTGCATAGCTTGGAGGAATTCAGAAACAAATTGAGAAACTCATTAAAAAAGAGGAAGGATCTAGCCATAGCTGAAAATGATATACACTACAAGGAGATTGATACCACCAACATATTTTCCAGTGGAGACACTAAAGAGTTTGATGCAGCAATAGCAGAACTGATGGAGAAAAATAAAATTCAAGTAGATGAGATAAGAAATCTCAAGATGGAACATGAATCACAGGCTATAATGATATGTGAAATTACTGAACAAAAGAAAAGAGCAGTTGATGATAAGGTCATGATGGAAAATGACAAAAGGAATCTTGCAAAAAAGACTTGAAGAAAAATGTACTGAACTGACAAGGATCTCAAACATGCAGATGGATACACTTGCCCAAATAATGAATCTTCATCATGAACTCAATGTAAAGGATATTGAGATCTCTACCTTGAAGATGCAAAATGAACAAATTCAAAATGAATTGAACAGAGAAAAAGAGGTAGCAGAGAATCTCAAAAAATCAAGTAAAGCAATCAAGTATTTTGAACAGTTACTGAAATCACCAAAATCTGCCCATGATACATCAGGACTAGGATATAACAGCACTGAAGTTGGAGAATCTTCAAAGAGTGCTGAACAAAGAAGTGATAAAGGTAAGATTTCAAAACCCACTTGTCATTTCTGTAATAAGAAGGGATATACAGCTAATGTGTGCAGGAGTAGAAGATTCAATCAATCAAACATACCCAAAAGTTTTTGTCACAACTGCAACATGCAAGGACATAAGACACAAAATTGTGAATCCAATGTCACAAGGACTCAAAGATTTGATGGACATTGTTATAATTGAAAAAAGTATGGACATAGGGCATTTGAATGCAGATCAAAACCTATGTGGACAGTAAATCAACCAGCAAAGACATCAAACCATGAATTTTGGGATTACAACACCAGGTACAGTTGTCGCTATTGTCAAGACTATGGACATATCCCACAGAACTGCATAAGAACACATTTTAGAGGGAACTACAAAAGATGGTTGAGTCAAACCACATGTTTCAGTTGCTTAAAAACTAGTCATGTTAGCAAAAATTGCCCAACAAGGTCAAAGGCATCAAGTTTTGAGCTTAGCAATGGAAAGGCAAAGATAGATGTTGGACATATCAAAAGTGAAATGAATAAGACATGGAGGAAGAAAGATGAGTCTAGCACATCAAGTACAAAGATCACTTCACCCAATAGGTCAAGTGATCACACTTCATTAAATTAAGCAAAGAACAAGTGTGAAGGATTGATAAACCAAGTTACATCATAAATCAGTCCCAAGACATATAAGAACTGCAAAAATGAAATCAGCATAAACAAAGATGCTAAGTCAAAATTGAGAACTTTTTGAAGATATGTCAAAGTTTCCTTTAGGAGCCGAGTTGCTAACAACGACTGAGTTGATAGTTGATGTCAAGCTATGAAATATTAATAAGAGCCGAGTAAAGTAAAACATAATGGGAGCCGAGTCATGACAAAACTTTTCAAAGTGTCGAGTAGACAGTTGGCAGCGTAGTAAGCATTTATTACTTTGTTTGGAAGGGTACATAAATCAGATTTTTGATCATTTTCCCACCATTCAAACAAGAAGAAAATCCAAAAAAGAGCGGAGAAGATCAAGATCAGCTCAGAAGCCATTCGTGAAGATTTCAACAGCGATTCAAGACAAATTTCATCGATTTAAGGTATTTTACTTAAGTGCCAAGCTACATAGGACTTATAAACTTGTTTGAATTATAAACCCCAATTTGGCAAATAGTGGCATCTGGGTCAGGAACCACTAAGGGTATAGAGAGTCATGAAGTTCAGTTGGTCAGCAATGAAGTTAAATAACTTGAATTTAAGCCCATTCTAGAAGTAGCATACAAGAATGATCTTGCAGGTGTATTATCAGTTATTTTGGATAAAGTTGTTATGGTCCAAGATGTTCGCAGATGTTATAATTGCAAAATTGGTGCCATAGGAGACTTAGAAATTCATAATGCATATGATAAACTATGTATTGAAAAATGAGTTTTCAATAATAGAAAGAAAAGGATTGACAAAAACCCTAGCATTTCTGACTGTTTTCAAAACTGAATGGGTACGGATAGTTTTGAGCCGAATACATGACGGAGCTTTTTGGTTAGAGTCAGGGCCAGTAAAATTCACCAAGAAAACTGTTCATAGGGTTATTGGTATTCCAACCCTAGATCGGCCAAAGACCCTGCGAAGTGACAAAAGGGAAGTAATAGAGAAAAATATAGGTGCCAAATGGAACAATAGAGGAATGACTATCGACACAGTCACAAATCCCCTACTAGATTTTGCTGTGAGAATCATTTCACATAAATTCTATCAATCAAGCAAGTTAAACAGTGTACCTTGTATAGTAGTTGATGTTGCATACAAGATAATCAAAAGAGATCACACTTATGATCTGGCAGAGCTCATGTTTCAATAGATTAACGAAAATCTGGGAGCTATAAGGAAGAGCAAGGGAGCTCAATGCAAATTTGGATCAGTTTTGATGTGTATGTTTTTCTATCTAATGAAAGAATTTCCTTCTATGGGTAAGATAAGATGGAATCCAAATAAAACAATTGTTGAACAAATTAATGGATACATTGAACAGATGGGTGAAAATTTTGATGCCCAAATGACTAGTTATTTTGAGGACTTCAAAAAGTCCATGAAACAAAGAATGAGAATTCCAGTCTCATTGACTGAGAAATATGAAAAAGATATTTGTTTTCTTGTAGATATAGATTATACTTACATACAAGTAGTTATACCTAGAATAATATGGCTTAGGCCACTAGGTTATGAACTTGATGTTGATCAAGCCTCTACAGCAATAACAGCTCTACTTGCAGAAGAAGCTGATAAAAATGCAAAAAAAATTGGAACCTATGATGTTGTCAAATCAAAGGTGATAACAGATTTGAAGACTGCTTTAGCAGTAAAGAAGAAAGAGAAAATGGTGAGACAAATCAAAAGAAAATTTGGCGTGGAAGAAGAAGAAGGAACAACAAGAGAAAAGGGAGAAGACATTGAAGAAGAAGGAGATAAACTTCAAAGTTAGACTCAAGGGTCAGGAGAAGACAAAGAGGAAAGTGTTGAGGTAGAAGAAGCCAAGGAAGCACCAATTAAGAGAAAGACCACAACTCCTTCTGCTCCTAAATCCAAGGGGAGGAAAGAAGGTGCCCCTACACCTAAGAAACCGACCACAAGGGTTGTAGCACAAAAAGCCCAAGAGGAGGCAAAAGGAAGGAAGAAAGACTCAAAGAAGATTTTTGTTCAGTCAAAGAAAAGGAAATTTATTCCCCAGCCTGAAACAGATGAGGAGAAAATAGAGTTAGAGGACAATAGTCAATTTCAAGTGGTAAGACACAAACCCCAGACTACTGTTGATAAATTATGTTCAAAAATTAGAAATAATGATTTAAAAGGTCTAAAGAACCTAAATTTTTCTAAGCTCACCAAAGAAGAGAAAAATAAATCAGAGAAATCTGTGTATGCTACGATGGCTAAGTATAAGCACACATCTCTAGAATTAGATGAATCTATGCCAAGAGAATTGTATAAAATTGTAGAGGATAAATGGAATTTTTGTTTACAAATGGAAAAAGAAATAAGGGAGTCAACATTAGCAAGATTGTTGCCTAATTTGACTAAAGATCAAATAATAAATGCCATAAAAAGGCATAATAACAGATTCACTCCCAAGTATAGAGCATTTAGCATATTGCAGAATAAAATTGAAGAAGTAGTTACTAAATCCACAAGATTGTGGAAAATTGTTTATAAGAAAATAGAAGATGTATATAATGAAGAATATAAGGCAGAAGCAAGTTCCAAGACAAAGGAAAAGAAGGTGACAAAAACCAAAGAAAAAGAGAAGAAACTAGTGGAGGAAAGAAAAGAAGAAAAGGAAGAAGAGGCACGCAATGAGGAAAAAGAGGAAGAGAAAGATACAACTGAGCCACAAGATCAAAGTATGCAAGACATACAGGTATCTCCTCCTAGTCCTCCTCATGCCACCATCACACTTGCAGATATCATAAAAATAAAGGATGTTACAGATACTTCAAATCTAAACATCAATCCATTAACTGCAGAGGATTTGGAAATCCTTGACCAATCATCACTTGTAGCAAAACTAAGTTCAAATCTTGTATTGGTCAGCATTGATGAATTATAGAATCTAGAAGTCAAGGTAAAAGTACAAGTGCCACCTTTGACCATACAAACTACTGGTATTCTATTCCTTCCACCACCACCTCCACCAAGTATAGTCACTGATACACTCCAAGTGTCGAGTACAACAGCAGGGGAAATAAAAGAAACATCTGAACAACCAACAAGTTCAACCCCACCCAGCAATCATAAAAGGGATATTCAAGCTAAAGAAAAAGATGAGACAAAGAAAAAGGAGGAGACTGCAATACAAACACTGGTTGTAGTACCAAAATCTGGTACTCCTACACAAACTCTTCAGCAGCCGAGCACAGATGGATTACAATTGCAAATCAGGACACCAAGCTCGAGCTCATCAAAGATAGTTAGGAGACTTCACTATGGAGTTCCTGAGCTTGATGAAGAAATAGAGATTCCATATTATGAATCTAGCACTCTTACTAAAGAAAAGATTAATGAAATTCAGAGTGCATTGGACAAAAGAAGGAGACAAGAAGCACTAAGAAAAGAATACAAGCATAAGCTTACCTTGAATGAAATTAAAGACATATTCATGAAAGCTTTTTTCTTACAATCTCTAGATGAGTCAAGACCAATTATAGAATAACTATCTGATATAGTTGACCAGGTGACCAATGAAGACCAGGAAACAAATGCCAAATTGTTTGAATGGTCAGAAAAGAAGTTCCAAGGTAAAGTAAATAGTAAAATATCTGGTGATATAGAACTGTCACAAGAAGAACTAGCAAAGAAAGTTATAACAGTTAAAATTGTACTAGGAAACATCTTTTCCCTCTACAGCAAGTTGTGTGATTTTTCCACATTCACACAGGACACTAGCCAGAAAATACTGAGCTTGGAAAACAATCTGAAAATTTCTAGCATGCAACTCCCCACAAAGCCAGCTCAGAGTGAGAAGCATTTTTTCCAATCGCTTCACACACAAAGAGAGTTAGCTATCTTAGTAGCAGAGGAGGCAACCACAAAAGCCAAATTGATACAAATTTAATCGTCAATAACTCCTCATTTGGAACTACTTCACAAGGAACAGATAAAGGCAGAGACAGTCCTCAAGAAAGACCCCAATCTTTCTTCATCTGATGGACTTGTACACCTAGCAGCAGAGATTGCCATCCAGCATAAGACATTAGATGTTGCATTAGCGAATTGGGATGCAGCTCTGAAGATACTCCTTGAAGTAAATAGCACATTTTTGGCCAAGTATGGCATTTCATTGTAAAGACCCTTGACATAAGTGTCAAAAAGGGGGAGAATAAGAATAAGAGTTAAGTACAGGAATGAAATGATAAGTATGATAAAAGGGGGAGATAGAAAATTTTGAATGTAGGATAAATTACTAAGTCACATGGATCTTAATTAAGTGTTTTTGCCACTCATGTCAAAGGGGGAGATTGTTAGCTTAAAGAATAAATTTGACAACTGAGTGTCAATACACTTAACCAAGATCAAAAGTAAGTGCCGAGTAAGATAAGGTTCTGAGTGATAACAAGTGTCGAGTGCAACAGGTGTCAAGTGATAACAAGTGCCGAGTGCAACAAGTGTCGAGTGATAACAAGTGCCGAGTGCAATAGGTGCCGAGTGTTAACAAGTGCCGAGTACAACATGTGCCGAGTGATACAATTTTGTTCAGGTGCCGAGCTATCTAGGAAACAACATGTGCTGAGTATTAGGAATACTTCAGGAGCCGAGTAACTCAGTAGATCAGCATAAAAGTTTGAAATTGCACAAACTATGATGCAAATAGTTTTTGCAGCCGACAGAAGGTAAACTTTGAGGGATTTAATGATATAATCGAATCTTTCATTTTTCTTGTGCAACTCACATGCAGCCAATAAGAAAAATAATAAAGGCATGCAACCAATCAAAAAATAAAACAAGTATTGAGCGGGAAATTGAGAATCAGTATGGATCGTAGATCCAAAACAAACCCTAAGTCTTTGAAGTCTTTATAAGGAAGATGAAATTTCATTGTAAAAAATATAATATGAAAGGACATACAAGGGTGCATAAGAAAATTTATTTTCAAAAGCAAAGGTTATCAGATCACAAAGGATCAAGATCAGGAGAAGGTGGAAAAGGAGCCTACATTTAGCAATCAAGGATTGTAATCTATCAGGTTTATTGTATCTAATACTCTCTAGCAATTGTATTAGAATGAAAATCCTATGGTGATAGGTTAGCTTTACAGCTATTTTGTAAAGATCCTTTTGAATAGGTGATTAAAATCCTTTAACCGGGTGACACTTCATGTTAAGTGTTTGTAAATCCTCTAACCAGGTAACTATTAATATAGTGTAAAGCCTTTAACAGGGCAAACCATCAGAAGTGGTTGAACAATATTGCTGCGGTAAATTTTTGTGGGTATCATCCCCACCCCAGTTTTACCTTCTTATTCCTAGAGGGTTTCTGGGTTACCAAAATTTTGGTGTTATGAATTATTGATGCATGAGTTTTGTTACATGTTTATTTGATGTGTTTACATGCATGCAACTTACTCTCAGTTAAAATTTTATTGGCTAAAGTCTGATACTTATGATTCACCCCCCCTCTCATAAGTACTCTTTCCATAGTTGAATATTCCAACAAAAATATGTCTCCCCCTTTTTGACACTTATGTCAATGGATTATATACTTATTGTGTGTTTGTCTAGAAAAGATTTATGGACATCCAATATCATCTTAAGAGTTGCATCCCAGTTATCACATGTGACATCCAATGACTTTATTTGGATTGCTAGCTTGATAGCAAGGTGCACTAGACCATCTAAGGTAGAAAGATTTGGGTCTTTCTTCATTAAGGTTTTGGTTTAGCCTAGCTCCTTGTGCAAAATTTTCATATGGGGGGTGAGAGTTGCTTGGATGCTAGTCAATTTGGCCCTTATGTTGGCCTCATCTACTATCAATATAGCTAACTATGTAGTGCCTCTCTCATTTGACTTATGTAAGTCATCCTGATGGATGCAACCTTGTTGATCTTTTGCTATGATGGATCATGATTCTGACCATGAATGGTCTACACTGTTGAGGTGATTGGATTTATGTTATTGTATGAGTTTTCTTGATTATGCTTTGGCTAATTTATGAGTTTATGATGTGATTTATGATTCACTGATGTTTGTGCCAGTGGTTACTAGGATCAATGTGGTATCATGAGGTTGTCTTATGATTACCTTGAGATGTGTGCAGAGATTGCACTATGTACTATTACCATGCTACACTAGACTAGGTTCCTATAGTAGTGGTTATTCATGTTTATGATTGTGTTCACTTATGTGTTTTATGTGACTTTTGTTGTTTTTTAAACAACCATTATTAAATGCTTAAATAATTAGAAATGGGTTGTCCATGTTGGATTCATTGGTTATGTGTTGCGGATATCTACTAATGTTATGTTTTACTTCTGAGATGACCTAAGGGTCAAATGTCATACTTTGATTTCAGTATCATAGATATTATACTTCTATGGTGTTCATTTGATCATATTTTCATGATGATACCATTTTGAGATGACAGTGTGTTTTATGATGATATCTGATTATCTGGTATTTGGACATATCACTGATTATGTTATGTGATGGATTTAATGCTATGGTTATTGACTTCATTCCTACGTTGATATGCTTTATGCAAACGTGAGTGATGTAAATATATTATTTCAGTATAATTGAATAAATGGTTAAATTAGGTGATTTAATGCATTTATTTCTTTGGCTATGTTATTATATGAAATTGCACTTGATCATGTTGTGAAGTGTGCAGGATTTGTATCCCTGGCAGTGGCACATGGAGTTAGTGATTTAGCTATTCATATCTTACCAATGCCATCCCTATATGGTCGACATATCCTTATTTTAATTGTTTAATTAAACTTTTTAGTGATTATTAAATCTAAACTCATTTGCATTATGTGATTAGACTAATGAGCATGTCTATGCATTTAGAGTTTCACATTATCGCAAAAGTTGTTAAGGAAATTTCTGTGTTTTTGGGTTTTCAAGCTTTTTATTTAATTTATTTTAATTTTTGGCAGCTTTGCCATAGATGAATTCTTATTTCTAGGAATAGCCTATTTTTGTTTGGGTCGACTCAAGGTTTAATTAGGTTGGCTAGTTATTTTCCCTAATTGATTATTCACTCAAAAAGTGAATAAATATCCAAAAAAAAGGAATTTAATTCTTCACTTCTCACTTTTGAATTAGAAAGTTGGAGAGTAAAACCCAAAATCCTCTTCATGAGGATTTATTATTTTTTTCATTGTGGGAGCTATGGGTGTGGGATCGTCGCGAGGTTGAGCTTGTTGGATCCAGCTCGGGGAAACCTTGGATTGCCACAATATTTAGCTACTTCTGTGGGCTATTTATTTTATTATTCAAATTCCCATTTTTCCTTTTGGCTGTGAGGTAGGGCTTTCCTATTTTATTGTTTCTGCTTCGTTTCAACTTCTATTTTTGGTAGGCATTTGTTAGGAGGTTGAGAACTAGTGTTCCCCTCCATTTATGTATGCTAGTTCTACCTAGTTGGGCAAGTACAAACATTTCCCTATTTTTTGGGATGAGGGTTTGGGGTTTTGTGCCATTATACTAGCCATTTTTGCACATGATGTCTGAACTTAATTATTTTTGAATTTTTGGAGATTTTGTATCCAAAGGCCAAATGGGTTTTAATTTTGAAGTTTTCCAAAATTTTGGGGTTGTTACCTCATTATGTGTGCTACCCTATTTTCTCGAGTTTTCTTGGCACAATGTGGGTCATGGACCTAGATGATCTGCTTGGATATCAGTCAAACCACTATTGTACTTTTATGTTGCATTGGGATGCATGTCACACTTGTACTCCCGACTTTGTGTTCAATTGAGTGATTTTATACCTGGTGTTATGGTTTCTTTTGGACCTTTTCTTTTATTTCATGGACACTAGGATTTGTGTAGAATCCATACTCCTATATTGAGGCTAGTTGAGAGAGTTCATGATGTTTGGTCTTGTTGCATCATGGAAATTCATGTAGAATCCATACTCTTGGATTGAGGCTAGTCCAGTGATTTCATGATGTATGGTTTTATTGTCTTTGGGATTCATGGAGAATCCATCCTCTTGAGTTGTTTTCGGTTGAGTGATCTTTTCCATTGTGTTCTCATCCAGTCCTTGTGTTATGATCTTTGTGATGGTGGTGCACCACACATGAGTAAATGCGCATACATTTTTCGGGTGACTTGCGATGCCTGATCTTCTATGGATTTGTTGAAAGTTATGATCATTGGGGTTGGGATGGGAGTATGCATGCCCATAGGCACTTGTCATAGGATGAGCATGGGTAGGGTAGGGTAGCATATGGAGGGGGATTCTATCTATGTAGCCCATTGTCTATTTCCTGAGGGTCGGCATGCAGAAGATTTGTAATCAAGTGATAACTAAATAAAATGTCTGAGTGTTAATAAAACTTAAAGATAATAAAATGATTTGGGATGTGCTCCTTCTGTTGGGAAGTGGAGAGCTACTAGTACTAGCTTGGGCTTGTCAATGCCAAGTGACTCTCTATGATGTCAACCCCTACTTAGTAGCCTATTGAGTGTATGACCAGGACCTGTTCTACTTGCATTGTCTTGTTCTTGGTTTCAGTCATCATACTATCTAGCATGAGTGTTAGCCTTGGATGTTGTGTTTTATGTGTGTTTGTGGTTAGATCATTATCTCCATCAACATGGAGGATGTGGACCTATGAGTACCACGTGGTTGGGAGGTGTAGCTACCTATACCACTGCTAGGGACCAGTGTACAGAGACAATCTTTTGTCCTAGTGCAATCGTTGTTGGATGTTTTCACTTGACACTTTTGGTTCTAGAGTATGCTTTCTTATGATTTATGCTTTCATTGGAATGCTTGGATATCATGTTTAGACGATGATTAGTTTATTAGATGCATTCCTATATTATGATGTTTAGTATATGTCTAGATGACGTGAATTTCTATATTGGATTATCTATTGCTTATTGGTTTAGCATGTTAGATTTCCTTATTATGATGATCAACATGTGATAGGTGATGTTATCTACTTGTAGGATTATCTTATGCTTTCTACTAGGATGTTAGATTTCCTCATGCTTATATTGTAGCATGTTTTAGTAGTGAAGTCCCTATTATGATAGTACCGATGATCTAATCAGTGGCTTGGGATGTTATGTGTAGGGGATGGCTAGGATCCATGATGGTCTTATGATGCTATTGACGATTGGGTGGAACCGCATACTTAGTTTGGTTGATTTGCACATTGCGATGTTGTTTTTAGTTATTGAATTGTTATTTCTATACACTAGAGTGTTTCTTTTAGTACGTTTCTTTATTTCTATAGTTTAGATGGATAGATGTTTCTCTTTCTGGCTTCTTGGCATCTTGTTGTTGTTGCACTTGAGTGTTCTCTCCTTGATCTATGTGGATCCGGTACTCCTTGGTGTGGAGGTTTGTTTTCCTATTTCATTCCTCATTTTGACCCTTAAAGTAGTTTTCTTTCTTTCTTGGGTGACCATGTGTCAACATGGTGTGATACAATAAAGTGTCGCATGCCCATTGGAGTTCTATCATGTGTTCCTTGTTTGTATTGCATGCCTCTTGGAGTTTTGTTGTGCAATACTTTCCAGTATTGCACCCCCATTGAAGAAGTAGTGTATGATACTTGTAAACTATCATACATCCTTAAGGGAAGTGTCACCCAATACCTAAAAGTGTCGTCCTCCTTGAGAAATGTCACATGATACTTTAAAGTATCACCTAGTGTTGATTTAAAGTATCACCTGGCTCTTGTGAAAACCTATGTGGGCGGGCACCGAGCACTTTTCAGTTTGATCCAAACTTTTTGGGAATTGTTTGGGGTACCCTATTAGGTGTTCTTCAATTATTTGGTGTTGCATTTTGAATTCGAGATGTGTTTGATTCAAATTCAATTATGCATCTTTTGTTATTGGTCGTTATGGTTAGTAGTGGCATTTAGAGATTGGTTGGTTGCTGGGATGGTGGTTAAGTCTTCCATTGCGATCTTTGTGATCCCTATATGATGTTTTCATGTGCATTCATACTTGCATATATATATATATATATCTTGGCTTGAATTGAATCCTTGTTCCAAGGATCTCCGAATGGGGCATTAAAAATTGACTCTGTGTTTGAAGTAATGTCTTGAAATGCTTCTCACTCTGAGTTGGATTCATTAGTAGTTTTGCACCTGATGTAGTAATTTGGCTTTCTAGACTTAGAATGTGACTTCTAGTCTCTTGGGTGAAGAGTGAGGGATTGTAAAATTTAGTGTACAATGAGAATATGTTCTCAAGTACCTTCTTCACATCCTTAGCCTTAGTTGCCAACGCAACTTGTGTTAGTGCTATATCACCTAATATTTTCTCATTCACTTTGTTTTGGAACTTCTTTTTTTAACATTCTAACAATTTTAAATTAGTATCTAGGTCTTCATTACCGACCTCCTCCACTATATCTAACAGTTGTTCCATTAGTGGCTTAGTGTCATCAAGAGTTGGCAAATTGAATGCATCTAAAAAGATGTCTTTAATATCCTGTAGTGCCTACTTCTACCTATGCTCCCTCCTAAGCATTTCTTGATGCTTTTTCCTTGCTAGGGCCTACTGCAATATGCCCATTTATTCTATAGTCATGGTATCATAATCATACTTGGAAAAAATGATCTATTCATCAAGGCTCACATCTCCATAACTTCCTTAGCCATTGATGAACTTAGGCTTTGCACTGAGATCTATAGTGGTGTAGCATCTATGCTTAGCTTCTGAAGAGTATGACTTGATGGAGTGCCAGATACTAGTAAGGATACTAGGGCTTGGATGGGATTTTGTGTTGGGCTAACTACTAGCCTTCCCATTTGGGATTCATGACATGGCTTAACTGCCTCATGTGTTCTATAAGTTTAGTGGTTGTATCAGGGATTAACAGATCAATATTTTAGTGCAACATCAACTCTAGCTTGTAATAAGTGATATCAGAGCTTGGTCACAGGTTCAAATCTCCTCAGGTAACGCTGAGGGGGGAATTGTTGGACTAACTAATAGCCTTCCCCTTTGGGATTAATGACATGGGTTAACTGCCTCATGTGTTCTATAAGTTTAGTGGTTGTATTAGGCATTAACAGGTTGATCTTTTAGTGCAACGACAACTCTAGCTTGTAAAAATTTTCTCCTTCATTTGTGCTGTCATCTCACTCTCTTCAAGCTTGCCCTATTCTACCACAATAACTTGACTTGCACCTTTTCCTTCTGTTGTAGGTGCAAATAAGTCTATCTAACCTAATTCTATTGTAGCAACTTGTGATTCCACTATGCTCTTCTCTATTGTATCAATCTTGGCAATTGTATCAACCTTGTTAGATATATCTTCTGACATTTGGACCAAAAGTCGTACATTAGTGACTAGAGGGATGATAGAAGGTGGTTCTTGTGGATTCACCTTTTCCCTTGCAACATTAGTCACAGACTTTTGTAGCTCATCCACACTGACTTAAATAGGATTATCACAAAGTTTGGCTTGTAGTGTAGACCAATCTAGTATCTTCTTCAAATCATCTTCAACAAGGGGAATGATGTTTTAAGTTGATAGATAATAAACATCCTTGACAATTACTATTTCAGTAGTCTCACTTGTAACATGTGGAGGACTGATACTTGATAATTGTGTGTCTTGCACACTCTATTCTTTTGGCTACTCTGGCTCAGTTGTTGCCATGTCATCTACTTGGATTTACGTGCCTCCTACAATAGTGTCAACTTTTTCATCATCTTTCACTTCAATGGGTGCATGTTCTCCTTCCTTAATTGTAGTCAACCCATAAGTGAGCTTCCACATCTGTGTGGACTTCTTAACAACATCCTCAATATTGTTTTGTAGAATGCTAAAGGCTTTGTATTTAGGTGTGAACCTAACTGCATATTTCTTTATAGCCTTAGCAATTTTTGCCTTAGTTAGTTTAGGCATCACTTGGGCTAGAGATGTTTCTCCAAGTCTAGACAATAGTGCCATTCCTACTCAGATCTATCATATAGACTCTTTGACATTGAGTTGGCAATCTCTAGTGGAGTTGTCTTGAATTTTTCCATCATGGCATATATGGCCTCCTCCACTTTATTTTTCTCTACTTTACCCAAATTATCAAAATCTACATGTGTAAATCCTAATAGGTATGCACTATTCTTAACATTTTTACATAAATTTTCAAGACCTAAAAGAGGATTATGACTCACCACCTTAAATTGGTTGTTGTCATCTGATTCTATTTTCTCTTCATCAAACTCAACTTGTGCTACATACTTCCTTCTTGGTCTCTTCTGCTCTTGACCTCCTTGTTCTACCTATTTTTTCTTTTCCTTGGCCTTTTGGGTTGTTGCACGTGTACTAGCTCTTTTAGTAGGTGTAGTAGGCTTGGGTTGGCTTAACTACCTTCTTAGCTTTAGTCACTGGTTGAGCCTTAGCCTTCCTCTTCTTTGGCTTAGCAGGAGTAGGTGCTTCATCGACTTCTTCTCCCTCAACACCTTCAATCTCCTCCTCTTCTTGGTTTTCTCCCATAACTTGAGTTAATGCAAGTGGTGCTTGTGCTTGGGTTTCTTCTTCCTCTTCATCCTCTCCTTCTTCTTCTTCCTCCTTAGCATCCTCTCCAAACCTAGCTTTCAGTTTCTTCACTATCTTCTCCTTTTTCTTCATGGTAGAGGTAGTCTTCAATTCCATGATAATTTTGGACTTTACCTTCTCATAATTTCCAAATACCTTTGCAATTTTATCTACATCTTCTACTATTAAAGTTGTTATAGTTGTAGAGGCCTCATCCACATTTATTTCATAACCTAAGGGTCTCGACCATCTCACCCTTGGTGTGGCAGCTTGTACAAATTTATAATCAGCATCAACAAGAAAACATACATCATCATAGTGTTTCTCAACTAAGGATACTGGTATTCTTAATCTTTCCTTCATTGATTTCTTGTAGTCTTCAAAATAACTTATCATCAAAGATTCAAAATTCTCTTCTAATTGCTCATTATACTCACCAATCTATACCGCTATTGATTTGTTGGTTTTCTATCCCATAGTGCTAAATGAGGGGAATGTGTTTTGCACATAAAAGAATATACAAATAAATATAGAACCAATTTTACATTGTGCACTCTTTGTCTTTTTGATTGCTCCAAGGCTCTCCATCAATTGTTGCAATTGTAGCTCTACTAGATCATATGTGTGATCTTTCTTTATAACTTTCTATCCCACATCCACAGCTATACAAGTCACACTATTCAATCTACTAGATTGGTAAAAATTGTGTGGAATCATCCTTGCACCAAATTCTATGAGAGGATCAGTGATTGTATCAATTGTCATGCCTTTGTTCCAAATAGCTCTAGTATTATTCTCAATCACTTCCTTTGAATCACTTCTCAGTGGCTTAGGCCAATCTAGGGTTGGGTAACAAATATCCCTATGAATTATTCTCTTAGTAATTTTGATAGGTCCATTGTCTAGCCATAATGAACCATCATGAATTCAGCTAAGCACTATCCTTATCCGCTCTATCTTGAACACATTTCAAAAATCTAGGGCTCGTGTCAATCCCTTCTTCTCTACAATTTTGAATTCTTCGTTCAATACACCATTATCACATAATCTATTGTATGCTTCCCTAATATCCATATCACCAATGCTTCCTATATTATAGTTATAGCATTTTCTTACATCTTGCACCATTATCACATTTAGTGGAATCATCAACAATGCACTAGAAGGGTCTTGCTTATGAGCAATGTCAAGAATAGATTTGAAAATGGGTTGCTTGACCTCATTACTTACTAACTAAACATTCAAAACTTCCTTTCCCTTTTGTAAGAATTTGGTATAGCTCTAATACCATGTAATAATTTCCCTAAGGTAAGAATGAAATGCCAAGATCTAGAAGCTCAAGGGATAGCACAAGAGAGACAAGCGATGATCAAAGGAGAATGGATTAATCATATAATTGGATGAATACATCATAGAAGTGCCTTGTATATAAAGGAAATTGATATATCTAGGAGTCATATAAGAGATAATCATAACAACTAAGCACATGTCCACCAAGAGTGGATTATCCTCCATTATGCATGAATGCACGTGAAACAATGAGAGGATAAGAATACAAAGGTGTATCTCATAAAGAGATGTAGTATACAACATGTGCTCAATTGGAGTGTAAATTGTTGTGTTATCAACATGAAAACTCATATGAATATGCAAACTCCTAGGTGTCTACATGACAACTAATATGAATATGCATTAACCTAAGTAAACTTAAGTCAAGTGTAAGTAGTAAATACTTATTTACACCAAAACCCCCACTTAAGTGCAACTTATAGAAATGTACTTAAGCTCACAAAAGCTATATAATAATGTAAGATGGGTCCCAACTACTAGGACATGTTAGGTACCCATGTAGAAACTACAAGTGCAAAAGATATGCAATGTAATCTCTCATAAAGCAGAGAAAGAGGGAAAACCACATGGGAACCAAAAAGAGAGATAAGTACAATAAAATAAAATGAGAGAGAAGAAGACCCCATGTGAGGAAAAGATCCACCCCATAAGAGAGAAGAAGAGGAAGATATATGAAGTAACCCCTCCCCCCCCCCCCCTCATTGTAAAATGTACACCTATGGCAGATGTGCAAGGTTCAATGTAGAAACTCCTCCATGTGTGTAGAACAACATTCCTACCCTTAGGAAGAAATAGTACCAAAGGTGTATCAATGAAGCCTCTCCCATCTGTAGGAAGAAATCTCAAAATGTATGAAATCTCTAAAACCTACTCAAGTGTCCCCGTGTCAATACTAAAAGGTGACTCCTCCAAATCATGTGTACTATGCCACTCTACTAAAAAAGGAAAATCAAGCTCAACTAAGGATGAATGTAGAACATGTATCAAAGACTCAAGTGTCTCCTCTAAAGAGAAAGTGACCTCCTTCAACTATTGTATCAAAGGATCTACCATCATGTCAACCTCAAAAGATTGATCAAGTAGAGAATAAAGATGAGGGTCAACATGCTCCCTCGCAACAACTAAAGAAGGATCATTTTCACCAAAGAGAAGATAAATGGCATCAATAGTGTCTCCCAAATCTTCAATGTAGGACTCCACAAACAAACTAAAAATGCATGTCAAGTAGTCATCCCAAGGAACCAATTCTAGAAAACAATGAATATCCTATTGCACTGAATCACTTGAATCCATGGCTATGTGAATACAACTATCATTAGGAACAATAGTAGATGCAATATCAATAGGAGGAGAAGAAATTGATGACTCAAGAACTTGATCACATGTGAGAAAACCCAAGTTCAAGTAGCCAAAGTCCTCCTCAAAGTTTGAATCAACACTAGAGGTGAGATCAAAATCTGGTGAAGATTCTGCTGAGAAATCAATGTCATCATCATTAGAAAAATCTGAGAAGTAGTATAGCTTAGATGCCTGATCAACCAACCCGATAGCAATGATCTCTCTAGTCTCCAAGTCTCTAATAAAAACTAAATCAGGTGTGAATTCCATACTCCTTCCTCTATCTCCAAGAGTGATCTGATAGATGGAAAGAAGATTATGAATTAGGTGAGGTACATGCAACACATCTTTGAAGTATCCATCCCACTTATCAATAGTTCTTTTCCCAATCACATTCATGTAAGTATGATTGCCCATCAAAATAGGAGTATGACAAGGATCAAATGATGAAAACATAGACTATGAAGATGCCATATGATGAGAAGCCCATAAATCTAGAAGCCATCTCCCTAAATCTTGACTTGAAGTAGCTACTAAGGCTTGAACTTTTCCCATGTGATCCTTTCCTTTATCAAAATGTGAATGTGAAGAAGAGAATGAAATAGTCATTCTTGAAGGTAGACGAATTTGATTCTTCTTGAGAAGATTCTTGAGTTCATCTATCTCCTTCTTATAACAATGATGTTCTTCATGTCCATTCTTCTTGCAATATGCACAAGTAAGAAGCTCCTTGTTGGATGATTTTCCCTTATTGTTGGAGTTATCTTGTGGTGAGGAGGTTAAGTGTTCTTTCTCTTGTTGTGAATTTTTTTGAGATGATTTATGTTTCTTGTTAGACCCTTTTCCTTGTTTCCCTTTAATAGCCACTAATGCTTTGGACTTTGAAGACTTGAGAATCCCCATGCTCATTAAATTTGATTGTTCTACCATCAACATCTCTATGAAGGAATCAAATGAAGGTATGGTGTAGGAAGAACCTAAGGTCAACTTATGAGTGTTGAAGCTCAAAACAAATGATGCATACTTTTGAGGTAGTTTTCTCATCAAATTATAGATCAATTTTTCATCCTCTATGATAATTCCACAATCCTTAACCATTGACCTTAGCTCATGTGCCTTGGTGATATAGTCTAGAATTGTGTCAAACTCCTTTGGATCTAATGACATGAGATTTTCATCAAGTTCAAAACCCCTAGCTTTGTCTACTTTTGCATACAAGCTAGTAAACTTATCCCATGCTTCCTTTACTATTTTATAATTATCAACATAGAAGATAAGATCTTCATGTACATACTTCCTCAAAGTACCAATAGCAACCTTATTGTTATGATTCCATTCATTTAGTTTATTGGGATTAGATGATGCAACCATGATTCCATCAACATAATCAATACCTTTTTCCATCCTTTTATTCCATGCTCTAATTTTCCATGTAGCATAATTATGTGGAGTTAAAAGTGGAAACCTAGGAGAACCCCTGATGCAAAATAAAAGAACACAAGAGAAAGAGAAGTGAAAACACTCAAAATGCACCCCCTAAATCACTCAATCAAAGAACCCCCAAAATAGATGATTTTGGCACTTTATACTTAGTGCATGTACAATTTCCACTTGTCAAAATGAACCAAAGTGGACTTCTAATTTTGATAGTTACAACAACAAATATGAAGCTATATCAGACTCAACAAGATAAGACACAAGATCTCTCCAGGATCGGATTAATTACAAGTGCCAATAGGCCAAAAAGAGACCAAAATTTTAAAGTACTATGTCTACTTATAATTTTTCCAAACTGATACCTAATCTAGAAAGTAGACAAAAAATTATGCACTTTCAAAAAAAATAACACCTAAATATGTGTCCATACGATCCCAAATGAAGCCTTTGAAGTTGCAAAAATTGGGATTTGCAATTTTTAGAAGAATTTAGGAACAGATATTGCAAACGACCTGCACTAAAGTGTAGATCACAAAATTCTACCCCAAAACAAAAAACATTACTCAAAAAAAGGAGTTCATATGAGGGAGATATCACTATTTGAAAATCACCTCTGTAATTATTTTTCCTAAATCACTGTTGTCGCACCTCCAAAAAAAATGACTCTATATTTCACCTCAGATGTCCAATTTTGATGAAACAAGAGTCAATTTAGGGGTTTTTTGACCTTCTAAATGTGATGCCAACATTTGATTTGTGCTAGCAAGCTCTAATCTTGACCTACAAAAGCATCTCTCTAATGACTATGCAATGAAACTCCTATGGCTTTGATACCACATAAGAATTTGGTATAGCTCTGATACCATGTAAGAATTTGCCTAAAGCAAGAATGAAATGCCAAGATCTAGAAGCTCAAGAGATAGCACAAGAGAGACAAGCTATGATCAAAGGAGAATGGATTAATCAGATAATTGGATGAATTTATCATAGAAGTGCCTTGTATATAAAGGCAACTGATATGTTTAGAAGTCATACTAGAGATAAGCATAACAACTAAGCACATGTCCACCAAGAGTCCATTATCCTCCATTGTGCATGAATGCACATGCAAAAATGAGAGGATAAGAATACAAAGGTGTATATCATAAAGAGATGTAGTAGACAACATTTGCTCAATTGGAGTGCAAACTACTGTGTTTTCAACATGACAACTCATATGAATATGCAAACTCCAAGGTGTCTACATGACAACTCGTATGAATATGCAAACTCGCAGGTGTCTAGATGACAACTAATATGAATATGTATTAACCTAAGTAAACTTAAGTCAAGTGTAAATAGTAAATACTTATTTACACCAACATCTCTACATTCTTCGAACTAGACACCATGATGTGAAACTAGGGTTTACAAAATTTAAACTATGTATCTCAGCTCATGATAAATACCTTATGAAATCTGACGAACTGGAGTAGAATTGTTTCTCAAATCTTTTGCAACTACTTTGAATGGATTTCCAAATCACCTTCTTCTTTGCTCGCTCTTTCTTGAATTTGAAATGATGAAAAATGAGCTAAAATTGATCAAATACCCTTTGAAAACCCCACAATAAATATTGAGTGCTTACATAGATGTAAGCTCAACATCAACCAATTTCAGGCTCACTTGACATCTATTGACATTTCAATCACTCAGCAACCACTATGATCTCAACATCAACTAGCCAGTCTGTTAACTCAACATCTTCTAGCATTTCACTTGGCCTACATAGGAAATATTTCATACCTAGAAACAACATGAAAAACTTAGAGATTTATCTTGGATTTCTAATAACATCTTGCATCTTTATTCATGCTAATGTAATCTTTTTAGTTCTGTCATTTTGGAATTTATGTATGATATAACCTTTAAGTGTTAGTCCTACATACCTCTTGATTGCCTAGTTTGATGAGGTGTGATCACCTGACCCATTGGGTGAAGTGATCCCTTCTGTATTTGATGTACTGCAATCATCCTTTCTCTTCCATGTCTTGTTCAGTTCATCTCTTATGTGTTTAGCATCTACCTTGCCTTTGCCTTTATCAAATTCACAACTTGGTGTTTTTGACCTATTTGGACAATATCTACTGATGTGACCAATCTTCAAATAGCTAAACCTTGTGGTTTGACTTAACCATCTTTTGCAGTTACCACTAAAGTGTTTCCTAATACAATTCTCAGGAATATGTCCATATTCTTAACAATAATGACAGCTATATCTTGTATTATAATCCTCTTTTAAAAAGTTGCCATTGTTCCTTACCTTTTCTTGCCTGTTTGATGACCACATGGGTTTGGATCTGCATTCAAAATTTCTATGTCCATACTTCTAATAGTTGTAGCAATATCCTTCAAATCTTTGTATTTGCATGGTCTTAGTTCTACATGCATGTGCCTAATGACCTTGTTTGTTGCACTTATGGTAGTGAACCATGTTTTTAAGCTTGACATTCTGATTTGTAATCTTACTCTTGCACACATTAGTAGTATGTCCTTTCTTACCACAATTATGACAAGTAGGTTTGGAGTTCTTACCTTTTTTGTTCCTTTCTTGTGCACTTTTGGATGATTCTCGTTCTTTAGTACTTGTGTATCCTAGTCCAAATGAAATGTCCCTTTTCTGATTTGATATGGTATTTCACACCTCTAATCAGATTTTCAAAAATCAAACAACTGCTATCACAAAGATCCACCAAATTTCTCAAGAAACCCCAAATCGGGTATGTTGAAAATAGTGCTAAAAGCTTCACAACTTCACAAATTATTAATGAATCTGAAAATGGAAATTTTTATAGAACTTTCAGCAGCATAACAGCCTACAAATTGACATTTCCAGATCCGTATAGCGTTTACACAATAGCTTGAAAATGTAGGACCAAAACTATGCTCATCGGGCTCCCGAAATAGCACAAAATATGCCCGAAAACACCACAAGAACACTAATAATCTATCTCAGAAGTTTAATCACGTCCCAATATATATATTCAGATATATTTTAAAAGCTTAAAGTATAAAATACAGCAGCAACCAAAACTGATATGAAATACTCAACCGGAAACACGAAACTCTTACAAAAAATACACCCGGAAACTCACAAATCTGCACTGTTCAGCACAAAGGCAAACTCTGTATGAGCATGCACATGGAATGGCTTCAAACTCCCATCCTTAGCCTTCCTGGAAACCTGCAAACTCTCATTCTTGGGTCTCCCTGGAAACCTGCAAACTCCCGTTCTTGGGTCTCCTTCTCCACAGGTTTGGCAGCCTCTGAAGAATAACAAAGAATGAGTGAAAATCAAGTCTGGAATCTGCCCAAATTGCCTCCAAACCTCTTTAAAAAGGGCATAACTATAACTCACATCCAAGAGAGGTTAATGAAACATATTTTAATAATAATTATCATTTATTAGTCCAACGGTTTCCAAAGATTAACTCCCTTTTTCCGAAACTTCACTTTCTTGGGCCTGCCTGTCTTAGCAAAGATTATTATTTTTTTAATTATTTGAAAAGGGGACATGACAAGTCCTCCCCTCCCAAAAATTGCTTGTCCTCAAGCAATGGCTGAACAATAAACCAATCAATCCTCCTGGATCCCAAATGTAGTCATGAACTATACTACTACCAATTAACACAGACTCTTGCAAGATCCTCTGCAATATGACCAAGAGGAATCCATAATCAAACTGGCAATTATAGCTCAACCAAACTCCAAAATCACCATTACCGCAGTCAAAAAGCCATGAGACACAAACTCTTAGAATATCAAAACCCAAGTAAAGTGGACTACCAACATAGTAAATACCATCAATGCATTCCACTGGCCTATATGGAATGTACAATCCAACTCTGCAACAATGGTGAATGCTCTCAAATGAAACTATACCAAGTATGGAGAATCCACACACTGTACAACTCCTGCAGTCAACACAACTCTGTAGATCATTGGCCACTATCTCATAACCATAACTCCCATGCACCCCTGATGGTGAAAAGCAAATGGAACCCAAACCAAATTTTCCTGCCATCAACTCCTCAGCATAAGGATCAATTGTTAACTGATGTACATACCCTACAATATAATGTTGATTAAAAAAACTAACCTCAGTCAACAGCTCACCATGAACAAGTGATACAACCCACTGTGATTGATCACTAGCTAAGTCAGGAGATGTCATAGCCAAAGGAGTAGAATCAATAACAACACTTGTTGAAGCATCACTCCAAAACTCCTGCTCTAAGTCATGTATTATCAAGCTATCAACTACAGAACCTGTTGCCATGTCGTGCCCATCACAACTCTCATCTCGAGGCATCAAACTATTCCATAACTGATGATAAGCACTAGGAATCAAAGTACATCTCTGTATCATAATCTCATCAACATGGTCATCAAAGGTAAATTGATGAGCGTACCTCACAATGTAATGCCGAGAGAATGCACCAATCTCAGTCAGTGGCTCAGACTATAATCTAGATGAAACTAACTGCAATTGATCATCAACCATGTTGGAACTGACTACTTCCTCCAAAGATATCACCAAGGGAGTAGTATTACTAGCAGGAACCATGCCAACTGTCGACTCGCCAACATCACACATGACCTTTGATACATCTCTAGTCTCTGTGCCTTCAGTACTAGAGGTCACCACCATGTCACGCACACCACAAAAATTTGCTACAGCACCCAACTCAATTGAACCTGACTCTAGTGGGAAAGAACCTGATATGCCAATGTTAGTATCAAGGATGGATGCATCCCCATCTCCACTGTCTCTAACAATCTTGGCCATGGACATCCTCGAATCACCAAACACCACAGCTTGTGACTGTATAGAATCAGGTAAAGATTGTAGTCGCTCTAACTCCATGGTCACCTTAGCCAAATGAAACTGTGACTCCTTGAGAGCCAACTGTGTACTCTCAAGAATCTCAGAAGTCACCTCAAGCTACTCAGTAAGCTCACTCACCTCATCTTCCTTGGCCAACAATGCATCATATGCTGTACTACCCCACTCCATAAGATAATCTCTGTCAGCTACCAACTGCATATAATTTTGTCTCAAAATCCGAATAGCCTCCCATAAAGAGTGGATCTCTGTCAAGGAAAGATAACTTCCTCCCTGCTCATCACTAGTAGGAGAACCCCATCCATAAACTACTAACAACTGACGAGCAGCATCGAAATGTTGGCAAGTGATAGCAATGTCTTGGTCACTAACTCTCAACTGATTAGACACATGATGGCACTGGCTTGACTGTCTCCTACAAACCTCCTCTGATGCACTGTCTGAAGGAGTGTCCTCAAAGTTACTAGTCTCTAGAGTATTACCATCCATATCCTGTGAATCAAATCTAAAGCTCATATCAACATACGGAGTATCAAAAACATTAGCATTGCTATCCAACTCCTCTATACCCAAGGAAACTAAGTCTTCAAAACTGCCCACTGCATCTTTCTGGATGTCATCAATGCCAATATGATCCTGGGACTCATCTATACACACTGCCAAATATGAAATATCATCAACACATTCCAGCAAGTATGGCCGACTGGATATATGAACAAAGCCCAACATTGGTGTATAAAAACTAATACCAACATCAGACAAAATACTGGCACAAGAAAAGACAACACCATGTAATCTGCTAATCAAATCCATGATAGCACCCAAACAAACACTGCTACCAAAAAGTGTTAAAGATCTCCAGTCAACTGAATCCCAAATGCCAATATAACAATCTCGAGTCCATATCCATAAACTAGAATCAATTGGTAACTCAAGCAAACTCCTCACCTGAGTAATATGACCAATACCAACTAACTCCACATACCTGTCATGATGAGATAATGAATTCACACTACTATCTTTGTTCACCTTCAACTGGCTGGAAAAATCATGTGAAGTACTACCAGCCTCAACCTCACGTGATGAAGCATCTAACTGTGTCTGGTACTCTTTCTCAGCAAAGTCATGAATGCTCAATGTCTACTCATCTCTACCAGGTATCTCACCATCATGCACAACAACATCCTCATAATCATCATCTGAACCCACTACATTGTAGTCACTGCCTGTTGTAACTATACCATCTTGAATACCTGTGGCATCACCCTTTGACGACCTGTAAACAATTGTCTCAATTTGAGTATCAAGTTGACTGTTACTATCAATCTGTGTGATATCCTTTCCCACCACCTCTTGTGGTAGAGTAGAATCTGAGACCTCTACCTGGCTATCAGCTAGTTTCTCAAACTCCTCATGCAAGTTCTTAGGAATTGTGTCATCTGTCCTGTGAGAAAATCTGCCAAATAGAAATCCAGTCAACTTATCCACCTTAGCTGGGTCAGATAACATGTCATTTATACGGTGGTGCTCAACCAACTGTTTAGACATGTCATGGCTTATTTTCATAAGTTTATCTTGAATGTCTAAATAACCATCCTTTCTACTATTTTGACTCTGGCTATCAATTGTCCAAGATCGTTCCCTCTGAGACTCTGTACTATACCTGTCCATTCTGGATAAAGTAGAGTGTAACCCCAATAGGATATAACTTCTTCAAACACCAAGAACTAACATGCAAATGATTAGAAGTAGCATGAAACCATAGATTTGGACATGCAACTGATTAGAAGCAACATGCAACCACCAAATTATGACATGCAAGATCTGGGTAGTTGTCAAAACTGACATGCAAGATCTGGGTAGTTGTCAAAACTGACATGCAAACTTCTACAACCACCAAATTCACCAAGAACTAACATGAAAATGATTAGAAGTAGAATGTAACCATAAATTTTAACATGCATCTGATTAGAAGAAACATGCAACCATAAATTATGACATGCAAGATCTGGGTAGTTGTCAAAACTAACATGCAAGATCTGGGTAGTTGTCAAAACTGACCTGCAACTTCTACAAACCCTCAGGCTGGCAAGATCATGGCTCTGATACCACTGAAATTTCCCTTTTCTTATTTGATATGGTATTTCACACCTCTAATCAGATTTTCAAAAATCAAACAACTGCTATCACAAAGATCCACCAAATTTCTCAAGAAACCCCAAATCGGGTATGTTGAAAATAGTGCTAAAAGCTTCACAACTTCACAAATTATTAATGAATCTGAAAATGGAAATTTTTACAGAACTTTCATCAGCATAACAGCCTACAAATTGACATTTCCAGATCCATATAGCCTTTACACAATAGCTTGAAAATGTAGGACCAAAACTATGCTCATCGGGCTCCCGAAATAGCACAAAATATGCCCGAAAACACCACAAGAACACTAATAATCTATCTCAGAAGTTTAATCACGTCCCAATATATATATTCAGATCTATTTTAACAGCTTAAAGTATAAAATACAGCAGCAACCAAAACTGATATGAAATACTCAACCGGAAACACGAAACTTTTACAAAAAATACACCCGGAAACTCACAAATTTGCACTGTTCAGCACAAAGGCAAACTCTGTATGAGCATGCACATGGAATGGCTTCAAACTCCCATCCTTAGCCTTCCTAGAAACCTGCAAACTCCCGTTCTTGGGTCTCCTTCTCCACAGGTTTGGCAGCCTCTGAAGAATAACAAAGAATGAGTGAAAATCAAGTCTGGAATCTGCCCAAATTGCCTCCAAACCTCTTTAAAAAGGGCATAACTATAACTCACATCCAAGAGAGGTTAATGAAACATATTTTAATAATAATTATCATTTATTAGTCCAACAGTTTCCAAAGATTAACTCCCTTTTTCTGAAACTTCACTTTCTTGGGCCTGCCTGTCTTAGCAAAGATTATTATTTTTTTAATTATTTGAAAAGGGGACATGACACCAAATGTATCATTATTGGATCTAGGGGATATTAATATTTTCTCAAAGTATTTGATGGCTTTATTTGTCTTGTTGAAATTTTTAGCAAATTCCTTTTCTCTCTTTAGGTTACTCTGCAATTGTTTGTTCTATAGTTTCAATGTAGTTATCTCAATGTTTTTGGAATTAAATTCATAGTTGGCATTCATCATTTGACTTAGAGTATCCAATTGCATGTTGGAATCTTGGTTAGTTTTGATGATTTCTCTTCTAGTCTATTGGCCAAAATTCTTTTGTCCTTTTCAATCATGGCTTTGTCTTCTATGGCTTTCTTCTTTTATTCAATCACTTCACATAGCAGTATAGCTTGTCATTCTTACTCTAACTTGAGATTTATGATTTTCTTAGCTTGGGCTCTATTCTTTTCCATTAGATCTGTAACCGTTGCATCAAATTCATTGGAGTCTCCATCTGTAAATAACTTAGTAGTGTATATCTCTTTTGTATTGTTTTTCATTCTCCACAATAGAAATTTCCTTCCTTCTCTTCAAAGATTTCTTTAATTTATTCTCTTGCTTCATCTAGTTGACGTAGAATGAGTTGTATTTCAATTCCCTAATTTTCAATAGTCTTTCCCAACTTGTATACTTCCATTTCAAGATCTTTCCTCAAAGCTAAAAAGCTTCTCTTTTAGAGAACAAAGCTCTGATACCAATTGTTGGAATTATAATAGGAAATGTAAACTTCTAAGAGGGGGGTGTGAATTAGTATTTTAAACTTGGACCCATAAAACTTTCGTTACACATCTGTCTCATACATTCAATGAGTAAACTAAAATAACATGTAAAGAATTTTCATTTAAAATATGTAAACACATAAGTAATTATACACATATGACACTAGATATGATTACCCAAAAACCCTCTAATGAGAAGGTAAAACTGGGGTGGGGATGACACCCACAAATCTTCACTACTATAGTAATAAAGTGTATCCAATAAAGGTTACAATATTTTGACCATGAAACATGATCTACCTTGTGAAAGGTCTACCCTATTAAAGGCTTACAAAGATTATTAGGTCTCACCTTGTTAGAGGATTTCAACACCCTATTAGAAGTGTGCATTGCAAAAGGACTTTAACCTAAAACTAAGTAAGCACCTTGTTAGAAGATTCCATGCAGCCTATTAGGACTACTCTATTAAGAGATTTTGATTGAAATCACCTGTTAGAATGTCTCAGCTTTGATCATGCGTTTAGCACTTGATTGCTTGATAACAGATCACCTCTAAACAATGTCTTCTTGATCCTTCTCAATCAAATGTCTCTTTGTTGTATCCTTTTCCTTTCCTCTTTTTTGCTCTAACTGATTCTACAATTTTGTTTCACTTCATAACTTCTAAGCCACCATGAATGAGGTATTTTTGCATGCAAAATTCTCTCTTCACTCCTTTAATTCCTTACACACTCGCTAGAGATTTTAGGGTTTTTCCTCCTTAAGAATACTTAGAGACTTAGGGTTAGGTATGAATCTATAGCTGAGATTCATCCATTTTTCCACTAAATCCTTCCCATTTTCTAATTGGTTGCATGTAATTGCATAGGGAATTCAACTAGAGATTCATCCTTATCTCCAAAATATCAAAATTCAATCTTAAGTTAGCTCAAAAATAGTTTAAATAGTTGTTTGTGCCTTTACAAACAAATATGTCAAGACTGTCTTACTCGGCATCTGAATTCTCTTATGCTTGGCAGACACTAATCTCTCTGCTATGACTTCGCACCTGTATTTCTTGGCATCCACTATTTACTCAACTCCCATGTCAATTGGCATATACTATCTACTCGTCACTTGAGTGAGTTGACACATGAGTGACTCGGAACTCACTATGAATTAGCACTCACTATGAATTAGCATGGTCTAATATATACATTTTATGCTCGGCATGTATTACTAATTCAACATGAATTAAGTAAATAACTTAAGTGTGTTGACACTCACTTGTGACAATCAATCTAAGATCAACAATTCATCCATGCAACTTACATGATGACTGTAGGAAAACAAAAGGTTAACATTTGTGAGATCCTTAGACAACAACTAGTTGATAACATTAACAAGATTAAGAAAACAAAAATGTAACATTCAGATTTGAGTCTTTGTTGACACATTTATTCTTTCAAGTAATGAGGAAATTTTCCAGTATGCCTGATTATGAATGAAACTCTAATAAGTGCACAATAAAGTTGATTACACATTACAATAGAAAGCAACCTAAAGACAAAATAATAGAACTCATCTCTAGAATGATGAAGAGTTTCCCAGCTGAAATAAAATAATGATTTAGAATTCCACCTTCCATTGCAGAAAAATATAAAGATGAGATATGTTTTATGGTTGAGATAGATGTAACTTGCATGGATTCAGTTGGGCCAAGAGTCAAATTCATTGACTCTATGGGCTATGAGATGAAAAAAGAATGAATTAAGGGTTATGGGAAGATAATTATTGAATCTAAAAAGGATGAAGAGTGTCCTAGATGGGGAACCTATGAAGAAAAATTTAGGGAAGTAGAAAGTCAATTATATAGTAAGGATATTAAGAAGAAAGTGGACAAAAAGATAACTAAAATCCCTAAAGAAACTTGTATGAATAAAGAAGAATCCAAAGAAGCTATGGGAATATCTAGATAAATGAAAGAAAGTGGACAATCTAAGATCTTAATTTCCAAGCCATTAGCAATTAAAAGTGGATTTGATAAAGGGGTTACAATTACAATTTCATCCATGCAGTCACCCATTGTAGTAGTTACACCATTACCACAGTTTTTTCCATCTCCACTAGTTCAAAATTTTAAAGAATAAGATCTTAGTATAGTTAAAGTACATACATCAACAACTTTATCTCAGAGGAGATCTACTAGAAGCACTTCAAAAATATTGAAAATTAATGTGAAGCAAGAGAAAGAGGAAACACCTAAGCCTAAAAGGGTAAAAAAACTTTCTGTAGGCCAAAGAAAGAGACAAAAGACAATCGTTATATATGTAGGCAAGAAGAAAAAGAAAGAAAATAAATTTTGAGAAAGAGAAATCACAACAAAAAGAAACTAAAACAGAGGAAGAGATAGTAGAAAAATAAAAATTTGAGGCTAAAACTGATAGTAGAAAGAAATAGAAGCCAAAGATAGAAAATGTGAACTGTATGCTTATTAATGATGGCAATTTTAGAAAGTTGAACAAATTTTACCATTTATATGATAATTTTGAGAAATTGCAATTATAAAATTCCATAGTTAGATACATGATCTTGATTAAGAAAAGGTTTATAAATATTAATAGACAAATACCTAATGATCTATATGAGAGGCTAAAGAATGGAAAAAAGCAGAGTTAGGGAAGAGGAAAAAAAAGTTAGAGAAAGAATGATTAGAAAACTATATGAATTTGAGAATGAGGAACACTTTGAAAGGATCATGAAGATTCTAGAGCCATTGATGAGAAACAAGACAAGAGCTATTATGATTATGAGAGGCTATTATCAGAAGTGTACAAAGAAATGAAAGAGGCCATTGTAAAGGTTATGACAGAATTCAAGGACACTTTGATAGAGGCACAAAAGACTTTAGAAGACAAAATAATGTTATATGTGCCTAAACCTAGTCAAGAAGAAGAGAACATGAAGTTAGGGGGAGAAACTCCTACTTTTTCTACTCCCACTGGCAAATGGAGATACTAAGATGAAAGATGTAGATGACAACTCAGCTTTAGAGATTATTACATCAAAGACACCACATACTACAATTGGTACTAACACAATTAACATTTATAGTACTCATATTACTATTGATAATTCAAAAGATCCTTTTGAGGATTGCGACCCCATTGTTGATAATTCAGTTGGTTAAACAAGCTCTAATGAGGAGAAGAAGGATGAATATTTGGCCACATTAGCAGATGAATGTAAGAAATTTGAAGAGAAGTTACAAATAGATTGGAAGATAATTATACAAGAAACTTCTCACTTTACACCACAATTGAGGTATGCATGATGGCTAATGCACCTTTGACACCCATTGGTGATCTTGAGATTGATATATTCAGCTAGATAACAAATCTTGCCACTAGTAGAATTACAAAAAAGACCAAAGGCATAAAGAGGACTTGTTAATGCATGTAGCTTTGGTCGGACATTACTATGATAAGCACATATGTATGTATATACGCACAACATCATGATGCACATGATGTTGTGCATATATGCATACGTACATGTTGTACCTTCCATAGTCTACAACCAATGAGATATATATGTTCCAAGATCATTAAGGCATGATCGAGATTATTTTTGGTTCCTTTGATGTTTAGATCATGATTGATCTATCCTTTATATTGTGAAGAACCTCCTTATAGCAATATCGTGAGAATGCTCGAAATAACAGAATACCAAGTGATAGCAGAACTCAGAATGAATCTACTGATCGCAGGCCACTTCGAGGGGGTAACCTCCTTTGAGCAAGCTCAATACAATAAATTCGTCCGTACCCATCAAGGGCCTCAACCTATTCTTATATACTGGGTACGATCTAGAAAAGTAATACTACCTATGCATGTGGGATAATAAAATATACTCACGGGACGACTTACAAAGCATATGCGTCCAACAACACTACTCTAACAAAATAAACAGAAGGAACACACAGGTTCCTAACATCCCCTCTCCCTTAGAAAAAAGCTTTGTCCTCAAAGCTTAAGGTGTGGAAATTGTTGTTGAATCTGAAGAAGGGGTTCCCAGGTAGCATCCTCTGGTTGCATGCCATGCCACGGAATCAAGACCTCAGAGATGGAGCGAGAGCGAAGCTGGCGAGTGCGCTGGTCAATGATTGCCACCGGCTCCAGGATAATGGATCCTTCCGTATCCATTTCAGGGAGAGTAGTTTGTGCTCTGATAGTGGTACCCAGAACTTTCTTTAGACAAGAAACATGAAAGACTGGATGAATGCGGGAAGAAGGAGGAAGTTCCAGTTTATAAGCAACTGAACCAATCTTCTGCAGAACCTTATAAGGCCCATAAAATTTTGGGGCCAGCTTATGACGCCCTTTCAGCTTTAGGGAGGATTGTTTGTATGGCTGTAGACGAAGAAAAACCATATCCCCAACTTGAAATGAGCGCTCAGAACGGTGTTGATCTGCTTGCTGTTTCATCCGATTACGGGCCATGTGAAGATTATCCTGTAAGGTACGAAGAATCTGATCCCTGCTGCGGAGAACTATGTCAACTGCCTGGACTGGTGAGCTGTTGGGAGTGTAGGGAAGGAGCACTGGAGGTGCCTGACCATAGACTGCTTCATATGGAGTCATTTTAGAGGCAGTGTGGTAAGAGGTATTGTACCACCATTCAGCTAAAGGGAGCCACTTGGCCCACTGATGTTGCTGCTCAGAAGTGAAGCAACGAAGATAAGTTTCCAAGCATTTATTGACAATTTCAGTTTGACCATCAGTTTGTGGGTGATAGCCCGAACTCATCTTCAGTTTGGTGCCAGTTTTCTGAAACAGTTCAGTCCAAAAATGACTAGTAAAAGTTGCATCACGATCAGAGACAATGGAAGAAGGGAGTCCATGAAGACGAAATATCTGGTCCATGAAGATTTGTGCAACAGAGGAGGCAGTATAGGGGTGGCTGAGGGCACAAAAATGACTATATTTCGAGAGACGATCAACCACAACCAAGATCACTGTCTTGCCACCGGATTTAGGAAGCCCTTCAATGAAATCCATAGAAATATCAGTCCAAATCCGTGTAGGGATGGGCAATGGTTCAAGCAAGCCAGGAAGGAGGGTCGTTTCACCCTTGTGGCGTTGGCAAGTATCACATTCAGCCACCATCTGTTGAATCGTCTGTTTCATCCCTTTCCAAAAGAAGTTTCTCCTTGCTCGCTCATAAGTTTTGAGGAAGCCTGAGTGCCCTGCTGAAGGAGAAGCATGGAGTTCATAAAAAATAGCCTGATGTAGAGCTGGGTTCTGAGGAAGCACTAGCCGACCCTTGTATCGAAGAGAAGCACCATCCCAAGAGTAATGTGGTATAGCAGAAGGATTATTGGCTAGCTGGTGAATGATTTGAGATAAAGAAGAGTCACTGTCATAGCCCTGCTGAACAGACGCTAACCAATTGGGAATGGGCATAGAAATAGCGGAAAGGGAAGCTTGATTATCAAATGTGCGAGAAAGAGCATCTGCCACAATATTCTCCTTACCCTTCTTGTAGGTGATCTCATAATCATACCCCATGAGTTTGCTGACCCATTTCTGTTGTGTAGGAGAGGATACCCGTTTTTCCAGGAAGTATTTCAGACTTTGGTGATCGGTTCTGATGCAAAAATGACTCCCTAAGAGGTATGGCCGCCACTTCTGTACAGCATGCAAAATAGCCATCATTTCTTTTTCATAAGTAGAGAGGGCTAGATTCTTACCAGAGAGGGCTTTGCTAGTGAACGCAATAGGATGGTCATCTTGCAGGAGAACAGCACCCAATCCATTGCCGCAAGCATCACTCTCAATAGTGAAGGGTTTGGAAAAATCTGGCATCGCGAGAACAGGTGTACTGCACATAGCCTGTTTCAGTTGTTCAAATGCAGTCTCAGCAACAGGGGTCCAGGAGAAGGCATCCTTTTTTAACAGAGCTGTCAATGGTGCTGCAATTTTCCCGTAATCTTTGACAAACTTGCGGTAGTAGCCAATCAACCCCAAAAAACCCCGAAGGCTCTTGAGAGTTTTAGGATGCGGCCAAGTTGTCATGGCATCTATTTTTGTAGGATCCACCCGCACTCCATGGTGTGCAACAATATGCCCGAGATACTCCACTTCCTCCTGGCCAAACACACATTTAGATAGTTTTGCACAGAGTTGATGATCAGAGAGAAGTTGCAAGACAAGCTCCAGATGATGGAGATGCTCAGCCCAAGTTTTGCTATATATGAGGATATCATCAAAGAAGACTAGAATGAATTTCCGGAGGTATGGTCGAAATATGTTATTCATCACTGCCTGAAATGTTGAAGGAGCATTCGTGAGGCCGAAGGGCATGACTAAAAATTCATAGTGACCATCATGTGTGCGGAAGGCAGTTTTAGGTATATCCTCCTCATGAACCCGAATTTGATGATAACCAGAACGAAGATCTAACTTGGAGAAAAAATGAGCCCCATGAAGTTCATCAAGAAGTTCATCAACAACTGGAATGGGAAACTTGTCCTTTATAGTGAGATGATTAAGTGCTCGAAAATCAATGCAGAGTCGCCATGACCCATCTTTTTTGCGAACAAGCAGAACTGGAGAAGAAAAGGAACTGGTACTAGGGCGAATAATACCTTGCTTCAGTAAGTCACGGACAAGTATCTCGATTTCGGTCTTCTGATGAAATGGGTAGCGGTAGGGCCTGATGTTGGGCGGAACACTGCCAGGAAGGAGCTGAATACGGTGGTCCTTTGGACGAGAAGGAGGTAATCCCACAGGTTCAGCAAATATACCAGAATACTTGTCCAAAATGTGTTGGAGATCGGCAGGAGTGCTAGAGACTGCTGATGGCTGCATCTGAATGGAATGGAGCTGAGCGATGACACCATGTGAATTCTTCTTAAGAAGTTTTTCCATACGGTGTGAACTGATGATGCTGAGAGACCCTGGTTGTAAGCCTTTCAAAGTGTGTTGGTGCCCCTCGGCTGAAAACTGCATCCAAAGTTCAGCAAAATCCCAGAGAATGGGGCCAAGAGTGCGTAACCATTGGGCACCCAAAACCACATCACAGCCACCTAAGGGTAAGGCAAACATGTCAGAGCGCATGTTATAATCTCCAATAGAGAGACGCACATTGCGACATTTCCCTTTACAAGGTAAAGTGCCCCCATTGGCAATCATGACTTCAAAGCTAGAGCAGGGATGGATAAAGCAATCAGCCTGTTTGGCTATTCATGGATCTTCTTGAAGAAACCCTGGACCCGCATGGTTTGTGGAGTAGTGACTCCTGCCAAAGCATGGACAGATATCTCTGGTGGAGCTTCTGGTGAAGGAGGTTCAGGCTGGTGAGGCTCAACCTCATCATCCACTGTTTCCTGAGCATCTACATATTCTTCCAGTTCCGGGGGAGAATCCACATCCAAGAGATAGAGCTTTTGCTGAACACATCTATGGCCCCGAGACCATTTCTCATCACAATTATAACAAAGCCCTTTGTCTCGCCTGACTCGCATCTCTGTTTCAGATAAGTGCTTGATCGGAGTAGTTCTGGGAGCTGGTATGACTGGAGGGTTGTGAGAACCTGTATTTTTGAATGGAACAAAATTAGATCTGGAGCGTTGTAGAGCACTAATCTTGTCTTCCGCTAACTTAGCCAACCCAAGGGCTTCCATCATTGTAGTAGGTCGAAACATTTTGACTTCTGAGCGAAGTGCATCCTTCAGACCACTGACAAAACAACTACAGAAGAATTCATCAGACAAGCCCTCTGTGTGATTAGCTAATTTTTCAAAATCTGTCTGGTATTCTCTTACAGTGCCTGTTTGACGCAGTTTAGTGAGTGCTCCTGTGAAATCATCAAAGGAACTAGGGCCAAAGCGCTCCAAAATGAGGGTGCACAATTCGCTCCACGTTGGGCCTACATTAGCCTTGATGTACCAACGGAACCATTGAAGAGCTTCATGTTCCAAATGAAAAGATGCAAGGGGGACTTTGTGGTTATCCAAAGTATTATGCAAGCTGAAATACTGCTCTGCCCTATAGATCCATCCAGTCGGATCAGAACCATCGAAGCGTGGAAAATCAAGCTTTGGGCCACGGAAATTGCCAGAAGAGGACCCAGTATCTCCTGAATGGTTTCGGCTCATGGCTGACTGCTGAAAGTTAAGACCCAGAATTTTGTCATCCAGATCTTGAAGTTTGGTTTTGAGGGATGCAATTTCCTCTTCCATGATTTTTGCTCCTGTACGCGTAACAACCATAAAACAAGGGTTTTTTTTTTTTTTTTTTTTTTTTTTTTTTTTTTTTTTTTTTGGAATGGGTAGAAGATGAGAAACAAAAACTTTTTTAGTTACGGAAAACTTGGATTTGGGTAAAACTCATATAGGAAATGGGTGTTCGACGGGTGGTGGAAGACTACCTGGGGACAAGGGAAAAAGAAAAATGAGGGTTTCAAGGGTAGGGAGGCGAAATGAGGCGAACAGTCCAAGAGGGATAAGGGAGCAAAATGAGGAATCGAATCTTGTGGCTCAGTTTGGTGGCGATTGGATGAGAGGTGAAAAAGATAGGGCAAACCCTAAAATTAGATAAATGAGAGATTTAGGGCTTTGATATGTAAAATTTGGGGTTGGGTCGCCAAGGAAGGAAGTATGCGAAATGATATTGCAGACGTTCTACGGAAGTATGAGCAGAAACAGAAAGCAAACAAGGAAGCTACGACTAAAAAACAGAAAAATTTTTACTCTTTTTTTTTTTTTTTTTTTTTTTTTTTGAACAGTCGACTTAGAAAAATTCACTCACAGACAGAACAACTGAAAAGAGTTATTCCAATAACAAGAGATATTAGAAGTGAGAGGAACCTGAAGGCCACGACAGAAAAAAATTTGATGTAATTTCCACCCAGCGAGCCCAAGAGAGTGCTCTGATACCAGATGTGAAGAACCTCCTTATAGCAATATCGTGAGAATGCTCGAAATAACAGAATACCAAGTGATAGCAGAACTCAGAATGAATCTACTGATCGCAGGCCACTTCGAGGGGGTAACCTCCTTTGAGCAAGCTCAATACAATAAATTCGTCCGTACCCATCAAGGGCCTCAACCTATTCTTATATACTGGGTACGATCTAGAAAAGTAATACTACCTATGCATGTGGGATAATAAAATATACTCACGGGACGACTTACAAAGCATATGCGTCCAACAACACTACTCTAACAAAATAAACAGAAGGAACACACAGGTTCCTAACATATATTGGGTCACAGATGTAATGATTTGTTATACATTTAATCATTTTGTTTATGATAGTAACTAATCATGAGTATTAGTTAAATGAATGGGTGTGAGAATGAATGTCCATGTCTCCAATTGGAGACATGACCATTTATCCCCACACCCCTTCTATTGGTATTTATCCAATCTATCCAATGTAATCTTGGCATCAAAATCTATTTATGCAAGCACTCCAAAAGGCTCGAAGATAATTCTGAGTTGATATACTTCATTTTTGTTATTATTGCACAGATTCTAGAAGCGATTCAAAACACTAGTGTTATTGTTTGTACTTGTAACAAAAATTCTGCAATCAATTTAAATATGGTAATAAACTTTACATGGTATCAGAGCTTGGCTAAGGAAAGATCATACTAAGTTTATAAGGATCATATTTTACTTCAAATAACAGTCCTCCCTCTCTTGACAAAGATGACAAACACAATGAGATTTGAACATCACCTTGGAAGTGATGATAACTTTGAATCCTAGAAACTTTGATTAATGATGTTGTTAAAAGAAAACAAATTGGAATCATTTGTAAGAGAGGAAAAAGAGGAACCTAAAGATGATCTTGAGAAATTAGAATGGATCGAGAAAAATGAAAAACACTATGAAGATAATTGTGGATGTTGTTCAAGACCACATAATACCTATTGTGGCAAAACATACCATAGTATATTGTATGTTTCGTGCTCTTGAAAATGTATTTATAATCAATAATATAGATAGAAAAATTTCTCTTAAAAGGTAGATGAATAATGTAAGCAGGAATAAAGGAGAAACTATAAATGCTTTCTTTATGAGAATCATAGATTTGAGAAATCAATTATCTGCACTTGATTATGAAATTGAAAATCAAGAATTATCCTTAATAGCATTAGGAGGAGTTCCAAACTCTTGGGAATCCTATGTACAAGGTATAAGTGCTAGGTCTAAAATCCCTAAACGAGATTGTTTAAGATTAGATTGTCTTCAAGAAGAATCGCTATTAATGATTAAGGGAAAACACAAAACCCTAGATGAAGATGTTAAAGTTCTTAATACAGATGCTCATAAGAAAGGAAAAGTAAAAAAAAAAATTCATGAAAAAAGACAATCCAAATAGAAGAAAGACATGTCCAAAATTTAATGCTTCAGATGTGATCTATATGGACATTATGCAATAAATTATCCCAATAGATCTAAACCTCAAGCATTTTTGCAAAATCTAAGAAGTCAAATGAAGGCAATGAATATGAGAAATGTGCCTTCTATTCAGTATTATCTAGTGAGATATCAACCAAAAGGAGTACATGGATAGTTGACAGTGAGTCTTCTAGACACATCACTAGATATTAGAATAACCTAGAAAGCATGCAAATAGAAATAGATGAAGAAGTTACAATTGGTGATGATTCTATACACTCCGTAAAATTAATTGGGACCTGCACCATAAAATTGAAATCTGGAAATTCTATTCAACTTTTTTGAGTTCTTTAAGTACTAAGTATTAAGAGAAATTTAATATCTATATCTGTACTTGAAGATTATGGTTTTAGAATTACATTCATGAGAGGGAAAGTACTAGCATGGCCTAAAAAATCAACCATTAAAAGGGCTCTAACAATAGGATTAAGACAAGGACTTTTATATGAGCTATGTGATAAGACAAACCTTGCACTTGTACATGAGACCTCAAATTCAAATGAAATATGGCATAGAAGACTAGGTCATATCAACTTCATACTCTAACATCAATGGAGAAGGTAGTAATTTAAATGCCCAAGTTAAACATATTCACAATGAATCATGTAAAGGTTGTGCCTTAGGGGAAAACACTAAAAAGCCATTTCTTGATAGTTTGAGCAAAACTAAAGGAAGTGTTGGAACTTGTACATTCTGATCTATGTGGGCCCATGTATATACCTTCTATAGGAAGATTCTTGTACTATTTGATATTTATTGATGATTTTTCAAGGAAGACATGGATATACTTCCTTAAATACAAAGAATCTAAAGAGATTCTCTCTAAGTTTAAAGAATTCAAAACTATCACTGAGAACTCCTCCAATAAGAACATTAAAGTTTTGAGAATAGATAATTGGAAGGAGTATACTTCTAAAATATTTAAAGAGTTCTACAAACTCTCTGGGATTAAGAGGGAGTTCCAGTCCCTTACAATCCTCAACAAAATGGGGTTGTTGAAATGAAGAATAGAACTATTGTAGAAGTTGCTCGAGCTATGCTTTTTGTTCAAATTTTGAGTATGTCCTTCTGGGCTGAAGCATCCAACACTATAGTCTATATTCAGAATAGATTTCCTCACTCACATTTGGACAATAAGACTCCTGAAGAAGCATTTCCTAGAAAGAAACCTGACATCAGTCACCTAAGGATATTTGGATGTCTTGTATATGTTCATGTACCTAAGGAGAAGAGAACTAACTTAGAACCTTATGGAAGAAAGGGTATTCTCATTGGTTGTAGAAAAATAGTAAAAGGATACAGAGTCTACATACTTGAATAGAAACAAATAGAACTAAGAAGAGATGTCATCTTTGAGGAAGACATTGCTTTCAAAAGAGCCAAAACCTTCGATGAACTAGATACTTTTAATGTATCTTCATAAGAGACTCTTCCTCCTAAGATTCAGAGGGAGTTCCCTAAAGAGACTTCAACTGAAACTAAAACCCTTCTAGAGACTCAAGAAGAGACTCTTGATCACTCTAAAAGGCCACTTTGGGCAAGAAAAATAATACAAGAAAGAGATGGATTCATAGCCCCTTCAGGAACCTTCTAAGAAAACAAGAGACCTAGAAAATTGACATATAAAGCATTCTTGTGTGAGAGCTTGAATCTTGAACCTTCTAGTACTTTAGAAGCACTTAAACGTTGAGCTTGGAAAGATGCCATGGTGGAAGAATACTAGTCTATACTAAAAAATGATGTTTGACACATAGTTTTGAGATCTAAGAAAAAATCTTTTGTGTCTTCAAAATGGCTCTTCAAAGTTAAGTATGTTGTAGATGGCAGAATTGAAAAACATAAAGCTCATTTTGTGGCTAGAGATTTTTCTCAAAAGGAAGGAATTGACTTTGAAGAAACCTTTGCACCAGTTTCCAGGTACAATTTTGTTAGAGTTGTAATAGCCATCGCAACAACCAAAGGTTGGAAAATCTATCAAATGGATGTAAAAACTACTTTTCTTAATGGAAAAATAGAGGATGAAGTATACTTGGAACAACTAGAAGGATTTGTAACTCACGATGTTGCCTCTCATGTTTGTAACTTGAAGAGGGATCTATATGGACTTAAATAGGCTCCCCTAGCCTAGTATGAAAGGATTAACAAATACCTTTTAAGTCTTGGATTCACCAAGAACATGGCTGGTCCAAATCTCTACTTCAAGATAACTAAAGGTGATATGCTAATTCTAATTCTTTATGTTGATGATCTTTTGATTACAAGCGAAGAACATCTCATTAATTAGTGTAAGAAAGATTTGGCTTCTGAATTTGAAATGAAGGATTTAGGAATTCTTCATTACTTTCTTGGTTTGGAAGTACGTCAAAAGCCTGGTAATATCTTTCTACATCAAAGGAAGTATACTATTGATATTTTGAAAAGATTTGGAATGTGGGACTCTCAACCTATGTCTACACCTATGGAAACCAACCTTCACAAGCTACAGGAAGCAAGTACTAAATCCAAACTAGTTGATCCCACCTTATATAGATAGATAATTGGGTCCTTGATTTGTCTTTTAAATACTCGACTCGATATCTACTATGCAGTGAATACATTAAGTTAGTTCATGTGTGAACCTCATGAGATTCATCTTGTTACTTTGAAGCATATCTTCAAGGTACTATTGGGTATGAACTTAAATATGAGAATACCAACTTGGAGTTATATGGATATACTGATTCTGATTGGGTCGAAAGTGTAAAAGACTAGAAAAGCACATCTGGATACTGCTTCAATTTAGGATCAGCCATGATTTTTTGGATTTGCAGAAAGCAAGCTTCTATTGCTCAAAGTTCTACTAAGGTAGAGTATATTGCAGTAGCTATGGAGTAAGAGAAGTAGTGTGGCTTTGGAAGTTACTTTCTAACTTGTTTGGTGAACCTATGAAACCTACCACTATTCACTGTGATAACTAAAGTTGTATCAAGTTATCTATGAATTTGGTATTTCATGATAGATCTAAGAATATAGAAATTCCTTCCACGACATAAGAGACATGGTGGAAAGAAGAGCTATTCAATTAGAATATATTAATACAGGTGATTAAATAGCTGAAATTCTCACCAAGGCTCTCCCTAAAGTGAACGTTGATCATTTTAGAAAGAAACTTGGCTTCGTTGAAATGTAAGTTTATGAGATTGAGTCTCAACTTTGTAAATTTGTATTATTTAAATAAAGATGTTTAAAGTGTAAACTATTTTGTCATATGTGTGACTCTATGACTCATGGACCTACCCTATGTTCATTATTCAAGGTGATAATATTTTATAATAAAATATTGATTCTATTAATATAATAAGGTGACGACTTTATTATTATTAGATCACTATCATGATGAATATCATGTGACTTGATATTCAAGGAAAAATCATGATAGTTAAAAGAGAATGTTGATGGATACCATGTGACTTGATATCTATATACACACCATAACTAGAAATAATATCATGAGACATGATTTTCTTATATATATCTTGACAATATTAATTTTTATATAAAGAAGAACTTATATATATGCACTTTGTCTTCCCTAGCTAAGAGGGAGTGTTAATGCATGTAGCTTCCGTATGACATTATTGTGATAAGCACATGCATATGTATCTACACACAACAACATGATGCACACATTGTTATGCATATATGCATACATACATGATGTTGTACCTTCCACAATCTGCAACCGATGAGATATATATATGTTCTGAGATCATTAAGGCATGATCAAGATTATTTTTGTTTCCTTTTATGTTTAGATCATGATTGATCTATCCTTTATATTAGATCATAGATCTAATGATTGGTTATACATTTAATTACTATATTTATGACAATAACTAATCATGAGTATTAATTAAATGAATGGGTGTGAGAATGAATTTCCATGTCTCTAATTGGAGACATGGCGATTCATCCCTACACCCCTTCCGTTGGTATTTATCCAATCTTCCCAATGTAATCTTGGCATCAAAATCTATTAATGTAATCACTCCAAAAGGATCAATGATAATTTTGAGTTTGATATACTTTATTTCCATTATTATTACACTAACGTTTGTAGATTCTAGAAGCGATTCAAAATATTGGTGTTATTGTTTGTACCTACAAAAAAAAATTCTGCAATCAATTTAAATCTGGTAATAAACTTTAAAGGACTCAAGAAGTTCTTGAAACAGTGACAAAAAAATTATAAAATATCATTCAAATAAAGGTGAGTAGATCAAAACCTAAGAAGAAAGCTAAAGAGGTTATTAAAGTGTTTGATAATTAGTTCATCACCTTTGAGGAAATTGCATCTACTAAGGCACAAGTGAAGCATGATGCACAATTGTTTGATACTATATGCAAGAACATCATAGGGGACTTAGTGAATCTCAACTCTTGCATTAAAGAGTTAAGATGATGCTTAACTAAGGGAAAGACCTTGCATGGATAGTGTGCCCTGTCATACAATTTCATCAATGATATCATTGTTGAAGTATATAGCTTCAGTAAAACAATGTATCTCTGATTATTATCATGACACTTATGTGTATGTGCGTACATTAGTATGTAATATTGATGTATATACACACACTCATAGATATCCAAGATTGTGTGCTCTTTTAAGTTTATTAGAAGTTGTCCAAGACACATGGGACAAAGAATTAAAGAACCCAAACAAAAACTTTTTTTATTTCATTACACACATATCAAACTAGTCAGCATGAAGGAAAGAAGGTAGATCGAAAACATTTGACTCACCTTTGTCATTGATGTCAAAGGGGGAGTGATTGTAAGGAAAATTGTATATTGTATATGTAAAAGTAGGTACAAGGTAAAGTATAAAGTAAGGTGGAGTATGTACAATTTAAAAGATGATATGATATAAGAAGATATTATATAAATAGAAAATGATCCACATTTTCAAATTTTCTATAGCAATGTCAAGAACTTCACAAATTTTTGAATTTTTGAGTTTTGGGATTTAGCCAAATTTTCCATATGTTGTCATCAATGCCAAAGGGGGAGATTGCTAGCAATTTGGCTAAAAGGAGAATATGAAAATAAATTGAGGTTTTCCTTTATGGAAACATATAACTTGTATAAAGTCAACATATTATGAAGATAAAGTTTTGGGTTAAAGACTAAGAAAATTGTCTAAGTATCACAAAGTTTAACTATCAACACATATATAGTTTTGGCTTACAAAGATGATAGGAAATGAATTAGCATGTGCAAACTTGAGGGAAATAGGAACATGATATAAGGATCCTAAATGTGAGAGAATGAGTCTTGATGAGAATTATTTAGAGATATGAAGGATTTAGTGATTACAGGTATGCATAGACAGAACAAGATAGAGATAAGGAAAGAGGTATTTTAAGTTAAGAAATTATTTTGTTTTAAAAAACAATTATTTAACCAATAAGGGATGAAATCCTAGATGTTAACCCTAAGTGAGAAAAGTATAATTTTATATTTTGGGACACATGTGAAGACATCAAAGGTGACATAATAGTATTATGTAGTATAAAGGACAAAAAATTAGACATGAAGTTGTGTGATAATTATGACATTGAAATGGTATTGTTTTGTGATGTGAATTTGATGTTAAGAGCACTAAGAGGTAGTGTATGCGAAGATTGTACAGTGAGCTACAAAGGTCTAATCAGATATTGAAGATATGAGCATTGTAAAGAGGTTTTTGAATCTATACCTTTTGTGTACAAATCTTATTGTATATTACATGTTTGGGTAATGAGCTCATCTTGTATACATTTATTATTGTAATAAAAACTCCTAATAGGGTTGAGGCTTCTAACAAGGCCTATCCCTCTAACAGGAACTAAGACACTATACAAATGTGATAGACTTCTAATAGGGTCAATATCTTTCACAAGATACTTTTGTTTAGTGGATCATTTTGTGAATACCATGTCCATCGGGGTTTTCCCTTGGCCAGAGTTTCCCTAGTTAACAAATAATGGTGTTGTGAGTTGTATTGTGTTATTATTATGTTTCCTTTTCAGTTTATTCACATGTGCATATTTAAAGGTTAATGATATCCATAGTTGGGAAAAAAAATTGGGGAATATTGATTCCCCGCCCTCCTCCCCTCCCCCCACCTCAGTATTTCTTACTTCTAACATAATAACCTTGTGATATACATAATCTTTATCTATCATGATTGTGTGTACAAAAAGTGTCACACTTCTATAAACCATTATTCTTGAGAATACCCATGAAAGAGAGCATCTCAAGAGGTGGCTTATAGCTCTCTATCTATGACATGCAAAGGCTATGAGATGGTTGTTCTCAAATTAACCAAACTATGCAACCCTAGCAAGGTGCACCATAAAACAAGAGATTTAAAGAGTAGAGGCAAGAGTGCCAATATCCAAGAATCTAGAATAAAATGCAATGCAAATGTAAGCTATTCTAAATGAAATGCAAGATAAAAAAAAGAACTAATCTAAAGCATAAAGGAAAATAAGCTATAAAGTATACCATAATATAAGTAGAATGAGAGCTAAGCTGAAATACAAAGATGCAAGAATGCTCCAAGTGTCCAAAATTACCAAGAAAATCTACAGCATAATAATAGCATGAGAGACTAAGATCTTTAGAATGAGGAGAGAGCCCTCTTTTTTTTTTTAAATGTATGGTAGAGATTAAGAGGCAAAATAGGCATAATCAAAGGAGGAGAATGCATCTTGAGTGATACATGTGCATAGGCATATCAACCAATCACAATTAATGGTTGACTTTGGAGAGGATTTGAAATGTGTGGAAGAGAATTAAAGTTATTTTAAAAATAGAAGATTCCTCTCACCTAGAAAATTGTGTTAGTGTAGTTTTTTATTTTTTCTATTTTGCTACGTTTTTCCTACACTTTTAATAATTTTGCTTAGGTTAATAAAGCATGTCTTATTAGGTGAATGGTTGTGAGGTGTCACCTTCCTACATGTGAGCATCCATTAGCTATCTTGGGAAAATACTTTGCTATCTTTAGTCTGATAGATGGTTGCTCCTCATTGGTTGGAGTTGCCACCTCCTCCCTCTTCCTAGCCTATATAAGCATGCTACCTGGCTTGTATTTGGATATCTCTTGTTTTTGCATCCTCTTAATGCTATTTTGCTTCCAGCATTTGCATTACTCTTTTGGAGACTAACTCTATGATGCTGTTTTGATTTTGTATAATTTGCATTCATAGTTTAGATATTTACTCTTTGCACTAGTTTTCTGGGTTGTTAATCTTTTCAGATTCTAACAAATTGTGCATTTATGTGTAGACAAAAATGTCTTTTCTTTTATTTCTAAAATAGGAATAATGTTTTATGTGTGCATACTTGGGATAAGTGGGAAGTGGAGATTTTTATTTAATTAAAATGGAGCATGTTCTTTCAATTAAATATGAACTTAGGATAAAATGGTCAAACTATAAGATAAAATCAAATAAATGAATTTTGGAGATTTGATCAAGGATAAGCATTAGATAAATTATGCAAAAATGCTAGAAAGGGGGCTCATAGTCTAGATGACCATTTTTGGGTGATTATAGTTGCCCCTCTTTGACTAATGTGTGATAATTTAGGGAACACATTAGCCAAAAAATGAAGAAGCCAAGATGATTGAGATATCTGACTTTGAAGAATTAAGTAGAGAGAGATAGTAGATCCTGAATGTATAGTCTATTAGCAGAAATACTAAACATTTGGAGAGAGAAAATACAATATTAGTATGCAATATGAGCACTGATATTTCAATAAAAGAAAGCAGATAGATTGGGAGAAAATAGATATTTATAGCAAAAATCAATTTGCAACAATGGTAGAATATTCCTACCCCCTCGGGATTGAAATCGAAATGAGATAGAGGAGATGCAAAAATAAGCTAGGTTTGATCAAATTAGAATAAATAAAAGTTCATGGTGATAGATACGAGATTAAGACCAAAGAGTGACCACCAAGCAATGAAGATATGCCCCAATTTGACTAATTTTGACCAAGAAAGATAAAGCATAAAAATTAGGTCAAAGAAAGAAGAAATATGAAATAAGATGAAATAGAAATGAAAGCGAAGAGTGGAAGAGAGTAGAAATGATGAAGAAATGAAGAAATGATGATTGTCCCAACAAGATTCAAAGATTAAGCCTCAATATGTTAGTTAACTACATAGAAGAAGGAAGAAATTTTGACTAGAAAGATGAACCCAAATTTAGATTTCAATCTCAAAAATGGATCCAGGATGTTGAGATTAGAAAAGATAGGTCAAAATCATAATGAGATGGTAAGATAGAAAAGAAGAGAGAAATATGAAAGAATAGATAATATAAGATTAAGAAGAGGCAAGAGAAGGATGAATGCAGTTAGCTAGCACATCCATGAAAGATAAAGAAGAGAGCTCTCTCAACACGCAAAATGAAAAGCTAAGCTAGAATGAACCCTAGAATACAAGATAATATGAAAATGTGCAATTGCAAGAGTTACATAAGTAGGTCCTAGTTTTTTTATCATCGAGCCTTATTAGGTACATCAGAAGATCATACAATCATCACAAGTATAATTATGAGGATATGAATATGATCTATATTAGATAGGAATGTGGGAATCCAACCTAAGAATCAAAGACATGTAAGTCAAGATGGAAAATACAGTTAGATTCCCTAGGTTTGATATAGCAAGATTACATATAAATCAAGTCATAAATGCTAAGATAACCCCCAAGTATGGTCTTTGAAAAATAGAAAAGGATGATACATTGAAAGTCAAAGTTTCAAGTAGGACAAGCATGAATGCTCTAAACACCTTAGACTAAAAAAGTATACCCACAATTAGAAAGCAAGTAGAAATTCCACATGCCTCCAGTCTTCTAATCCATGACATCCTTGAAAGACTATTAGGGAGGGAACACTTAGCAAAGAAATTTTCATAAACAACATAGAAAGAAGGTAAAGTTCATCATAGCTCAATGAGTTTTACTATTTAAGTGCATGTGTGTTTGTCACATAATAATTTCTTCAAGACTTCAATCTCATAGTGAGAAATACTACAACATCCTAGATTGTTGGTAGAGTATCTAAAAAGTGTTGAGAAACACTTGATGTCAAGGGGGCAGTGTTGAGAAACACTTTTTTGCATGAGTTTCCAAAGAAACCCTAATGCACAAGAAGACCCCAATAAGCTAAGCAATTGTGCCCCTAAGCAAGGACAAGAGACAATTCCAAGATAGGAAATATGTTGTGAAATGAATGAGACTGATAGACATAGGTTCAAGGGTCTCAAGTAGTGCCTATTTCTAGGTTTTCACCACTCAACAACTTTTTGTAGGACTTTTTTTCAAAAAAATTCAATTTTTAATTTTTTCAATTTTTTTGTGATACATCAAAGTGCCTATTGTTAGGTTTTGACTACGATAATCTTTTTTTTGGGATATTTTATGCTTTTTAGGATTTTTTGGATTTTTTAGAATCATTTAGAGATTACTAGTTCTCAAGAAAGATCACATCATTTTGTCCCAATGTCTAGCATGGTGTAGGATATGATGGAGCAGAAAGCTAGTGGATAAGAAAGGAGTATGAAGCAAGTGAAAGTGATCCTCATGGATTGACTCCTCAAGAGTACCCAAGGTAGGGAAAGATAGCTATATGAAGTAGGTTTTCAATAAGAAATGGAAGCAATGAGCAAGATAGAATGTAGGATAAGTAGTGAAGCCAACAAGAGAGATAGCATGAAATCATATAGTCCAAGAGAGTAGAAATGCCAAGAGGCCTAAGAACCATGTTTTTCTTTATTGTGATCAAGACCAAGGGTTCAACTAGATAGGATAGCTACGAGATAGAGAAATAAGAATGAAGTTGGATATGAAGGCTATGAGTGAATAAGCAAGCAAAATAGAGAATCTCATGGATAAAATAGCTAATATGCAAGGAAAGTTCAACATTGTCAAGATAAAATAGGGAGAAAAGGGGATAAATGGATGGTGGAAGAATTATGCATGATGCATGTTTGCCAAGTTTTCATCATGGTACTCATCCAAGGCACCACAAGAAGTGGTTTTCACCACGACACATTTTCTTTTTTTGGATTTTAGATTTTTAGGAAGAGCTCAATCTTTTTAAATTTGGATAGTGCTCCTATAGGAAAGATAAGTCTTGATAAGCCAATACGATAGATAATTATGCTCAAAGATGTTGATAGGGTGATCGAAGGGAGGTGGTAGTAAAAAGAGCATATGGAGGATAAGAATGCATGTCTTGAAAGAACTGAACAAGCATGGATAGAAAGTAAGTGTAAGCTTGAAAGGATTGCATAATGGTGAATGAAAAAGTGGGTAAGATCAGCATTGACACACAACTTGAAGGGTTGTGGAATAATGGATGGGTCATGGAGGAAATAGCTTGAGGTTTAGATGTATGAAGTGGTAGAGTAATCTTGGAGGAAGATGGAGTGGAAGGCTTCAAAATAGTTTTAGGAAGATGTTTGGAAGAAGATGAAGTGAAAGCCTTTGGAAGCTTGAATGTCAACTTTGATTTCTTTTTCAATGTTGAAGTCTTCCAAAAGAGACTAAGGAATCCATATAGATTTTGAGTTTTCTTTGGATACTTTAGAATATATTTCTTCAATAATGGGTTTAGGAACCCATATTTTCTTTGATTTCACTTTTTAAATAGTGGAGCTTTGTGATCTCTTGAATATTTGTTCTTTCTTTGTATTCACATGTCGATTAGATGAGACATAGTGATCTCTATTTTTTAATGGATTCTTATGTTTATTCTCACTTCCAAAAGACTTGGGATTTGTGGATGAATAAGGTTGATATGACTGGTTTAGATGGATGGATGGGTGGAAATTCATCAAGGATGAGTATCTTTGTTGATCTTGAGGTATGATGGGAGAGCTAGGAGTGGAAAATGTAGGAGACGAAGAAAAATAAGGTCCCAATATGGATGGAAGGTTTGAAGGCTTTATCTCATATGGATAAGGACCAAGGATAGATTTAGAAGATGCAAAGGGATAGTGAGTAGGGATATCAACATCTTTAGAGTGAGAATATGACCAAGGCCATCAATAGAATCATGAGTATCTTTGATAGGAGCAATGCCTTTGATTGGAGCATTTGAAGCTTGAGCAGCTTTGGATAACATAGGAAGAGAAATTTTCTCATAATTTTTAGTAAGCTCAAGGGAAATAGAAGAAGTGGTACCTTCATCATATTTAGGAGGTGGATAAGATATAGGATATAGAGGGGAAATTTTTTGAAAGAGATGAAAGGGTGCTTGATCTTGATCTTTCTTGATATTTATAGCTTTTTATTTTTGAGAGTCCTCTTGACATGGAGCCACTTCTAAGGACAAGGTAGTATGAAGAGAAAATAGAGTAGTTGTCAAAGTAGGCATAGAAGCACATGAAGATTGGGGATCTTTAGGCTTAGTAGCATGGAAAATATTTGCAGCCAAGTGAAGATTAGCTTGAGTTTCTTTTAGAGGTAGCCCTTGAGGATAGGCATAGTCAATGTGGAAAAAATTAGGTTCTTTATTTGATGAAGGCATGTTGGAAAGATTTGAAGTGTTGGAAGAAGCAGAGGTATCAAGGAAACCACCACTAGACATAGGTTCATTAATATGATCTTGCTTAAGAGAAGTATCCTCACCACATGAGTCATTAGAGGTATTATAATCTCATCATCAATAAGATCTTGAATTTTATGTTTCAACTCAATGCAATATAAAGTACTATTCTCATTATGTTGATGATAAGCATAATAGATATCCAAGAATAGGTTTCCATATGAGCCAGACATAGGCAATGTGATGAGCTTAGTGCTAAGAAGTGTTTACAAAATGTCATCATAAGAATATTCCAAGGGAGTAAAATGCCTCTCAAAAGTATACCTAGGATCTTCTTTTTGTTTCTCAAGTGCATAGCATGCATTCATGTCTTCATCATTGTCTTGGGCAAAGATAGATTTATCAAGAAATTTTGGCATAGGCTCAAAGGAGATATCATTTTCTTGCTCTTTAAAGAGGTCTTCGGATCTAGATTATGAACACAATTGATGTCTTGGAGTAGACCTTGAAGAAGATGACCCATGTGTATGTAAAGTTCTTAAGGGAGATTCATTTAAGAATGCAATCTTCTCCTCTAACCTTTTCTCAAGTTTAGTCTTTATTTCTATCATCCTCTTATAGAGATTAAGGTAAGAAATATCATTTGTCTCTTCTAGTTCTTTGTATTGAGTGTATAGATCTTAAAACTCTTTAGTGGCATGGAGGATATCATGATCATCTAGATTTGGTTGAGGTTTGGTAGCACAAGGTTTGAATGTCATAGTGGTAGATAGATAATCAAGCATGAAGGAGACTAGGGGAAGCTAATAGGGTGACATAAGATAACTTGATGTCCAAACTAGAGAGGTAGAGTGTTCACTTTCCAAAATGGTAAAGATAGAGTAAAGTGACTTGTCAAGCAAGGTGTCCAAGCAACTTATGACACTAGTGACTAAAGTCAAGAGCTAGGAAAGAAGCCAAATAGCCAAATAGATGGAGAAAGTGGGGTGAAAATTGAACAACTTTCCCAACCCAAGAGTGTAGTCAAGAAATCAAGGTAACCATTTCAGAAAAAAGATAACTTGCAAGCAGACATAGACCATGAAGATAGAAAGACCAAGAGTACTAAGACCAAAGAGTCACTTTAAGCATGTTCAAGCACTAGAGACATAGAAAAGAAAAGTCAAGTGATGAGACTCCCCTTAGCAAGAAACACTAGAAAATGTTTGCACTTGATGTTTTGACTTGGTTGAAAAAGTTTTTACAATAGTTGATAGCATAGAAAGTTTGATCTTCAAAAGCAATTTCTTTCCAAGCAAGATAGTGACACATGGAGAAGTCTTCAAGAAATAAAGAAAGGGACAAATAAACCTTTCATGATACAAGCACATGTGAGGTCTCAAAATAAAGCCTTACAAGTATTTCATGTGTATGTTCAAAAGATTTCCATAGGTCTAGCACATTCGAAGACACATCAAGCACATTCTACCTAAGGACATGCTCATTACTCAACAACTTGGCCCACACTTGATGCCCATTCACCTCACACCAATTGGTTGCCCATGAGAGATATTGGATTTTTCATGGAAATGCCAATGACACAACCAAAGGGACATAAATGGTGAGTGTAAAATCTTGAGGTGATTCGAGTAATCCACTAGGGTCAATCCTTGCACCAAGATGTTGAGCGGAAAAAGAGGGTAACTTCTAATCCTATGGTGTTTATAAAGGGCTTCCTTTCATAGCACTTCTCTTGCTCTCTATATAGAACACCTTATCATATGATAAGTAATGGACTTCACGGCCACAAGAGTACCTTAAGCATTCTCACCTAGTGATTTTCTCATGCTCACAATCCCACAAGTACTTCAACTAGATGAAGACAAGTACTATGTGTACCAAGGTTTTGTGTCCTTGATATCCTTTAGTTTATAGTGGGTTGGAAGAGCTGATTTTTCTTGTCTCCACTTGGGTCATTCCTCTTGATCTTTCAAGAGCAAGCCCTCTAAAAGATTCTAGACTACACAAAATGGATCAAATTTTGGAGGACAAGATTTTCGATTCACTACAAGGGTGAAGAGAATACTCTCCTATTCCAATCATTTCCTCCAAAAACACTAAGAAATTTTCATTTACACTTTACTCCACCTTGGTATATCAAATGGGTCAAGATTTCTGATTTACCCAAAGGTGAAGAGCATACTCTCATACCAAGTGACAAACGTTAGTAAAATATGTAATTATATGCCTAGAAATAAAAAAAAACTAATCTAATTTTGCACATAAAAATAACTAAAGAACAAAAAAACTTTTTGGTTTGTTTGTTTATTTTCTTTAGGCAACCCTACAAACAAGTGTTAGTAGCCCTTTTAGCAAGCAAGGTCTTTGGCATGCATTTTTTTTAGCAATGAAATGAGAAACTCCCTACAAAACAACTGAGGTTAGGGCATAACAATCAAGTAAGACTTACAACACAAAGTGGTTAGTTGCCTCAAAAATCCAAGTTATCTTCCAACCAAGTGTATGAAAAGAAAGTGCAAGCTAATCACAAATACTCTCATTTTTACTCTTTGCTTTTGACCTAGTCAACAAGATTGGACTTGTTTGCTATTATTTTGGCTCCAAAAATAGAAATGAAAAAAAGATACCCCTCCTAAAAACCAATAAGATTTCAAAAAATGTAAGAAAAACAAAAATATCTCTACATTTGTGCCCTAGGGACCCATTTTCCCAAAACAAACTAGTTTTTTCAAACTGAGTGGTTGAGCGCTAATATGACCTCTAAATTCAAAATATAAATAACTAACACCCTGTATAATTTAGAAAGCTCTCCAAAAATGCATATTTTTTTGAAAAAATCTCTGATTTGAGACCAAAAATGACTTTTTTATGAAAAATAAATAAAAACTTATAACGGACACAAATCAACTCAAAACAATCTGCAATTTGGACTAAGATATTGGAAATGCACCCCCAACTTGCATAAAAAAATTCAGATCCAAAATCAAAGTGGTTTGGAAGATATGCTCAAATATTTTTTAAACTAGGGTTTTGGCCTTCAAAGAAATCTGCAAAAGGGTTAGCCTTAAAACCAAAGTAAGAAACCTGCAAAACCACTTGATTAGATCCAAGAAGTTGCTGTAAAAAATTAGAAATGATAATGTAACCAAAATGCAAGCAAGAAAGTGGAGCTAGAAACTTGGTGCCCCACGATGGGCGCCAAAAATGTGTGTACAAAAAGTGTCACACTTCTATAAACCATTGTTCTTGAGAATACCCATGAAAGAGAGCATCTCAAGAGGTGGCTTATAGATCTCTATCTATGATGTGAAAAGGCTATGAGATGGTGGCTCTCAAATGAACCAAACTATGCAACCCTTACAAGGTGCACCATATAATGCAAGATCAAACAGTAGAGGCAAGACTGCCAATATCTAAGAATCTAGAATAAAATGCAATGCAAATGTAAGTTATTTTAAATGAAATGCAAGATAAAAAAGAAAACCAAGCTAAATCATAAAGGAAACTAAGCTAAAAAAGTATGCCATAATGTAAGTAGAATGAGAGCTAAGCTAAAATGCAAAAATGCAAGAATGTTCCAAGTCTCCAAAATCACCAAGAAAGCCTATAGCATAACAATAGCATGAGAGACTAAGATCTTTAGAATGAGGAGAGAGCCCTCCTTTTTAAAGAAAAATGGATGGTACAGATTAAGAGGCAAAAGAGGCATAATCAAGGGAAGAGTATGCATCTTGAGTGATCCATATGCGCAAGCATCTCAACCAATCACAATTAATGGTTGACTTTTGAGAGGGTTTGAAATATGTGGAGGAGAATCAAAGTTATTTTAAAAGTAGAAGATTCCTCCCACCTAGAAAATTGTGCATTCATGTATAGACAAAAATATCTTTTATTTTATTTCTAAAATAGTAATAATGTTTTATGTGTGCACACTTAGAATAAGTGAGAAGTTAGGATTTTTATTTAATTAAAATGGAGCATGTTCTTTCAATTAAATATGAACTTAGGATAAAGTGGTCAAACTATAAGATAAAATCAAATAAATGAATTTTGGAGATTTGATCAAGGATATGCATTAGATAAATTATGCAAAAATTCTAGAAAGAGGGCTCATAGTCTAGATGACCATTTTTAGGTGATTACAATGATCACATAAATAAATGTTGTTGTTAATGATAAAACCCATCATTAATACATCACATAAATAGTACATCCAAGTGCCAACCAAACCTCTATTCCTAACATCTTGTATCTATATAAGACTTAAAATTATATTTTTTTATTGATCATATTAGGAGTCAAATAGACCCATTTTCAAGTCTATAGTAGAATTTGGAGAATTAATTCATGGATTGTGTTTTGATCTAAGAAGATTTTTTTTTTCTATTTGGTCATTGGACCCAATGAATCACAAGCCCTACTTGATAAATATTAAAGGAAAGAGACATGGAAATAAATTGATATAGAATATACATAACACTAGCAACATGGAAATTGCAAACATGATCTCTAACTTCTCATTTTTGGGTAAAGTGGGCATTGAGGATCTAGAAAGAGAGTTGGTTGAGTGTTACACCAGTCTAAATAACGTTGCTAAATAGTATACATGACAACTCATGATTAATTTTAAGTTGAAAGAAAAAATTCTTGAACAAGATAAGAAGATTGCAGATCTTCTTGTTGTAATTCCAAAGGAGGTTACATATATTGTAGTAAAAATAGAAGGTGATCTCCCTTCCCTCTCTTCTAGTGTTGTTATTTCTACTATTTCATAAGAGGATAAAATTGAGGAGTATGTTGGGGTATTGAGGAGTTAGAAGAAGCAACAAATACACTGGGTGTTAAGGTTTTGTTGGAATTTTTGCATTATAGGGTTGATATCCTAAAAGGAAAAATTGATTTGGTCCATAGGTCACTTTTGAATCTTTAGAGAGATGACAAAAAAATGTCAAAGCAATTTCTATGTTAACCCTTCTTCATTCTTTATGGTCTAGAAGAAATGTGCTTATGGAGAAACTTATGGCTATTATGCCTAACGAACTAAACTTACTAGAAAATATTTTAGAGACTTGGGACATGATCAATAATATAAATATGTTGTTCACCTTTTTTATAGGGAAGTCTCATATCATTAAGGAAAAAATGAAAATGTTTATTGATTCTTACAATGCATACATCTTGACCATTTGCAATGAGAAGGGAAAGTTAAAGAGGTGAGCACGTGGATTGTAGAATTGGATCTAATTGTTGAGAATGTTGAAATATTATTGCATGTGTGGAATGATATTGATACAATTATATTCATGGAGTACTAGATGATTTATTTAGGGTAGAGTTTTATATCTCTGATGCTAGAGCTATCATTGATGATTTGTTGATCGATTGTGTATTCCAGTTGGAGTTTGTGCAAATATTTACATGGCCAAAAAATATGGAAATTGCATTTTTAGAAGTGACAATGAATTTGTCGAGACCAACATATCAATTTTGTTTCCAATTTTTGTATTTTTGCATGAGGTTTATAACCATGGAAGCCAATTACAAAGAGGAGGGAAAACCATTCAATTGAGCACTTTGATTTTGTTGTTAAAGCTACGAGTGACTTATGAAGATTCAAAAAGAAGTTGTACCTAAATATCATAAAGCTATAATCATGTCTCTGGTTATATAGTTCCAAGGTTACTATTATTCTCTATTATTATTGAATTTATTTTTAGTTAAGAAGTTGTCAAGATTTTAATTCCCTAAGTGATCCTTTGGTTGTTGCAATTCTTATTCTATAAAAGGATTTTCAAGATCACTTAGGAGACAATGAGAAAATTTTGTAGAATCGAGTGTATAGGTTTGGGGTCTTAGTCAAGTATAGGGTATGTTAAGAATTATTATGTAACTTTCTTATATAAAAATAGAAGTCCATATTTGAGTTATATCATGGTTGCAATGATTTCCTAATGAGAAAGTTATGATTGTAAAAATAGTGATTGAAAAGTTAAATGGAATATTATTTGATTTGGTACTCTCCTCTGTGTCAATTTTTGAATTATGAATTTAGTAATTCAAAGTTATTACTACATTCATCACATTTATTTCAAAAGTGTATGCATAAATTTATTATCTTTGATCAAAGATTAATTCATGAATTCATAAGATTACAAAAGGATCATGTAAGAAGTCCAATTTCAAATTACTTGAAAGATACTATTGTAATGCAATAGCAATGTTAGTCATGGGTCATTCACAAAATTTATTGTTTACATGATGAATTGTTCTAGGTCTTGATTGCCCAATTGATAAGACATTGATCTAGGTCTATTGGAATTGTTATTATGTTGGTTCTTTCTATCCATTCATACCAATTTTTTGAAATAAAATTAGTTTAGTTTCCTATTTAAGATTTGTATACCTTATGCTCCATAACAATCAAGAATGAAATGAGTAACTAGTTATTACTTAGTATTTTCTTGTTACTTTTGAGCCTTTTTGTGAGATTTTTTGATTTTTTTGATTTGGGGATGTGTTTGGTGAATGTATTAGTTTACTAAATCTAGGTATACCTACCTTGGTAGATTGTAGAGTCAGAAGTGTAGGGGGATATTTTATCCCTATTAATTGGTCGAGTCACTTAGGATAACTCATCCATAAGAGTTGTCAACTCTATAAAACCTGTATTGAGTGCACTAGTAGCCCGTAGAGTGTGAACATGGGAACTAATAGGTTTATAAATTGTTGGGAACAAATAAACCTATTAATCATTAAATTGGCATCCTTGTTGGGAATAAATAAACATGATGATCTTTACTTTCTTGATGTTTAATCATGAAGTTGATATCCTTGTTGGGAACAAATAAACTTGATGACCTTACTTGCAATGGCTTACCATTATTTTATAAGCCATATTTTTAGTTACATTGATAATTCTGTTGCTCTATCAAGCTTTATTTATAAAGTTATATTAAGCTTTGTTTGCAAGCTAGAGCACACAAGCTACATTTTCTCTATCAAGTTTATAACTTGATATTTTCTCTATCATTTTTTAAAAGCTAGATGTTTAGTTATGTATTCTTACACTTGGTCTATCATTTCTTTACTTTGTATGCTTGAGTTCAAGTTCTATCAATCTCTATCAAGTTTTGTTTTACAAGCTAGAGCTCAAGCTCTATCAGGTTTTGTTTAGAAGATATAGTTTTCTCTATCATTATTTTGTAAGCTAGAGTTTTAGATACATATTATTACATTTACTCTATTATTGGTTTATAAGATAGAGTTGTTATAGGTTTATAAGCCATAAATTAGCTACATTTTCTCTATCATTTTTTTATAAGCTAGAGTTTTAGTTACATTTTGTAGGGAACAAATACATTTTTTACAGGCTGGAGTTTTAATTACATATCCTTACATTTACTCTATCCTTATTTCATAAGATAGAGTTGTCATTGATTTTGAAATATAAAGCAACAAGAAAAAGTTGGCCCACAGTACATCTAGGAACTAGAAGGTTAACAACACAGAGAATATGCATTAACAACAACTAGCACATTGTTAGTAGATAGAAAGCAACCATATCTTTGTCTCTATCAAAAATATAGGCAAAGTAAGAGTACATTAAAGAATTAAAACTAATTTAGGCCAAATACTTAATATAAGAGTTTAGATAATGACCAAGTCTCACATGACCATTACTGTGTCACACAAGGTGTTGAGACACTATAGCATTGGTCATAATTCAAAGAAATATCAATTAGATAAATATATGTGTATGTGTGTGCATGTATATCAGCTCACCATGTGAACTAATATACATTCACACACATACACATTGATATGATCTACTCTATTATATAAATCTTTAAGATTTTTCCTTGAAATTGATATGATCAAATCAAATATGAATATTTGATTATCTTTCTCTTAAATCCAGGTTGCAAATTCATATTATTTTGATCTTGAATGCATTTATATGGACTGAGAAAATTATCCTATTTGCTCATTAGATCAGGGGCTAATGATTATTTATTGCACATTAACATACCCGATAATCATAGGGCTTACTAGTTCACTTGATGTATGATCACACCCAATCATAATTTTGAATTAGTTAAGTTTAGATTCTATGTCTCTTCAATGAGACCCTTCACCAAAATGCAATGTTTGTTCATGATTAAGCCCTGTGAGTACTATATTCATGTTGCTTGATTATAAGAGAAAAGGCATCAAAATTGATAAATGATTCTATCTCTTCAAATCAAGACATCCAGACAAGTGATCAAATTGTATTCAGACTTAACTCACAGATTTTGGTATTGATTTGATTCATATCCATTACGTTTTGATAACCACCCACAACATAAATATAGATTAGTATTCCCTACATCTATAAATAATCTTTTCCATTATAGTCTGATCATAAGTTTAATTAAATCTAACATGGTATCAGAGAATTGGTAAAAGGAGATCCAAATTAAATTTGAGATATTAGGTTGTTGTATACTAATATTTCATTCGATATAACTACAATGAACTCCAAGGAGACACAGAGGAAAAATATTGAGAACATAGATTATATAACCTATATTATAGAGGATATATTATAATTCTAGATTATAAAATATATCACAAAGATATAGACAATGCAGACGTTATAATATACATTGTAGATTGCAGGGACCAGACTTTTGTGAATGGCCGTATAAATGATACTATTGATGAATATTGTTAAAGAGGAAAAATCTTATGGCTTTATGGTTATTGAAGAAGCCATGTGATCTATATTACTGTGTTATTTTCTTTGGAATCCTAGTGACTATTACTTGGGAGAAGAAATAGTGATCTTTCTAACAATGACTATTGTTTGGTTTGCACAACAGTGCCCACAACTTTATTATTGATTGGCATGATTGGAAAACATATAATTTATTTTTAGCAGGGAACTACATCTTTTGATCACTCCAAGTAAAGATATCCTACTACAAAATTTGAATTTTAACTCAGAGTCATGTACTCACATCCTCGAGATTGAAGAGGTTGAAGAGGCTCTAGCCATCCTACTAGAAATGATGTTGGAGGTAAAGGACATGCATCTTTCCTTAAAATGTGCAAATATTTCTCTTCTAACATTTCATCCATTAGCTTTAAAATCTTTTCACTATCATTGCTTAAATAAAAGTTGTCTTGATTTGTCATAATGGGTTGATAAAATAGATGACTTGCCAGTGAGAGACCATCATGGTGGGCATGAAATGTAGAGCATGGACATGGAGGATGAAGATGATGATGATGTTATATGGAGCCTCACCATGAAGGATGAAGGTAATAATGATCTTTATACTAGTAGTTTGGGGAGCACATACCTAAAGGCTCTCAACCTTAGAAGACTATAGTTGTAATCAAATTATCTTAAAATTGAGTATTTGGAATCTTTATCATTTCTTATGTCATAAGAGACATATTGAATATATAGTTGTCATGAATTCATACATTTGATTGTGAGGTCAAGTTGAATCCCATCATTGGTACACATATCAATGCTTGACACTTTTGTGTGATAGGGAGTTCATCTCTTACTAACTTAGTTTGATGCCAGGCTAAGAAAGTCCCTCGATATTTAAATGATTCTTTGTGAATGAGTATATTTGAGTATGGTCTAGGAAGTTTGATCATTCCATGCCAGTTGTTGGCAATACATTCCATACATGAATATTATCTGTTTGAAGATGTTGACTTCTTATCAATATATCCATGATGATTAAAAGTCTTGTGAAATCTGATATTAAGGAATGCATAAGAAATAAAATCAACACAAAGTAATGATTGAGAAACTGCCATCAGTTAAGTCAACATGAATCGTTGGATTTGATAGAGGTATGAACAATAAAAACTGAGCCTTACAAATATTGTTAGACATTGCAAAGAGGACTACTCTACAGATCATGTTGAGCTCATAGAAGATTGATTTAAAGCTAGGCTAGACTCACTAAGCTTAGACCTCATAGCATTGCAATATAGTGTTGCACTCCAAACCTTTACACGATAAGTTGTAGTACAACTCGATGTTAGAAGAAACCTTAAATCTCTTAGATGAAATAGTTGCTTATGCTCTTTCTAGTAGACCTATAATCTTGTGAATAATAGATTTGGTGGTGTAGAGGATTAGATTTTCTATATTTAATTCTGGAGAGATACCTTATAAGACATCACAAGAGTTGAAGCACATTCAATACTTGGGAATGGCTATTGATTGTATTTAGAGGTCTACATTGTCATGTTATGGTGGAGATCACAACCTGTGTTGTTTGTGCCTCAAATGGAACTTCCAAATAATAAGAAGTGACTCTATGTTGGAGTTTGGAAGAGACTGAACACCATTGACAAACTTCCACGTTGAGGTGTTGTAGAAGTATGTAAGGCACAATGAGTCTACAATGGGTAGATCCCAGTTGACTCGATAATGAATGCAAAGGAAAAACTATCTAGAACTATGAGTATTTTTAATATATCATTTTCAATTGATTGGAAATGTGGTTTGAATGTAAGTTACATTACATGATTTTTGAGTGACATGAACTCATGATTGTCCATTTTAAATTTTTTTTAATAGTTTTTTAACATGAATAGAATGTATTGTTAATATATTATTTTCACTTTCAAGTTACATTACATTATTTTTAAATTCATTTAATTTATCATCATTAAAACCATGTCACACAACACAATACTAACTCCATACAAAAAAAACACATTATATAAATTATCGTTACATTACAAATAATTTGCCAATCTTTTTTACAAAGTTTTTAAAAATGAATAAAATATATTTTTAATATATGTATGCATGTGTGTGTGTGTACATACATACATACATACATACATACATATATATATATATATATATATACATACATACATATCATTTTCGCTTGATTGAAAATGTGATTAAATGTACGTTACATTACATGATTTTTAAATTCATTTAATTTATCATCATTAAAACCATGCTACACAACAAAAATACTAACTCCATACAAAACAAAATACATTTTATAAATTATCATTACATTATAAGTAATTTACCAAATGTTTGTTTACAAAAGAAATGTGTGGCTAGGTTTATCATTATTGCATAAGGTTCCAACATGCAAGGCCAATAATTACACATAGAAGGCTGCGTAAAAAGATTATTTCAGCCTCATGGGCCTTACATGTTTTGCACTCATTTTCTTGATCTTGTATTTCAACTTTGGCTAAAGCAATGCCAGCCTTGCCCACCTCTCGTGCCTTATGCATTTTGCACTCATATCCTTCATCATGTGCAATTGTAGTGAGGATATCAACCCATTCAAAATATCTACAACCATCATTCTCCTACAATAAAAAATCAACATTAGTTCATATCAAAGAGATTCCATGTGATTAATTTAAAAGATATAATATATAGCATGTCATTAATAACCTTCTTTTTGTTAGGGCAACACAAAAATTGTATGTATTGAAACTTATAATCAAATGAAGAGATGCTCATAACATTCTGTGACAAGTTACCTTTTCCATCACGATATGGAACTTCAATGTCGACATCGATGGTGACTAGAATATGAGTTCCATCAATTGCTCCCATGCAATCCTACAATAGGCAAATTTATAATCAGGTCAACGTATAATCAAGTGGATGTGTAATAATAAGATTTAGAGTCTATAAAACCAAGCTATACAAATAGCATATCTATCTTGAAGTATGGATCAAAACAGTCTTTCCCACTAATTTCTAAAGGAGTGGTTGGACTAGGTAGTAAAAGATAATCACCATGGAGTGCCAAGATTGTTGTCAAAACCTTATGGAAGTATCGGCTAATTGTCTCTCCAAGTGACCAAAGTTATGAGCAATCTTACGATTCCTCAAATTATGGCCAAGGGTATGGAGGAACATCACCAATTGTTCTTCCAATGTTAAGTGCATCGTATTTGTGAAACTTCCTGTTTCCCTAAGAATAGTTGCTAGGTGAAAGAATGCTCCTCTACTCATTCGAATCTAATCATGACAATCAATCTCATTTGAATAAATAATACACTTATAAAAGAGAATCTCGCATCTTTTGCTCTTACATATTGATCTTCTACCTTTTTGTGCAAACGTTGCTATAGATGTAGCAAAGGCAGCCAAAGCAACTAGAAGAGCGCAAATGACTCTTCTCTTCCTAGCAATTTGTCCTAGAATATTTTTATCTGTTAGTAGATCCATCAACAACCTAAAATCATTATAGAGACATATTTTGTTAAATCTATGGAATTAGTAAAATACAGTTAATCCTATGATGAACAACTTCTTAAAGTTGACATATTTTACATATATTTTAGGTAAAGGCTTGATTGACAAACATATAGATATATTGGGTGTTATCATTACAAACAACCCAAGAAATTATGTTATATAATGCAAGTTCTATATATAAGATGAGAATCTTTTAATACTAAAATAAGAACCACATGACAAAATAGTAACAAGATTCTAATTTAGGTATAAGTATGATAGGATATGATGTTATGGAAGGTTCGTAGATGTGGAGGAAAACAAAAGAGTAATGACTCATTTTCATATTTTGATTCACGGGGAAATGCTATTGCAAAATCCTTCTACTATTCACACCCTATTTTTCCATCAGAATGCCCCATTGGCTAAGGCCGTGTTGAGAACTCCCATAATCTCTTTGGCTGCAATAGTATTCATTATAGTAAAGAGCATTTTTTATGGATTAAAATAATAATAATAAAGAGTATCTTTTAACAAAGAACAACACAACGGGAGTATAAAATCCATGCCTAAATGTAAGACTGCAAAATAATGAAAAGTTCTTGTGAAGATGAACATTTTCATATTGAATGTAGTATAATAGATGATAGATAAGCATTTTGTGTCAAATAACATTAGGGAGAGACAATATATGTAAACTCAAAGCAATAACATATGGCAGCAGATAGACAGGACTGACAGATGTTGTCAACATGAAAGCATAACGTCAAGAGCCAAGAAAGTGTAAAGAGATGTGAGCACTGGATGATTAGTACCAGTAGATTGGAGATTGAAAGTACAAAGTGAAAGCTAAATCAGATTGATGGATGCCTCAAATCATCTTAGATTTCTCGTTTTTTAATTTAGTTTACATAGTGAAAAGTTGAATCAGATTGATGATTATCCAATTCATCCTAGATTATTTGATTGTTTGATTCAAGTGTTGTCGATGTTTATTTCTTTTTAAACCAAAGAAGTTGTTGATTTAATGATCTAAAAGTTTGTAAATTCAGCCATGTGTTGGGAAGTCAAAAGTTTAGCTCTGTACAGAGTAAACAATAAGATTGTGGTAGCCATTTTAGCAATGCGACTAGTTTAATTTGTTTATGATTATGATTAATTATCTTTACAGGTTTACATGATTGATTTTGGACTTGCGAAAAAGTATCGTGAACCTACAACTCATAAGCACATCCCATACAGGCATGTAAATGTTAAGATTTTGGCTTTCAAGAAGCACAAAATAAATCTTGAGCAAATTACTGTAAAGATCATTTGTGTTTTTTCCTCGTATTTTTAGAGAAAAGTCTTAAACTTGTGTCTTGTATTTCTAGGGAAAACAAAAATCTCACTGGCATTGCACGATATGCTAGTATCAATACACATCTTGGGATTGGTGAGTAAAACCTTGCATGGCTTTATTGATGATGAATGGGGATGTATTTTCTCCTTCACAAGGGCCATTGCATCGTTGCACATTTTTTTGGGCATAGTTTTAGCTACTTGATTAGTAAGTACATATAAAGACAAGATGTACAAGCTTGGAAGAAGGAGAATAATGGTGACAGCAACCGGATTGTGTGAGAATAATGGAGGAAGGAGAATCTTACACATTGATCATAAAAAATCTTACACAATCACATATAGAAACTCTCGTAATATTCAGAAATCTAATATCTTTGAAAAATAATAGAGTTTATTTTTGTCATTACCCATAGTTAAATGAAGATACATTCCCAAGCCTCTACATTAGTTGTTGACAAGAACAACACTAGCAAGACACCAATGTCATTGTGGGATAATGCACTCCCAATTAGGCAAAGAGCCAATGTCGATCCACCAATATGAAGCATTCTTAATGCCGATCCATGATTAAATGCAGAATACGTTGCAAATCTGGCAACTCTGTGTAATGGAGTCATAATGTCGGCTGAAGTAGTGGCATAGAGACCATGAATCACAGGTGTAGGATATCTTGTATGCGGTGGCTATACCTGGTAGCTGGAAAGCCGAATTTTATCATCTTTGTTGGTATAGAAGTTGATTGAATACAATGATGGAAAAGCTTGAGAACCTTAAAGTGGCTAGGGTTTTAAATTGCATTTGCAGATGACACGGCAAATTTAATTCAACATTTTTTAATAGCAGACATCTATACAAAAGTCATTCAAGCACGCAATGGAAGGAGAACAACTCACAACATCACGTACAAGAGTGAGATTGATAGGAACTGGCGTAATGGGCTCAGCCATGTGCGCTCGGGTATAGGCCGCTGGCTACAAAAGTTTTCTTTGTTTCTCAACAACGTTGCTTACAAGGTAGGTTAAAAAATTCCATAAAAAATGGAAAGCAACAATAGAGGGATTTGAACCCTATGGAATGGGCATGAATTCATGAGTATTCAAACCCTAGCGAGATGGACATGAAAGAGGAGGGATTCAATCTGTAGTGAAATGGACACAGAAAAGCATAATAACTAAAACCCTTCAAGCATATAAATTTTGCAGCACAGATATCATTAAAAAAAATAATAATAATTTTTTTTTTAAAATTTTTTTAAAAATGGATACCTATGTGAGAGGCAAAAAAATAGAGGCGGCAAAATAATTGAGGAGAATAGCACGCAAGTAAAACTAGGATAAAACAAGCTAGGAAAATCTTAGGTCAAGCAGACCTCAAAAATATTTCATTTCTAATAATATGTAATGCTCATTTTTATACAAATTGGAATTAAAATGAGCATTAGACCAGTTCTACCTATTTAGGTGGAATACCAAATCTAGATTTTGGGGGGTAAATGGGCATTACCAAATTCTTATTTTTTCAATTCCAATTCCAATTTGTCCAACACAAACAACAAATTAAAAATTTTCTAGAATTTTGTATGCTAATTCCATTCATATTCCAGCAACCAAACGAGCCCCTAGTGACTATTACTTGGGAGAAGAAATAGTGGTCTTTCTAATAGTGACTATTGTTTGGTTTGCACAACAATGCCCACAACTTTATTCTTGATTGGCATGATTGGAAAACATATAATTTATTTTTGGCAGGGAACTGCATATTTTGATCACTCCAATTAAAAATATTCTACTATAGAATTTGAATTTTAACTCAGAGTCACACACTCACATCCTTGAGATTGAAGAGGTTGAAGAGGCTCTAGCCATCCTACTAGAAATGACGTTGGAGGTAAAGGACATGCATCTTTCCTTAAAATGTGCAAATATTTCTCTTCTAACATTTCATCCATTAGCTTTAAAAGCTTTTTGCTATCATTGCTTAAATAAAGGTTGTCTTGATTTGTCATAATGGGTTGATAAAATAGATGACTTGCTAGTGAGAGACCATCGTGGTGGGCATGAAGTGTAGAGCATGGACATGGCAGATGAAGATGATGATGATGTTATACGAAGCCTCGCCATGAAGGATGAAGGTAATAATCATCTTTATACTAGTAGTTTGGGGAGCTCATACTTGAAGGCTGTCAACCTTAGAAGACTATAGTTGTAATCAAATTATCTTAAAATTGAGTATTTGGAATCTTTATCATTTCTTATGTCATAAGAGACATATTGAATATACATTTGTCATGAATTCATATGTTTGATTGTGAGGTTGAATTGAATCCCATCATTGCTACACATATCAATGTTTGACACTTTTGTGTGACAAGGAGCTCATCTCTTACTAACTTAGTTTGATGTTAGGCTAAGAAGATCCCTTGATGTTTAAATGATTCTTTGTGAATGAGTGCATTTGAGTATGGTTTGGGAAGTTTGATCATTCCCTATCAATTGTTGGCAATACATTCCATATGAATATTATCTATTTAAAGATGTTGACTTCTTATCATTATATCCATGATGATTAAAATTCTTGTGAAATATGATGTTAAGGAATGCATAAGAAATAAAATTAACACAAACTAATGATTGAAAAACTACCACCAGTTAAGTCAACATGAATCATTGGATTTGATAGAGGTACAAACAATAAAAATTGAGCCTTAAAAATATAGTTAGACATTGCAAAGAGGACTCCTCTACAGATCATGTTGAGCTCATAGAAGACTAATTTAAATCTAGGCTAGGGTCACTAAGCTTAGACCTCATAGCAGTGCAATATAGTGTTGCACTCCAAACCTTTACATAATAAGTTGTAGTACAACTTGATGTTGGCAGAAACCTTAAATCTCTTAGATGAAAAAGTTTCTTATGCTCGCATGGTAGTAGACCTATAATCTTGGGAATAATAGATTTGGTGGTGTAGAGGATTAGATTTTCTATATTTAATGTCTGGAGAGATACCTTATAAGACATCACAAGAGTTGAAGCACATTCAGTATTTGGGAATGGATATTGATTGTATTTGGAGGTCTGCATTGCCATGTTATCGTGGAGATCACAACTTGTATTGTTTATGCCTCAAATGGAACTTCCAAATAATAAGCAATGACTCTATGTTGGAGTTTGGAAGAGATCAAACACCAATGACAAACTTCCACATTGAGGTGTGGTAGAAGTATGTAAGGCACAATGAATCTACAGTGAGTAGATCTTAGTTGACTCCATAATGAATGCAAAGGAAAAACTATGTAGAACTATTCACTATGGTTACTATGAGAACATCACATCAAAGGTGAAGGTGCAAGTTATTTGAAGGACTACAAATAGTTGCTTGTTATGGAATGAATTACTTATGTTGAATCCAAGAAGGCATCTAGAAAGAGATCAAATTTATCTAATGCATTTTTAAAATAAGGTCAAAATCAAGAGATGGAGGTGTTATTTTCACAAGGTGTTTTGCCCTTATTAAAAGGAAAAATGACTCCATTCTTGGATCAATATATCTCCCATGATCATGTAAGCAAAGTAAGCTTCTATGAAAGAGTGAGTAACTAAAGGATCTACTTCAGTTGACATCAAAAGATCTTGAACATTTTTCTTTAGAGGGATTAGCTAGAGGAGTTGACTTCAAGGACCTTGGTCTCAAAGGAGTAGACCATGAAGAGATAGATTCTTTTGTGATCAAGAAATGGTAGTAGTCAAAGGACTATAATTCATGAGATGAAGTGAAAGGTCTTCATGTGAATGCATAAACCATAAATAAAAACCTAGAATGCTATTCCTTAATACTGAAGCATGAGAGACCAATATTCTCATCAAGCTAGAGTGGAGTTGGTGCATTTCTTTGAGACAAGCTTGAACTTTTAGAAAATGAAGTCCTTAATGAGAGGGAGTCTCATTGATTTCTTGAGATATACCTTAGTACATTCTTTTCTGAGAAAAAATTGATGTATGAGCTCTTGCATTACACTCTTCTCTATGAGAAATAATTTTGATGTGAAAATCCTTATTTCACCTTTTGGGAGTAGCTTTGGTACATCGACCCTCTGATATGGCTCATGGTGGATGTCATGTGTGACACCATGACAACACCACATGAGAAAATCTGTGATGACTTCATGCAAACTTTTGATGTCATGTGAATGGCTCCATGGCCCTAATGTACATTATTGAAAGGTGATGATTTTTTTTATAATATACACTTGTAATCAACATTGTAAGGTGACAAATTTTACAGTATTCACTATCATGATGAAAATAATGCTAACTTGATATTCATGGAAATGTCTTGTTATATTTCTTAGACAAATTCATCAATACCATGCTAACTTGGTATCTTTTTTATATCAATGTGGTCTTAATGAGATCATCATAATGGAAATTATGTGGTGTAATGTCTGTGGACATGCCATGACATGTTATGGTAGACATCATGTGACTTGGTGTCAATACGCATACTAAAATTAGGATATACAAATATCATGCTAACTAGATATTGTGTATACTCCTCGATATAACATGTTGGGTGATATCTAAACCTATTCATACTTTGTTATCTTCCCCATCTAAGAGGAAGTGTTGAAGAAATATACCGCCGTTCACAATTCAAATAAATTTCAATTAACAAAATATATGTGTTTGTGTGTACATGCATATCAGTTCACCATGTGAACTAATATACATTCACACACATACACATTTATATGATATGTTGTGTTATTAAACTCTGAGATATTTCCTTGAAACTAATCTGATCAAATCAAGTATGAATATTTGATTATCTTTCTCTTAAAATCAGGTTGCAAATTCCTAATTATTTTAATCTTGAATGCATTTATATGGATCAAGAAAATGATCCTATTTAATCATCATATCAAGAGGCTAAATGATTATCTTATTGCACATTAACATGCCTAATAATCACAGTGATTACTAGTTCACTTGGTGTATGATCACACCCGATCATAATTGGATCATTTGAATTAGTTAATTTTAGACATTGTGTCTCTTCAATGAAACTCTTCACCGAATTATCATGTATGTTCATGATTAAGCCACTTTGGTACTATATTTATGTTGGCCAATTGTAAGAGGAAAGACATCAAAATTGATAAATGATTACATCTCTGCATGTTGGGAGATCAAGATCATTGATCAAATTGTATTCAGACTTAACTAATAGATTTCAGTATTGATTTCATTCATATCCATTATGTTTTGATTATCATCTGCAAGATAAATATAGATTAGTATTCCCTAAATTTGCAAATAGCCATTGCTATTATAGTCTGATCGTAAGTTTAATTAACAAAAAATAACCAGTTCTTCAAACCCCAAGGGTTAACAACAATTGTTAAACAAAAAATAGATAGTTAGATAGCAACTAAAAGTTTTCACCTCCACCCATCCTCCTAGAGAGGAGAGTGGTAGTCCATTCTTCCTTGAGGAACTTAAAGACATCATTCTAACAGTCATTCATATCCAACTTTTCTCCATCAACCCACTCCTATAGAAGATAGAGAGTCAATAAGAAAACATGGATCACCTTCATTGCAAACTTTTAGGTGATCTGCAAATGCTTCCTCAACCCAACAAACTCCATTCTCAACTCATTAGCACTATCATCCAGCTTCGTAAGATGCCTGTCGAAACTTCCCACCAATCCACCATAATTTATAGTGTTATTCATGCCAACTACCTCCTTATCATTAATCTACATGGGGGAGTTTCTAGTGGGGGTGAGGACATGGGTTTGGGTAGGTAAAAATGTAGGCAATGGGGATAGAGAATGAGGGGTCACTTTAATGACCTACAGGGGGGAATCATCCTTGCAACAAGAGGAATGCATTATTTGAGGTGTCTTCAGAATCTTTAAAGCTAGTAGTATTGGCCTTTTTAAATTTTTTCTTGCATCTTTCCTTAGCCAACCTATTATACCTATGGACATTAGGAGTCTTGACATAGTCATCAAAGTCAACACTATAAATGGTTTTTTTTCCTTTTTTGAGGGGCCCAGACATAGAAGGGGAAGTAAAAAGCCTTTTTTTCTTGGTGTCACTTGATTCTAGAGGGGAAGGGGTTTTTCCTTTGCATGTGGTTCTTGGGTAATTTTCCTTGTTGGTAGCAACCCTAGATTTCTTGTATCTTGGGAGGAACCAGTAGGGACATACTCAATTTGGGGCATAAGTTGGTCATAAACATCAATAGTGGGACATAACACACAATAGAAATTGTAGAGTCTAAAGATTAACACTTGGTGCAAGCTAACATAATCTTTATCAACTTCCTTAAATTCCCTAATATACCCAACATTTATTTCAAGAGAATGTAGTAGAAAGAAAGGAATCAAAATGAGATCATGAATCCTTAAATGATTTAGGAACAAGAGTTGGTAAAATAAAAGATATTAAACTTACCCTCCAAAGTAAAATACTTCATGATAATGTAGCACATGTGCTTCTAGTTTCTCAAGAGCACCTTATGATTGTAACCTCCCTATTTTTTCATTGGTTATTCATTGGGGACACAAAAAAATGATTGAGGCCATCAAGTTCTAAAGTCTTTCTTCTTCTTTTTTCAATTTTTGAACTGGTGTGGAAACCCTAGTAGCTTTGGCAATGATGTCTTTATTGATTTCAAAGACAATACCATTAATGGTCACTCTTTTCTTGTTCTAAGAAGAGACAAACTAGCAAGACACTGACTCATTATATCTCAAAGATATACTCTCCATCAAGGGAAAAAGCCCCCTTTTCATAAACATGCATAATTGCAACATTGTTCTTTAGGTCGCCCTCAATCTTTTTGGGTTTGATTATGAGTTTAGCAACTCCCAAGGTAGAAATCCTTAGATGAAAAACAAGCTTAACCCATAAAATAATAGAGGAACAATTAAAATTGTGAGGCTTTTTATGTTTAGTTTTAAAATCATCTCTAACATGTTGTCTTAACTCATCATAATTGCAAACATAATTATCTATACATTCTAGACTCTTCTTCTCCTTCCTATACACATGAGATACACCATTCAAAAAGGTGGAGGCTTTCTTATTAATCTCATGATCATTTATTTTAAAATATATTTTCTTAGTAATGTTGCTAAAGAATTTATAATTGAAGTGACACTTAAAAGGCTTGTGAATAATTGAGAACTTTTTTGTTAAAATCTGATTGAAAAGATCGTTGTTGAAGAAGGCAGATTGTTGATAAAGAATGTTTTCAATCATTGTTTTGTCACTGATGTCAAACCTACTATTTTTTGGAATGACAATTGCTTATAAGATCCAAGTACTATCACTTAGTTGATTGATGAAGAGGATTTAATCAATAAGATGTAACAAAAGCACCTAAGGGAAAGGTTGAGTTATGGTTTTGTAATGAAGTACAAGGATCAGTTAAGACAATGGTAAAATGATTTATTAATAATACTCTTGAAGATACAGAGGTTATATGCACTTAGAAACTCTAGAAGAATAATGTTTAACAAAGGTATCTGCAAAGCTTGACTAAATTCATTAATGGGTGTTGAGCAAGTTAGTTCATGTTGAGCAGATTATCAATAAGTGCTGAGAAAATGTAAAATCTAGTGTGTGTCGAGTGAAATAGAAGGTGTCAAGCAAGTTTAGGTGCCGAGCTAGATAGAATGTAATAGGTGTCGAGCATCAGTAAAACTTAGTTTATGCCAAGTAAGTCCATAATAGGTGTCAAGTAACACAGTATGTGTCGAGCATCAAAAAGTCAACAATGTCAAGCTACTACATTATTTGAAAAGTCAAAGATTTGCTAGATTTGAGCCGACAAGTTTGTTACCTTGAATTTTGTGAACTAGATAGAAGATAAGGATGCTGAGCTAGTGGCACAGAATTCTAGGTTAATAATTTTAGGTGAATACAGGTGGATTCTACATGATGTTTCTAGAAGAAACAAGATAAGGGGTAGATACATCATATCTTAACTAATCCATTCGAGAAAAAAAATAAGAGTGGGAAAATTAGAGTAGGAAAAGTATTCCAGACTTCTATTGAAGGAGTTATTGGTCAAGAAGCAAGAGTGGTTGGTTTGAAAGAGCATGTGGTGTCAAGGAGAAGACATTGAAAGGGATGAACAAAGTATAGAGACTTTGCTTTGATAGGTGACCACGGAGGTGATTTCATTGGCACAACGAGCATGGAGATTCAAGGAGACAAAGCTTGAAAGGAGGACAAGCAGTTAGAGTTGCAGAGACTAAAAGCCAGGCAATTTTGTGAACTGAATTGAGATCTAAAATCTGCAAGTTATGTTATGAGTTATATCATAGAAAAAGCCCTTATTGTTACTCTCTAGAAATTATATCAGTTAGGGAAAAATCCTATGGACTTAGGCTAGTTTAACAACCATTTCGTAAATCCTTTAATAGAGTGACATTCCAAGCGAATGTTCTAAAGTCCTTTAACCAGGCCCACTTCTAACAGGGTGGTTGAAATCCTTTAACCAGGTCACATTTAACAATATCTTTTGTAGCCTTTAGTAGGGTAGGCCTTTTACAGGGCATCACTTCAAAAGAGTGAATTGAGTAGCATGTTATTGGTAGTTTTTTCCAAATTGGGTTTCCACATAAATCATTGTGTTATGTGTTGATCTTTCATGTCTTATTCCTGCATGTTGATTTTTCAGTAACTTGCTAAGAAGAATGTTTAGCTTGGATGCATGGTTAGTTTAAATGGGCTCACTATACTTAGTGAAGATATTTTATTAGGACATTGGGACCTTGAAAAACTGATTCACCCCCCTCTCAATTATTCTAAAGCATTTCTAACAATTGGTATCAAAGCCATCTAGTGATTTAGTTTAAAGGTTCTAGAAGTAGAACGATCAAGATGTCCAAGAGAGAAGTTCCCAAGCTCAACAGAGATAACTTTGTTGCATGGAAAAGTTTAATGGAGTTGCACCTTGGCTCAATAGGTGATCATGCGCAAACCTCAATTGAAGTGGAACATGTTGATCCAACAGGTGTCCCTATTACAGAAGATATGAAGAAAAAGAAGGAGCACAATTAGGCAATGCTAGAGATTGCCTCTACCCTCAACTATGATGAATTTCATGACATCAAGGGATGTACCTCTACATTCAAGATGTGGAAAGCCTTGTCTGATATTTATGGAGGAAATCAAAATGTCCAAAGAGAAAAAAGAGAAAATCTTAGAGGAAAGTTTGATGACATGGGAATGGAGGAAGGTGAGAACATTGCTCAATATAACTCTAGAATAAAGGAAGTAGTAAGTGCAATAAGAAGTTTGGGTGGTCATTTAGATGATGAAATTGTTAATAGAAAATTCTTAAGAACCTTTCTCCCCATATATGATATTAGAATATCATCCATCAAAGAGTTGAGATGCATACCAGGAAACAAACTAACTCTTGAAGGTATAGTGGGAAGACTTACTGCATTTGAGTTATCCAACTATGACAACTATAGACGTGAGAATCTTAAATCTACTTTCAAGGCCAAGTTGTTATTGAAAGACACTGAAGAGGTGAAATCAAAAAAGAAGAAAAGAAAGATAAAATATGTATCCAGTGACAGCATCATAGATGAAGAAGACGTGGAACAATTGAAAGCATTGCAGGTGAGAAGATTTCACAGAAGCAAAGGTAAATTCAAAGGTAAGCTACTTATCATTTGTTTTAATTACAATGAAATGGGACATATTGCTACAAGGTGTACACAGAAGAAGAACTATAGAGAAGGTAACAAGTACAAAAATAGAAGAGAAGATAGCAGAGATTACAAAGAAAAAGGCAAAAAATGCTACATTGTTGAAGAAGAGGATTATGATGAAAATGATGATGAGGTAGTCTATGTAGCCATGAAGGATGATTAGATGAAGATGAGGCAACAACACTAGTAACTTGTGTAAACAAAAATGACAGATGGATCATAGATAGTGGGTGCTCACATCACATGATAGGAGACAAAAGTAAGTTTGTTACTTTTACTTAGTATGATAGAAATAGTGTTAGATTTAGAAATGATGCTTCATGTCTAATCAAAAGAAAAAGTTCCATTAAGCTTACAGAGAAAATTTCATGTGATAATGCATATTATGTTGAAGGATTGAACTACAATCTGTTGAGTGTGTCATAGTTAAGAAATGTAGGATGCAAAGTAGAATTTGAAAACAAAACTACCAAAATCTATGACACTGATGGAAAATTGATAGGAAAATGAGACCAAATTAAGAGTAATATGTTTTACCTAGATATAGGATGCAGCATGTCTTATTGTAAGATTTGATGATGTGTTGCTATGGGATAAAAGGTTATGTCATGTCAATTTTGATAATCTGATTAGTATCAACAAAATGAAGAAAGTCAGAGGATTGTCTAAACTAAAGAAGCTTGACAATACAATCTATAAATAGTGTCAGCTAGGAAAGATGACCAAGTCAAGTTTCAAGAGCAAAACTTATACTTCCAAAGAAGTACTAGAGTTAGTCCATACTAATTTATGTGGCCCAATAGAAGTGCAAAGCTACAAAGGAGATAGATATATAATCTTTTTTTATTGATGATTACTCTAGGATGATGACTATCATGTTCTTAAAGGAAAAATCTGATGCATTTCAAATGTTTAAGTGGTATTTGGCCAGGGTTGAGAAAGAAATAGTGAATAGTCTAAAATGCCTAAGATCAGACAGAGGATGAGAGTTCACAACAAAATAATTTGAGCTTTTTGAAATGATAAAGGAATTAAGAACAAACATCAGCACCTAGAACTCCCCCATAGAATGGAATTGCAGAAAGGAGGAATAGATCAGTGATAGACTGTGCCTGAACATTAATAATGGAAAAGAATGTTGCTCTAAAGTACTAGATAGAAGTTGTAAGTACAACTATTTACACCCTAAATTGAGTAAAAATCAAGAAAGGTACAAATGCAACAACACCTTTTGAACTATGGTATGGTCACTCACCCAATGTCAAACATTTCAAAGTAGTGCTATATTCTTAAAGATACTAGAAATGGCAAGTTTGATGCAAAGAGTGATGAAGGCATATTCTTTGGATACTCCACTAGAAATAAAGCATATAAGTGTTTAAATACTAACACTAACAAAATTTTGGAGGGTGCAAATGTAAACTTTGATGAGCATATAAAAGTTCAAGTTGATGAATCCAAGAAACTAGAAGAGTGCAGATCTTTTGTATACTTCTATGAAGGAATGCCTACTAAAGAAGAAGCTGCCAATCAAGTTGTGAATCAACAACAAGTTTTAGTATCTACTGAGTCACAACTAGTTAATGTCAAACTGCATTCATAAGTCAAGTTACAAAATGAAGATAATGTCCATTCTAATTCTAAAATCAATACACATGAAAGAGATGATGAGCTACCTGAAAGAGTTGTGCACAATGACTCTGAAGCTAAAAGATTGAACGTGGAAACAAGGAAAGAACCAAGGCTATCCAAGTATGTGAGAAGACATCACCCTGCTAAACAAATCATTGGTGACAAGGAAGCCGGACCGATGACTAGGAATAGACTAAGAAGTGAATCACATTTGTTAAGAAAGATTGAACCCAAAATAGTGAAAGATGCACTACTAGATGACAATTGGTGTAAAGCTATGGAAGAGGAGATTGATCAAATAGAGAAGAATAAAACCTGGACTTTAGTTCCAAGACCTACTGATAAGAATGTAATTGGTACCAAGTGGGTATTTAGGAACAAGCTAGATGAGAATGGTGAGATCACAAGAAATAAAGCCAGACTAATTTGTAAAGGTTATGCACAAGAAGAAGGACTGGACTATGGGGAAACATTTGCCCCTATTGCAAGGACAGAAGAAGTAAGAACCCTACTTGCATATGCTGCTTACAAAGGTTTTAAAGTCAACCAAATGGATGTCAAGTCTACTTTTCTGAATGGTATACAGAAAGAGGAAGTCTATATAGAACAACCAAAGGGATTTGTTGATGACAATAACAACGATATGGTTTGCAAACTGCATAAAGCACTCTATGGTTTGAAACAAGTGCCTAGAGCATGGTATGAGAGACTTCACAAATATCTTGTGAAGATAGGATTTGAGATAGCAGATGACAACAACAACATGTACATAAAGGTAGAAAAAGGTAAAGACATTTTGATATCTAAAATCTTTTTTGATGATATAATATTTAGAGAAAAAGATGCCCTGTGCAAAGATTTTGTTGATTAGATGAAACATGAGTTTGAGATGTCAATGTTTGGGGAAATCAAATTCTTTATTGAATTACAAGTACATCAACTAAAACATGGCATATTTGTGACTCAATCAAAATATATCAAGGAGATTCTCAAAACATTTTTCTTAGAGAATTCAAAACTAGTCAGTACACCAATGGTAACAGGACATAAGTTATCCAAGAATGATGAGTCAATTGAAGTAAATCAAACAATGTACAAATCAATAATTGGAAAGTTACAATATGTTGTACACAATAGACCAGACATTGCATTATTTGTTGGAATAGTGGCAAGATTTTTTGCAAACCTAAGAGAAAATCATCTTATGGCAGTAACAAGAATAATAAGGTACCTAAAAAGAATAGATGACTTTGGTTTATACTAAAAGATGATTGAATGCCTACATTGATGCAGCTTGGGGAGGTAATATAGATGATAGAAAAAGCACCAGTGGAGGAGCAATTTTCCTAGGTAAAAGATTAGTCACTTGGACTAGCAAAAAGCAAAGTTTTACCTCACAGTCCATAGCTGAAGTTGAGTATGTTGCTGCTGCTATCAACTACACCAATATTGTATGGATCAAGCACATGTTGAAAGGTATGAAGGAAGAGATAATTGAACCTATGATACTCTATTTTGATAACACAAGTGCCATAAACATATCAAAGAATCCTATGATGCATGCTAAAACAAAGCACATTGCAATTATGTATCACTATATAAGAGAACTGGTGGAAGACAAACAAGTGAAGATGGATATGTCAACTCAAAGGAATAAATTGTTAACATCTTCACAAAACCATTACCTAAAGATGCATTTTGAGCATCTTAGAGGTAAGTTAGGGGTGATACCCCTATCTAAGGCTGCTTAAGTAATAGCAAGACAACCCTGCATTAAATGAAGTTGATTGTTGAAATGATATAAATTGATGCACAGGATACTTACTTTAGGTTTTTCCTGAAGTAATTAAAATACTGAAACTCCAAATAAGTCGCAAGTAAGGTGACAAAGGGAGAAATTGGAGTTCCTAAAAATGCTATACTTGCATGATAAGATGCTGAAATAATGTCTTTGGCATTGTTGTCAAAGAGGGAGAAATAGAAAAATTGATCAAAGTGGAAAGCTACAGAAAAGAGGGAGAAATAGCAGAAACTGATCAAATCTATAGGATCAAATGTGTAAAGGGAAATAGCAGCTAAGAGAAAGAAAACAACACAAACAAGAATCAATCAGGATGACAAGATCAGAGAGGGAGTAGAACAAAAAGGAGAAGACAGTGTATCAGCAAAAGAAAGATCCCTAATACTTTGAAAGAGGGAGTTATTTACAGAATTCAGAGGGAGTCATAAGAAATTCAAAGTTACTGATAGAATGAACAATTTTGGATACAAAGTTTTCTTTTTGGCATTTGACTTACTATTTTGACCTAGTTAGCATTTTAATAACTTGGTTGATCAGTTTGGTTTGCCATCAATGCCAAAGAGGGAGATTGTTGAAATCTAATTGAAAAGATCATTGTTGAAGAAGGAAGATTAAAGGAAGATTGTTGATAAAGAATGTTTTTGATCATTGTTTTATCAATAATGTCAAACCTGCTATTTGTTGGAATGATAATTGCTTATAAGATCCAAGTACTATCACTTAGTTGATTGATGAGGAGAATTTAATCAATAAGATGTAACAAAAGCAGCTAAGGAAAAGGTTGGATTATGGTTTTGTAATGAAGTACAAGGACTAGTTAAGAAAATGGTAAAATAATGTATTGATAATACACTTGAAGATACAAAGGTTGGCTGCACTTAGAAACTCTAGAAGAATAAGTTGTAACAAAGCTGTCTGCAAAGCTTAACTAAATTCATTAGTGGGTGCCGAGCAAGTTAGTTCATGTCGAGCAGATTATTAGTAAGTTTCAAGAAAATGTAAAATCTAGTGTGTGCCGAGTGAAACAAAAGGTGTCGAGCAAGTTCAAATGTCGAGCTAGACAAAATGTAATAGGTGTCGAGCATTAGTAAAACTTAGTTGATGCCAAGTGAATCCATAGTAGGTATTGAGTAACACAGTATGTGTCGAGCATCAGAAAAGTCAGTAGTGTCGAGTAGCTACATTATTTGAAAAGTCAAAGATTTGCCATATCTAAGCCAACAAGTTTGTTACCATGAATTTTTTGAACCAGATGGAAGACAAGGATGTTGAACTGGTGGCACATAATTCTAGGTTAACTATTTTTAGGCAAATACAAGTGGATTCTACATGATGTTTCTAGAAGAAGCAAGATAAGGGGTAGATACATTGTATCTTACCTAATACATTCGAACCAAAAATAAGAGTGGGAAGATTAGAGTAGGAAAAGTATTAGTCAAGAAGCAAGAGTGGTCGGTTGGAGAGAGTGTGTGGTGTCAAGGAGAAGACATCGAAAGGGATGAATAGAGTATAGAGACTCTTCTTTGATAGGTGACCATAGAGGTGATTGCATTGGCACAATGAGCATGGAGACTCAAGGAGACAAAGCTTGAAAGGAGGACAAGCTATCAAAGTTGCAAAGACTGGAAGCCAAGCAATTTTGTGAATAGAATTGAGATATGAAATCTACAAGTTATGTTGTGAGTTATATCAAACCAAAAGCCCTTATTGTTACTCTCTAGCATTTGTATCAGTTAGGGAAAAATCCTATGGACTTAGGTTGGTTTAATAGCCATTTTGTAAATCCTTTAACAAGGTGACATTCCAAGTGAATGTTCTAAAGTCCTTTAACCAAGCCCACTTCTAATAGGGTGGTTGAAATCATTTAACTAGGTCACATTTAATAGTGTATTTTGTAGCTTTTAATAAGGCAAGCCTTTCACAGGGCATCACTTCAGAAGAGTGAGAATTGAGTAGCATGTTACTGGTGATTTTTTCCAAATTGGGTTTTCACGTAAATCACTATGTTATTTGTTGATCTTTCATGTCTTATTCATGCATGTTGATTTTTCAATAACTTTCTAAGAAGAATGTTTAGCTTGGATGCATGGTTAGTTTAAATGGGCTCACTATGCTTAGTGAAAAAGTTTTATAAGGACATTTGGACCTTGAATAACTGATTCACCCCCACTCTTAGTTATTCTAAAGCATTTCTAACACTTTTCTTTATAAGGAATAATCCATGCCATCATTGTTAGGCTCCACATGTACCATGTGATCCCCAAATTTGACCAATAATCACATTTTTCGCAATCCAACTCAAATTCCTAGGCAAACATATAAAATCAAGGAGCATGTGTCCATGAGATGTGTATACATGTTTTCATGCACAATTGACATAAGTGTGGATGTGTTCCTCTCACTTAAGGAGGCTCCTAGTATTCTTTGGTAGCTAATCAACAACTCTCCAATTCAACAAACTATCTTACAAAACCCCCACTGTAGCCAAGGATTCAACAACCTCATTTCCTTCACGATATATGATGAATATTATATCCATTTAAACAAAGAAGTTGCAAAAATCAGAGAGTATAGCTTTCACCCACCAATCCTCCTAGTTTTATTCTTAAAAACTTCCACAATAATCTTGGAGTCACCTTTGATCTCCAAATGAGCGATACCAATATACGATCCAAAATTAATACCCCAAAGAAAGGCAATGTCGTCAACCTGGTTGACAATATACTCCCTAAGGGGGCTAGCATAGGAAAAAATTAGCAACCCCTAACTATTCCTTTGGACTCCTCCCCCAACTCAACCTTTGTTATTGACAACACCATCAAAGTTTAATTATGACTAACCAGGGGGTGGGGAAGTCCATAAAGCCATCTCTCTAGTAGCCATTTTGGTATTGTAGAAACCAGAGATGAGCTCCCAATTTTGAGAAATGCAAATTTCTTCCATACATGGGGGGTTGGGGGGTGGCAGGGCTTTTCTAGCTACAGGTAGCAATGTTTTCCTAGACTAGCTTTAGACTAATGAGGAGGGTCGCATATGAAAAAAAATTCACCTCTAAAAATATAATTATTCCTTTCTTTCTAGATGCCCCAATAGACATGGGTAGGGACCGCATTCCAAAGAATTTGGACCAGGGGGTGGCTACAAGTGCTCTTTCAATGAATAAACTATCTGATATCTGCATTAAGAGCTCAATTGAGGTTGGATTTTATGAGGACATGGTGTGAGATGGAGGTTGTGAACTCATAATGGATAAAAAAGGTGGTTGGTGTTTTCCTCATCCTTCTTCCACATAATACCCTTGTTAGCAAAGTTAAATCCTCTCCTGCAAAGGTTGTCCAGAGTAAGGATTTTCTCGTACATCAACGTCCAACAAAAGAAGTTGATTTTTGGGTCAAAACTTTAAACCAATCAATTGGGTCTCTGATAGAGGTGATGGTCATATCAAATGTCAATTTGACCGAGAAGCTACCAATTTGAGTGAGGGAGTGTAAGATCTTATCATTTTGGTCAAAAATTGGGTAAGATTCTACCACCTCCCTAACTTATGTAATCAACCACTCTGTGTCCAATAGTAGGGGTTGGAATTTGTGTGCCTCAGTACTCAACAATTCCAACCAAGTATCCTTCCATAATCTATTATGTGTACCATTTCTAAGTTGTCACCTTAAGCCTTTCCTAAGAAGTGCCTTGCATTTGAGAATGTTGCTCCAAATTTTGGAACCCTGTGGTTGACTTCCTTCCACGAAATTTACATTGAAAGGATCCCAGTTAAGGTATTTGGCACACATAATATTGCACCAATCTTCCTTACCATCAATGAATTTTTAGGTAATTTTTCATATAAGGGCTTTATAAAGGATTTATTTTCCATAATCCCTATCTACCATACTTTTTTGGAGAGCACATTGTATCCTAGTTAAGAAGAGAAAGTTTCATAATTTCCTCTGCACTATCCCAAAGGAAATTCCACTATATCTTTTCTAATATTTCTTCCATGACACCAAAGATTTTAAAATGTGATTGGAAGTAGACCAATATACTCTATAAGTAGGAACAAAGGAGTTGCAATTGCGAGGCCTCACCAAGACCCATCATAGCATAGTTGTTTATTTGCATTTCAGATACTTTATATTTTGAGACCTTGTTATATGTTGGATTATTTTGGATTGATATTCAGACTATTCGATACTACGGGACACTTTATTTTATGGTGATTATTTATGATGTTAGAACTTATTGATGATGCTTGATGATTATTTACATTTATGTACTTGGTTGGTGATTTTATTAATGGGTAGGAAAGTATGTTTTAATGCAAATATCAAATGGATTATATATGTGAAAATCATGATATGTTGTAAAATAGTCATATCATGTTTAGTTTGATTATGTTAGTATTATGTATGCTCAATAGCTTAGAAATAGAATATGTTATTTGAAATTTAATTGGTAAATAGTTTATGTTTGATTAAGTTATGAGTATAGATCTGATTTAGGATTTATATATGCATACGATTTATTTATCTTGGACTACCGATATGTGGTTTGAGTGTGCAGGAAATAACCATGATAAAATGGAGAACCAAGACTGTACCTTTGTATTAACTAAGAATGCCAAGGTTAAATCTAAAGAAGAGATCTTAACCTCGTCATTATGTATTTTACTTTGTGAATGTAATAAGAATGAGTGTTTAAGATTAGATTCTTTTTTGTGAAAATTGATTTGCCACTCGTAATGTTAAATGTATATTTTATAGTGTCACTTGACACTTGTGTTTTTATTTGTTTAAGTGGCAAGTCAGGTTGAGATATTGGCAAAAGACACCCAACCTTATTCCTAATTAGTTAGAAATGTTTAAGCTTTTATCCCCTTAGATAAAAATATCTTATGAAGGCTTTTGTTAGAATAAATTCGGATTTTAAGTTTAAGGTGACTTTAGAGGGCTTTATTAGAGTCGCAAGGTGTTCTTTTGGTCAAATTAAGTTACCTACATGTTAGTACTATATGTTAGGACTTTAATTTTGAATTTACTTTAGTTTAAATCACTTTTCTAATCTTTTTAAAATCCCATTCTTCAAGTATTATGAAAATGAGAAGAAATCTTACCCAACTTCTCTCTTTATGTTTAGAGAGTTGGAGTTCATATAAAATAGGGAAACTTAGGTGGAGTTAAAGTGTTTTTTTATCTTTCATGATGGAGAAAAAGAAGGAGTTTAGTTTCTTATTAAAGGGAAATTTAAAAATAGAGTTTTCATTCACCCACTCTCTAGTTTTAGAGATTTTTCTTTTTTTTTTGAAAATTTGATCAAGAAAGGATAGAGAGCTCTTCTCAATTTTCCATAGCTTGGAGAAAGGTTGGAGCTTTTGCCATGTTTTATGAATTTTCTATTGTATTATATTATTGAACAAAATTTATGTAAATTTGGCTACAAATGCATATTTGTATTTTTCATGTTGTATTGTTGGGTGTGAATGAATTTCTATTGTTTTTCTTTTTTCTTTCTCTTTGATTTTGAGAGTATGATGTTATGGGTGTGAAAAGAAATTACTCACCCTTGGGAGGGAAGAAGTGGCCTTCGGATGAAGGGGTTAGTTGGGCCTTTCCCTTGAGTGCGGAGTCTCTTCCCTAGAAGGAAGAGGGATATGCACATAGTATGGGTTGCATGTGCCAATACAATATTGTTATGCACTTTGGGGGTGATAAGGGGAGAAATTTTGTGAGAGTTGGTAATTAATCTGTATGCCTTGTGAAGGTAGATTTGGTTTTATGTATTTGACTTCTCCTCGGGGTTTTAGGCACACCTTCACCCATTATGTTGGTTGCTATGGTAACCTATTGTGTAAGCTCAAAAAGGGTGTTAAATATTGTATCATGTAATTACTGTTTTATGTGGTTGTGCTTGAATTTTACCCGATTGGTCTTTTTTTTCCAAGCTCGGTGGGTGGCCTAGGTTGGGAGGTGAGCTCTCCATAGTTTTTTGTTGTTTTCTATAGGTTTTCTAAATGGATTCTTGTTGAAGAAAAGCTTGGAAGATTTCATTTTCTGTTGGAGATTTCAAGATGATTTATTATGGATATTTGTAAAAGTGTTGTACTGTAAAAGATCACATGTAGATCTTCATTTATGTCATTTAAATTTGTTGTAAAGATCCAATCGGGATTATTTGAAGAGACATTTCAATGTTGTGAATACATTTAACTTTAAATATTTCCTTGAATATGATTAAGAGTAATTGAAATTTGTAGCAATAATCTATTAATGATTTGATATGATTTCTTAAAATGTTTCAAAAAATTAGAATTGAATAGTATGTGTGTGTCTATTCAAAAATTGGGCATGACAGTAGTTTTCCCACATTATTGAGGATCTTACCCTTCCACCCCATGAGTTTATTTTGGGTTCATTATAGGATACTATTCCAAAATTTCACTTTCACATCTTTGACCATGAGAGGTAAGCCCAAGTAAGTGGAGGGGAGGACATCAGACTGAAAACCAAGAATCTTGATCACCTTGATCTAGATCTCAATAGTAGTGTTGAAGAAGAAGATTATGCTTTTATGGAAGTTGATACATTTTCCTAGAAGCTTGAGCATATCTATCCGGAAGCTATTTCCATTCTTTTTTGGTTCCACCATAGAAGATTACCAAAGAAGTTGTCATCCACAAATTGTTGGAGAATTGAGGGTGGGAGGGTTGAGGCTAGTCTGATTGCTTTGATTATCCTTTGATCAGCAAGGCTTTGCATGTTCCTACCTAACACCTTAGCAACCATAATGAACAAGTATGAGGATAAGGGGTCCCCTTGTCATAACCCTTTTCTCATGGGGAAGAAAACACCAAGGGATCCATTAACAATAATAGAAAACTTAACAATTTAAATACATTCCTTTATCATTTTCATGAAATTTTCAGAAAAGCCCAATCTAGACAAGACTTTGTGCAAGAAGATCCAACTCATTTTATCATAAGTTTTTGAAATATCAAGTTTAAGAGTTGTACTTGCATTTTTATCTTCTATTTGTGGAGGGGGAAAAGCCCTTTTGGTTATGACTTACAACTTTCTCAAGAAGTGGTTTGACCCTGTTCACCATCACTTTGACTAGGATCTTGTAGAAAGTGTTGTAGAGGCTAATAAGTCTACAGTCATCTGTGGTGGTAGGATTATTGTGTTTAGCGACAAGAATGATATAAATTACATTGTGTTGTCATAGAAGCTTTCCCATTCTAATAAAGTCTATGATTTCTCTGGTGACATCAACCTCGATAATGTCCCAATATTTTTAGTAGAAAGTAGTGGGAAGCCATCTGAGATTGGAGCCTTGTAGGCTCCCATGGAGAACACGGCCTTCTTCATCCCCTCATCAAAAACTCAAGTTAAAATTTTGGCATTATCACCATCAATGATGGCATTGGGGAGGTGGTTTATTAAGGTCTCCTATAGGGTTAGGTTGTCACCCTCATTGTCAAGTAAATGGTGTTCATTTTTTATTTTATCGCCCACCATATTAACCAAAGAATCAATAGTGTTCTTGTCTTATGATTAGTATTTGATCTATAGAAGAAAGAGGAGTTGTGATTCCCCTTCGTTGAGCCATTGAACATGGTATCTTTGCTTCCAATAGACTTCCTCGTTGGCTATGAGTTGCTTCCACTTTTTATGTAATTTTCCTCCTTGTTTTGAATATCAATAGGATGGTTTCCATTGGCCATCTATTTCAGAAGATTGTCCAAGGTGATAGATAATTCGTTCTTTTAAGTCAATATGTCCCCAAAGTTTCTTTTTCTCCATCCCCTAACCTCTTTTTTGAAAATGTCCAGCTTCATGTCAACCTTGTACGTGGTTGTCCTAGTAGCTAGAGTGGACCACTACCTTTGGATCATTTATTTAAAAGTGATGTGAGATGCCCACATGATCTCAAATCTAAAAGGGGGTAGCCCTTGCTTAGGGGAGTACAACCATTTAAGGAGCGAAGGGTTATGGTCAGAGGTCATCCTGAGTAGGGAGATTAGGGAGGTGGAGTAGGTAGTATGCCAAGCTTGGAAGAGTTATCATTGATTCATAAGCTATAGTTTTAGAGTTATCATTGTTTTATAAACTAGAGTTTTACTTACATTTTATAGGCAACAAATATACTTTGATGAACTTTACTTGTAATGAGTTCTATTAGCTAGAGTTTTAGTTACATTTTCTAGGGAACAAAACAACATTTTATAAGCTACATTTTTAGTTACATATTCTTACATTTACTCTATCATTATTTTATAAGCTATAGGTTTAGTTAAATTTTATAGGGAACAAATGAACTTCAATGATATTTATTTGCAATGAGGTTTATGATCTAGAGTTTTATTTTGTTTCCATTGTTTTCATTTTATCCAAAAATCTCAAAAAAATTATTATGTCAAATCAGGCCACATGTGGAGTCATTGTCCCTATGGTATTCCTTCATTTTTCCATGGTTAGTATGTGTCAAAATTATGAATTTTAATTATTTTTAGTACAAAAACAAGCAATTGAACATCGAGTTTCCTGTCTTGAAATGGCCATTCATTCATTCAAGTTTTGATGGTTTTATGTTCTCAAAGCCTCTAGTTGTCTTCCAACTTTGTCCTACATTTCAAATTTTCAAAATCAAATGCCTGAGCCAAAAATTATGAAACATTAATCAAATCCTCCAAAACACATATTTTCAATCAATTCATTAACCCAAAAAGTTAAAAAGGTTAATGAATCATTAAAAAATATGAACAATTTAATGATTCATTAACCTCATTTCTGATTGTTAATTAAAATATAACTAATATGATTAATATATGTTTGTAAAATGCATTAAACCTTCTCAATTAAGCAATTCATCCAATATGTATTTTAAAGAGGTTCATCAACCTTTCTTTAAAATTATAACTATCTTTAAAAACTTTCACCCAAATGCAAAATAGAAGGCATAGTCATTTTCCATGCCTATGCTACATATCTATACCATAACAAAATGGAATTTCAAAACAAGAGCATAGGTAGTGATCGTAGGCAATACCATGAATACAAGGACACCCAAAATGGGCTTGGCAAGGCATTTTAAAAATATGTTGATTGGTTGATGGAATGTTAAGACTAAAAAAACCCATGAAGCCCTTCAATGGAACTTGATCCCAATGTTTGCAATCAATTATTTGATGTACGATGTGTAATTGTGGAGGAGGCTATAAAAACTTTGTTGTGGAAATATTTTTCCATGCAGAGCTGAAATTCCTAGCCGTTGCCATCATCCATATTTCCAGCAAAGCGTTGGAAAATAAAATTATTTTTCATGTTGCTGATAATAACCATGGCATTGTAGTGGGCATATCAGATCAAAGTATGTGATGTGTAAATTCATTGAAGAGCTTGCAAAAGGAAAATCATTATATGTTTAACAGAAACCCTCAAAGAAACACCATATTTGGAGAGGTCATAGGCTACACATAGATGTTGTACGAGACTTATTTGATAGAATGTCACTTGTCAATAAAGTAATGAAATTGCATACGAGGTGCATGACAAGTGTAAATGATTAAATGCTCACTTCATCTCAAGTAGAAAGGTAAAAAACAAAGCACATAAACTAGCAATGGTGTCTATCTTTGCTTGATAAGCTAGAGTTTCAATTGCTCTAGAGAACAAATAAACTTGATGATATTTCCTTGTTTGATAAACTAGAGTTCTACCTACATTTTTCAAGCTTGAGTTCTATTGTTCTATCAAGATTTGTTTTATCCACTTTTGTATGAGTTCTAGGTGCTTCAATTTTGTTTGAGTTCTAGTTTTTTTAGGGAACAAATAAACTTGATGATCTTCACTTACGATGATATGTCCTTTTTCAATAAGCTAGAGTTCTAGCTACATCTTATAAGCTTGAGTTCTTGTGCTCTATCAAGCTTTATTTTATCTAGTATTTTTTTTAATAAATTAGAGATATAGCTACATTTTCTTTATCCAATTTTGTTAAACAAAGCTTTGTTTAATAAGGTAGAGTTCAAGAAACATTTTCTCTATCAAGCTTTACTGTAATGTAGAATTTTATTTATATTTTATGTAGGGAACAAATAAGCTTGATGACATTTACCAGCAATAGTATGTCTTTTTTAGTTACATTTTCTTAGGGAACAAATAAACTTAATGATCTTCACTAGCAATGGTCTATCTTTGTTCTAGTTTTATAAGCTAGATCCTAGTTCTCTTTGTTCTCATTTTATAAGCTAGAGTCCTAGTTTCTCTAGGGAACTAATAAACTTGATGATCTATACTTTTAATGTGTCTTTGTTTACAAGTCTTTGTTTTATAAGCTCTAGAGTTGTTCTTGATAATTTTTACTTGCAACTGTAAAGCTTTGTTTTATAAGCTAGAGTTCTAGTTGCACTTTCCTTGTTTTATAAGCTAGAGTTCTACTTGCTCTTTTTTTAATAAGTTAGAATTACTATGGAAAAAAATAAGCTTGATGATTTTTACTTGCAATGGTTAAGCTCTATTTCACAATCCATGTTTCTAGTTGTTTATAAAGCTTTTTCTTATAAGCTAGAGTTATAATACTCTATCAAGACTTATTTTATAAGCTAGAGTTCTAGCTGGTCCAAGGAACAAATATACTCGATGATCTTTACTAGCACATGTTTGTGTTTGTTTTATAAGATATAACTTCTCTAAGGAACAAATAAACTTGATGATCTTTACTTGTAATAGTCATGTTTTGTTTTATAAGCTAGAGTTCTAGTGCCCTATCAACCTTTATTTTATAAGCTAGAGTTCAAATTCCTCTAGGGAACATTTATAAACTTGATGATTTTGGGAACAAATAAACTTGATGTTATTTACTTGCAATAACCAGGCTTTGTTTTATAAGCTAGGGTTCTAGTGATCTATCATGCTTTTCTTAATAAGCTAGAGTTCTAGAATTGCTCTAGGTAACATTTCTAAACTTGATGATTTTTACTTGCAATGGTTTGAATTTGTTCCTATTTTCACTCTATCAATCTAGTTTGGAGGTGAATATAGATCCTCCTGAGATGTCACTAGATTCATTTTTAGGTGACATTTTTTCCATATTTGCAAAAGAAAAAATGTGATGATTGCATCCTTTGACACAATCTCGAGAAAAATGACCGTATTTGTCAAGTTCATAACATTTAATGTGAGAGTAACCCTCCTTTTATTTAGGAGCTAAATAAAAATTGTTGTCTCTATTCCTCTTGAAATTTCCTTTTCTTTTGAATGTATGAGTAGAAAGAACATAAGTTTCTTCATTATGAGAGTTGTTTTCATTCCTTCCTGATATCAACCTAGATTCCACTTGAATGTAATCAAATCTAAGAAAATCAAGCTTGGGAATTTCATAGCTTCCACAAATGCTTTAAATGAATGACTCCCATGATTGAGGGAGACCATTCATTGCCAACATAACTAGATGCCTATCTTCAACTATGTCTCCAATGACATATAGCTGATCTTTTAGCTCAACAATCTTCACAAAGTAGGAAATGTCTAACTCTCTTGTAGCCATTTTCATATAATGAGTTGTGTTAAGGAATGAACTTTTCTAGTATTGTTGATTGCATATAGATCTTGAAGAGACTTGAACATTATTCTGGCTGTCCTTATATTAGATCTAATTTACACAAGATGATCATTTATATAATCTATCAAAAAAAATCTAGCCTTAATATCATTCTTCTTCAATTGAGTTTTCTAACCCTCATCTGTTCGTTTAGGCACCTGAGGCTCTACATATCTTAGAATATCATTTACTTATAATGCAATGAGAATTCTGAATTTCCAAGATGTAAAGTTTGATGAGTCATGAAACCTATCCTCAATCTTGTGACAATTCATCATCTTAGATGATGAGAAAAAAAAAATTGAACAAGAAGAAAATAACACTTTACTGACTTTGAATGAATCTAATCTTGGGTTTGATTGAGCCTACTCTGATACCATGTTGATTTTAACTCAAGAAATAAGAAATGTAGTGAACATAAGAAAACAATAATTACACTAGAAAACCCTCCAACTTGAGAAAAAAAACCCAACCACATAAAAATAGTCTCCTTATTGATAGAAGTTCTCATTACAATGCATATCAGAACTAGATCACTTAAGCAATAATCTGACCATATTAAATGTAGTATATCGACAACACTAAATGCAATATATCAACTCTATAGATAAATAATACTTTAAAAATGAACAATACTAATAAACATTATGATTGTTTAAAAACACACGAACGATCTTCAACAAAATGATAATATCATGATGAATATTAAACTATAATATAATAAACATGGAGTTCTTAGAAAACAACCACCTCTACATGCTTTGTCTATCATGGAAAATGAATTGCCAACAATTACGAAGTAGTTGGTTTTTCAGATACTAGAACTGTAAAACTCTTCATAGTCTTCAATCATTCATCACCAAGGGGCATGACTCTCCAAATTTCTTGAGTCGTTCATAAAAAATAAAAGCTTCTTTGTAGTCTAAAGCCACCCGACCTCAATGAAAGTATAAGAGTTAACAACAACAGAGAATGGGAATAAACATTTACATAGCATCAAAATCAAATTAAAAAACAAGGAAAGATCAAAGCTAAATAGTAGAAGCAACCATCGCAGGTATGAAGAATATTTCCTGAAACTACATGTCACCAACAATGCTTTTTTTTGTTTCACAAGACTTCAAAACCTTCCTCTACTACCAAGTGATGTACTCCTAGGTGGAAGATTAGATTAAGGATTACTTTATAATGTAGCATGTTAGCGTGCACCAGCATTTTTAAACTTCCAAATCAACCCCATCAAGTAAATCTCTGGTTGGTTTGTTTTGCTGATTATGATGTTGTAAAATATGACTTGTGATAAGATAGTGTTTGGAGGAAGCACTGAACCTAAATCCTAAACCTCAAAGTTCAAAAGGTCAAGTTCAAATGTTCAAAGTTTGAGATATAGTTCAGAAATACATTGCACTTGGTTCAGAATCAAACTTAAAATTTAATTTCTGACTTCCAGTTTCAAAACCCACCTCCATTCCCAACTTCATGAGCATGGGTTATCAATTCAAATAATGAGATCATCAAGTATAGAGGTTCATGCACCAGTAATGGTTCAAGGAGGCTCTATATTTCAAAGTTCAAATTTGGAAATTCAAAGTCTATAATTCAAGAGGGAAGATGAATAGGTTTAAGTTAGAAAATTTGGAGGCATACCTTTACAACTTCAAAGTTCAAGGTACAAGATTCATCATTCCAAAAGTTCAGTTCAAATTTGGAGTTTGAAGTTCAGGTTTCAGAATTGAAGTTCATAGGTTCTTATTATGCTCCTATGAGTGGCTATTACAAAATCCTAAAATAGGTCAGAAGGCCATGAAAGTATGGAGGTCTTTAAGGATGGGCCAATAAATTCTATTTTATGTTCGAACTACCCATTATCAAGTTCAGAGTTGAAGTATAATCCATTGGTTTAGATGTGAAAACCCATATCAAGGAATCAAGATCAACTAGTAAAGTTGATCGGTTTGAAAGAGTCCTAATGATTTGCAATATCAGAGAATGACCATGAATCAAAAACCATACTTGATAAAATTTGAAATGGTGCATTCAAATTATTTTACCAAATGCCAAGCACAACATGTAGACCCATGCATAATGTATGAATTGAAATGTATCTTGGTATGGAATTGATCCCAACATCAATAGTCACTGCATCATTGAGAAAAGTTTTTTGACAAGTAGAGAATTGGGAAATGTGGTCACAATTTAAAGCTAGAGGTTGTCTCGGTAGGTGGTTATTTCCACAAATAAAGAAATACTCTCTCAGCCATGAGAAGATGACTAATATATTCCCTATTATTGATGTCAGTTTTATACCACATAACATATTTGCAATTGAATATCTAATACGAAGTACCAAACACAAAATTCCTCTCTTGAAAATTTAATGCACATGGGAAATGAGAATAACTCCAATGTTCCTTGCACCTGTGGATACTCACTCAGTTTATCAATGTGATTTGCTAGTAATCACGTAGGCAACCTTACACTAATTGTTGAGGATGTGATGCAGAAGCATCCTGGGTTTCCTTGTAATCCTGCACCTTTGTTCTTTCTGCTAGTTGCTACCGAGTTCTAGTTTCCAGTTGCTACCGAGTTCCAGTAGCTTTAGTCACTACCAAGTCCCAGTTTCTAGTTGCTACTGAGTTCTAGTTGCTATTGAGTTCTAGTTGCTACTGAGTTCCAGTTACTAGTTGCTACCGAGTTCCAATTGCTACCGAGTTCTAGTTGCTAGTTGCTATCGAGTTCGTAGTTGAGTTCCAGTTGCTACTGAGTTCATAGTTGTTGTTGTGTAATCCCTTTGGATGTCGAGCTCCTATGGATGCTGAGTGCCAATTTTGGAAAGCTTTCTTTTTCTGAGTAATCTGTGTCTGGTTCCTGTTTGGGCTGGGCTTCTCTATGTTCTAGAATGTTCTATAAACTGTTTTGGCAAGTATAAATAAGATGTTTAGGCTTAGAGTTAGGGCAGATTTTGGGAAAGAAAGAACAGGATATGAGTCTGGAAATGCGAATTTGAAGCTAGATCGTGGATCTGGAAGTTGTATTTTATATCTGGTCGTAACCCAGAAGGCCTTACAACTAGGCATGTATGCCGAATATTTGATGAATCAATAAAAGATATCTTGTTCTCTCTCCTTAGTGTTGTATTTTTGTTGTGTTTTTCGCTATGTTAACTCTTGCAGGGTGGTTAAGATAGTTGGGTGAGCCTTTGGACCTAGTTATTCCTCCTCTTGCCTGTGTCAGTTGGTATCAGAGCTTGAGGTTCATCCTTGTAGACATTGGGTCATGTAGAACCATATTTTGGATTTGGTTGTAGGGTGGCAGAGCTGCGAATTTGACCTATAACTTGCAGAGGGTTACGATCTTGTAGGAACCTTATTTGTAAAGATGGTTTGTGGTAGAGGAAATAATGTTGATAATGCTATATTGGATCAGTTGAGACAATTTGCAACCAGATTAGATGTTGTGGAGATAGCCTAGAGGAGAGGAGCAAATCTTGATGATGTAAGTGATGATGACGCAACAACACCAAACCCTAATCAAGAACCTGAAGAAGACCAAGATGAAGCAAGATTGTTGAGGGTATTGTCTAGAGAAAATTCAAAGACTTTTGTAGAAGTTGTTCCTTATGATGGAAAATTGGACACCACTATTGTGTTGGATTGGATCTCTGATATGGAGAAGTTCTTTGAGTATGAAAATACTCCTGATAATAGAAAGGTGAAGATTGCAGTCACTAGGTTGAAAGGTCATGCATCACTATGGTGGGAGCACTTGCAAACTGATAGACAAAGGAGAGGAAAGATGAAGATCAAAACTTGGCCAAAGATGGTGAACAAGGTAAAGAACAAATTCCTTCCTGTTGATTACCAAGTTAGCTTGTTGAGAAAGATGCAAAATTTGAAGCAAAAAGACATGATTGTGAAAGAGTATACTAAGGAATTCTATAGACTGGACATCAGATCTGGACATGTGGATGATGATGTTGAGAAAATTGAAAGGTACATTAATAGATTGAGATCTGGAATACAAGATGAAATAAGTTTTCTGAAGCTGGAAAGTGTAGAAGAAGCATATCAATATGCCTTGAAAGTTGAGGAGATCTTGACAAAGAAGCTTGAACAAAGACAAAGAGGTAGAGGTGGCAGATTCCAGAGAGGCAGAGGTAGAGCTTATGGTGAAGGTGACTGATTTGAAAGTTCTGTGTAGGATAAAGGCAAATCTGAATGGAAGAATGATGGCAATGGCAAGACCGAATGGAAAAGTGGTAATTCTTATCGAGGAGGCACTAGTTCTTATCAAGGAAGAGGTAATTTCTATTGTAGAGGTGGATTTCATGGTAATTGTTTTAGATGTGGTAAAGAGGGACATAGATCTTTTGAATGTAGATCCTCTAAAAGTAGGCAAGGTAACAGAAATGTTGCGATTTAAGAAGATGATGAGGGTTCACCAAGTGGACCTAAGGATGGAGAAAATTTGATGGTGAGAAGAACCTTATGTAACAAGGGAAGTGATGAGGAACCTGTTTTAAGGAGAAGTCTTTTCAAGACAAGATGTAAGATGGTTGGAAAATGCTACAAAGTGATCATTGACAGTGGAAGTTCTACAAATCTAGCATCAGAAGAGCTGGTTATGAAGTTGCAGTTGCAGAGGCTGAAACATCCCAAACCTTATCATGTTTCATGGATCAAAGATGAGCATAAGATATTGGTAAGTAAGCAATGCCTTGTGAAGTTCAAAATTGGACATTACTTTGATGAAGTCTTGTGTGATATTATGTCCATGGATTGTTGTCATATTTTGTTGGGTAGACCTTGGCAATATGATAGATATGTTGTACATGATAGAAGATTGAATCAATATACGATTTGGGTAAATGGGAAGAAACAAACATTGTTGCCTTTGATCGAAAGTCGAAATGAGGTTAATTGTACTGCTATAAAAATTTGCATGGTTAATGGGAAACAATTTGAAAAGGAAGTGAAGAAGAATCAAGTTTGTTTTTTTATAATTCCAAGAAAATCGAGTTTTGTCAACGGAGACCGAGTGCAAGAAAATAATGTTAACCAAGTGCCAGCCAGTGGTGACCAAGTGACAGATGGTAGTATTGACTAAGTGCCACGAGAAATTGCAAAGTTGTTGAATGAGTATAAAGGCATTATTGTTGAAGATATTCCTAATGGTTTACCTCCTATAAGAAGTATAATTCATTGTATGGATCTGATTCCTGGAGCTAGTTTGCCAAACAAAGCACCATATAGATTGACACCTTCAGAGAATGAAGAACTTAACAAACAAGTGCATGAATTGTTGCAGAAAGGATTGATCAGAGAAAGCTTGAGTCCATGTGTTGTACCTGCTGTATTAGCACCTAAAAAGAATGGAGAATGGAGAATGTGTACTGATTCCAGAGCCATTAACAAGATAACAGTGAAATATAGGTTTCTTATGCCAAGGATGGATGACATAATGGATTGTTTGAGTGGAGCAAAGTATTTTACCAAGATTGATTTGAAGAGTGGCTATCATCATATCAGAATTAGAGAAGGTGATGAATGAAAGACTGCTTTCAAGACAAAAGATGGTTTGTAATGGTTGGTTATGCCTTTTGCTTTGACTAATGCACCTAGTACTTTCATGAGGTTGATGAATGAAGTTCTAAAAAGATTCTTGGGTAAGTTTGTGATAGTTAATTTGGATGATATTCTGATATTCAGCAAGACTAAGGAAGAACATCTTGAGCATATTAGACAAGTATTGCAGAGGTTGAAAGAAGAAAAGTTGTTGATTAATCTGAAAAAGTGTTCTTTTATGCAAGAGGAGATTGTGTATTTGGGATTTGTGATTGCAGCTGATGGATTAAGGATGGATCTCGAGAAGGTTAAAGCAATTTTGGAATGGCCTAAACCTGAGAATGTGGGTGAGGTAAGATCATTTCATGGTTTGGTTGGTTTTTACAAAAAGTTTATAAAGAATTCCAGTGTTGTTTGTAATGCTATGACTGAAACAATGAGGGGAGATAAAAAGGAATTCAAGTGGACACATGGAGCTGATAAGAGTTTTGAGACTTTGAAAGAAAAGGTTGTTGAATTACCTGTATTGGATTTACCTAATTTCAACAAAGTATTTCAAGTTGAATGTGATACAAGTGGTAATGCAATAGGAGCTGTATTAAGTCAAGAAGGTAAGCCTATTGCTTTCTTTAGTGAAAATTTGAATGATGTTAAAATAAAATATTATGTGTATGATCAAGAGTTTTATGCTATTGTTCAAACATTGAAGAAGTGGAGACATTATTTGATGCCTAAGGAATTTGTGTTGTATACTGATCATAAAGCTTTACAATACTTGGGAAGTCAACATAAATTAAATCAAAGACATATGAAGTGGGTTGAGTATTTGCAGAATTTTACATTTGTGATCAAGCATAAGAGTGGAGTTACTAACAAAGTTGTTGATGCATTGAGTAGAAGGCATTCTTTGTTGACTAAAATGAAGGTTGAAGTTCTTGGTTTTGATGAGATGAAAGAGTTATATGATGCTGATCCTGATTTTTCTAAGGTGTGGAGAGAGTGCAAAGCACCAAATCTGACAAATCATATAAGTAAGTATGATGAGTATTTCATTCAAGAAGGTATGTTGTTCAAAGATATTCAGTTGTGTATTCCTAGAAGTCCTATAAGGTTGAATTTGATTAAGGAAAAGCATAGTGGTGGATTAGCTGGACATTTTGGAATTGATAAGACATTGAGTTTGCTAAAAGAGAAATATTATTGGCCACAAATGTTTAAGGATGTTCAGAAATTTGTAAAGAGTTGTGGAGTTTGTCAAGTTGCAAGGGGAGTGAGTCAAAATACTCGTTTGTATACACCTATTACTGTTCCTAAGAAACCTTGGATTGACATTAGTATGGATTTTGTTCTTGGATTGCCTAAAATAGTGAAGGCGTATGATTCTATATTTGTTGTAGTGGACAGATTTTCTAAGATAGCTCATTTCATACCATGTAAAAAGACATCAAATGCTGAGCATGTTGCTGAAATTTTCTTTAAAGAGATTGTGAGATTGCATGGATTACCAAGAAGTATTATTTCAGACAAAGATAGTAAGTTTGTTGGTTATTTTTGGAAGACTTTGTGGAAGAAGATGGGTACTGAGCTGAAGTTCAGTTCTACATTCCATCCACAAACAGATGGATAGATAGAGGTTGTGAATAGAAGCTTGGGTAATTTGCAGAGATATTTAGTTGGGAATAAGCTGAGTAATTGGGAAATGGTATTGGCACAAGTTGAATTTGCATATAACAATTCTGTGAATAGGAGTACAAGGAAGACACCTTTTAAGATTGTTACTGGAATACATCCTAGAGGTATATTAGATTTGAGAGATGTTGCTAGTGAAGAAAAGAGAAGTGTTGCAGGAGAAGAATTTGTTGTTTTCATGGAATCTTTACATAAGGAAGTGAAGTTGAGGTTGGAACAAAGCAATCAAAATTATAAGGAGAATGTTGATCAGTCTAGAAGACACCATGATTTTCAAGTTGGTGATGAGGTGATGGTTCATCTAAAGAAAGGAAGATTCCCAGTTGGAACATATAGCAAGCTAAAGATGAAGAAATTTGGACCTTGTAAGATCCTGAAGAAGTTTGACAATGGTAATGCTTATGAAGTTGAGTTGCCTAATGACATGGATATATCTCCTATATTCAATATTGCTAATTTGTATAAGTATCATTAGTCAAATGATGAATTTTTTGTACCTGATGATTATCCTAAGAAGAAAATTGAAGAGGTTGAATAGATACTGGATCAAAGAGTTGGTAAAAGTACAAGAGGAAAAGACTACTACAAATATTTGGTGAAGTGGAAGAATAGACTAGTTGAAGATGCTACATGGATTTCTCAATCTAAGTTGGATTCAGCTTAGGTTGTGACACTTGCATGATTCAGGAAAATTATTTTCTCCAACCATGGTTGTCTAATGCAGGAGCATCCTAGGTTTCCTTGTAATCCTACACTTTTGTTCTTTCTGCTAGTTGCTACTGAGTTCCAGTTTCCAGTTGCTATCGAGTTCCGGTAGCTTTAGTCACTACCGAGTTTCAGTTTCTAGTTGCTACTGAGTTCTAGTTGCTACTGAGTTTCAGTTGCTAGTTGCTACCGAGTTCCAGTTGATAGTTTCTACCGAGTTCTAGTTTCCAGTTATTACCGAGTTCCAGTAACTTTAGTTGCTACCGAGTTCCAGTTTCTAGTTGCTACCAAGTTTCAATTGCTACCGAGTTCTAGTTGCTACTAAGTTCGTAATTGATTTCCAGTTGCTACCGAGTTCATAGTTGTTGTCGTGTAATCCCTTTGGATGCCGAGCTTGCATGGATGTCGAGTGCCAGCTTTGGAAAGCTTTCTTTTACCGAGTAATCTATGTCTGGTTGTTGTTTGGGCCGACTTTTCTCGCATTTAATTTTGGTATAGCTAGTTATATTTGCTGAGAGCCAACTTGTGGCTTCTCTATGTTCTAGAATATTCTATAAACTATTTTGGCAAGTACAGATAGGATGTTTAGGCTTAGAGTTAGGGCAGATTTTGGGAGAGTTTAGAAAGAATAGGATATGAGTCTGGAAATGCAAATTTGAAGCTAGATCGTGGATCTAGAAGTTGTATTTTATATCTGGCCGTAACCCAGAAGGCCTTACAGCTGGGCATGTATGCTAAATATTTGATGAATCAATAAAAGATATCTTGTTCTCTCTCTTTGGTGTTGTATTTGTGTTGTGTTTTCCACTGTGTTAACTCTTGCAAGGTGGTTTGGATAGCTGGGTGAGCCCTTGGCCCTAGTTATTCCTCCTCTTGCCTATGTCAAGATGACTTGGACTTTAGTGAGATGATGGAGATGGTGATTTGATGTGAATGCTAGATGATGTTGGTGGGAAAGTGATGGTGGTGGAGGGTGAATGGTTCTTATGACTAGTATCTTTCTAACTCTCTTCTTCTAAATTCTAAGTCCTAAACTACTTGCTATCCTCTCCTACTCCTATGGATGGAAGATTAGCAAATGGAATGGGATTGAATCTAATGAAAGTTAACTAGTGGCTCCATCTCCATAGGTTCAATGATTCAAAAGAAAATAAACTAGTTTACCACACAAGGCTTCCCAACAAACCACTAGGATGCTAGTGACCTAGTATTGATCCCTATCAAACATCTACTAATGCTACCATGCAACTATCCATCTACTTTACTCTTACTTAACAACTTGAAATGCAACCAACTTTAACAACTTGAAAGGAAATTTTACTCTTATTTGGAAGTAGAAACCCTGCAATAATACCAAAGGCTCTTAATCACCATGCAAGTCACAACAATGAGAAAGAAATAGTGAATTTTGGCATTATCTTTGCAACAATTTGCTCTAACCATTACAAATGAGAGCAAATGGCCTTATATAGAGGCCAAAATGTACAATCGACGGTAAAGATAAAGAGGCAAAACTAACGATCCAAATTGAATCCTAAAACCCCTAATTAGGGTTGCCACCGCATCAGCCGATGAGAAGATGCCACCTTGTCGACGAACCAATAAAAAAAGTGGAAAAGTGGCAACCAATGAGAAGGCACCAAAATGGTGGCCAATCAAAATTAGACACTTGTCATATCCTAGAAGAAAGAGAAATTGCCACTTGGGCTTATATCAAATAATCTTCTAATATAAATCTCCCTTCTTTTTTCATTCTTTTAGCTAAGGCGATGAACCTAGCTAGCCTTTCGTTAACTTCTTCCATGGAAGGATGAGGTGTATGCTTTATCTTGAGCTTAACCAATCTCACCATGCCGCTTGCTGCCTGTAGTGTCTTCTCATGGTCATTCTCATACTCTTGCAAATCCAATAAATGCATTGAGGGAAGAAAGGGTGCCCAAATGTTTCTTCTTGAATATAGCAACCTTTCCTAACTCATCCAATCTTAATCCAAGTCTTGTCTCATCAATGTCCTCTTCTCTGATGTCCTCAAAATCAAGTGCCACCCCAACATCGCTCATCATGGTTGAAATGGAAGTGTCGACGCTTGGGCTATGTTTTGCAACTGCCTTCTATATCTCCTCAAGTGTTCTCAATCTAGTAGTCAAGGTAGAAAACCAAGATTCAACCATACTCAATCCCCTCTCATCAACCAACTTCGCCCTCTTCAAATATGCCTCTAGAAGCCCTATGAACGCTTGTAGCCTAGGAATAGCCAAATCCTTGACTAGAAGGAAATCCTTCCACTTCTCTTCAAATATTCTGAACTTGTTTCTAATCATCACAAATAACCAAAATGTCGAGATGAAGGAAGGCAAGAAATTTTGCCCATCTTGGATTGTATCATGGATCCAATCCCTGACTTCATGTAGCTGAGCTGATATTTCTTCTAGGTTGCTCCCACTGTCTTGAGGAGGGCTACTTGGTGCAACTATTGGATAGGTTGGCAATCTCTCCAATATTTGTTCTGAGACTCCAACTTTATGATCCTTTTATTTTCCTTCCTCAACCTTTCTCTGATTGAATCTATACCCTCCTGGATCTCTTCACATTCTGTATCATTTGTGTTTCTTCCCAAGTTGTGTTCCACTGTCTCATATTCCTAGGCCACAATCTCATACACTACCTTATTGACTGTTGGTATAGCAATCTAAACCTTTCGGTGACCATCATTGTTGCTCCTAATTACCTTTGCCACCGTCTTCACTATTTGTTTATGGTTCTCACTATCACCCTTTTTTATTAATCCTTGGATGTCTTCCATTGTTTGGGTAGTTACTACCTCACCTCTTGGCTTAAGCATTTTCCTTAACCATAGTGGTGCGATGCATCTCCCTAAATCTGGATTTGGTTTGACTAACAAAGCATCACCAATAGCCTCAGGCACCTGACTTATTTCCTCAATAGCAATCGGCCCATCTTCTTCTCCACTAGTAACTGCCATGTTATCTCCTTGTTGGTTTTCTGAAAAAGGGGAGTACTTGGTGCTCTCAGTGTAACCACTTGATTCTGAATTAGAGCTCACTCTACTGCAACCCCTTTATCACTTTAATTGACCTCTTGGCTTCTAGCCTCAATTATGTTTTCTCTTGATGGTGCTATGTGTTGTCTCTTGGCTGGAGGTCCTGGATGTTCTTTGCTCTTCTCAACCTCCAAAGCTCTTTTCTTGCTTCTAATTGTTTCCTATTACCGACTACTTCCTCTGTCCTTCTATCCGACTAATTCTACTGGACCTTTTTTTGGCTTCATCTTCTCATAAGTAAGGGGAATCCTTTGACTCTATAGCTTCCTTAATCTTTCATTATACCATAACTCAGTATGCAAATCAACTGCTCTTGTAACTGCCTCCAAGGAGGGATCTTGATGGTCATCTCAATCTACTAGATTCAATTATGTTCCTTCTACTATATTATAATCTTCTCTCAACACATTTCCATCATCCTCTAGTTGATCAAGAATATCAAGGCCTCTCCATTTGATATCTCTCATCATGTTCACTGACAACCTTGACAAGGCTAGCATTCTCACATGAAAGTCATCCTTAGCATTGGCCCAAAAGTTCTCTATAGTGGGAACATGTTTAAATACATTTTCATGAGATACCTTGATAAGACCATTAGGATCGAATCCTTGCCTTTCTCTATACCATCCTAGATGATACCATTCCAATTCCTTCTCTACAGCTGCAAAGGCGACCCGATTGGAGCAACTATCATTGCCAAGTCTGAATGAGAAGGTAATCAATGTCTTACCTTTTTTTCTCATTATTCTGTCATAGTGCTGAAGTTGCCTAGACAATTCCATCAAAACTACCTTTTCGGGTGGGTATCTTGGAAGCCTCTTGGGACAAATTGTACTCCCTGCTACTCTAATGTATGTGAATTGCAAAAATTGAATGAACCAACTCTCATACTTCTTTGTCTTTGCTTCTGCTTCCAATGAGAGTCTCTTTGTAGGTGTCCCTTGTAATACCCTTATTATCTTCATGGTGAAGGCATCACAAAACATCTTATAATCCTTGGTGTTGTGCAAATGAAGTTGTGGATAGAATTCATGCACCAAATATTGCCCTAGTCCATTACCAACTTCTCCTAAGGCCTTAAGTCCCAGACTCTTTTACAATCTAGCAATTAGGTAAAATGGATAGGATCCCATTTAGAATTGTTTTTGGTTTTGTACAGTTCGAAGTTGCAACTCTAGGTTCTCGCTTATGATCCTAGCCCAATCAAATCTTCTTTTTCCTTTTTCAATTTCATCAATAAAGAAGTACATCCAATTTTTGAATTGCATACCTTAAGCTAGGCCCATGATCTGGCTGAGAAGCACAATGAGATCTTGATATTCTGATTTGAAGTCTACCATTATAAGCCTTGATGATATGGTTACACGTTTCTTTCCCTCGTGTAGCCAATCTTATTTTAGATGTGTGAAATAAGCTTCCTAGTTATCCTGAAATGATTTATCTACCTGATCCATCATCACCACTGTCATGCTCTTGTATTAGGGAATGTTGAATGCTACTTCAATCGCTTGTCCCCCAATATTGGCCAACATCCTCTTCCCTTCATCAAAAATGATGGATTTACTGATTAGATAAAACTTGGATGCGCACTCCATAACCAATTCTAGACAAGGCAATGTAGGAGGAAAAGTTGTTGTGTATACAATTTCACTCCTGTATATCTTCTTTGTCAAGGGGGATTGTCCTTCCTTTAGTCTGTCCTTTACCTGTAGCATATTTATTGTTCCAACATTAGTATCAATTATTTGCCTCATATTTTAGAAGAAAGTTGTTTTGGGCATCATATCCTCTTTGTCTTTCTTAGTTTTTGTTCCCTTGGGGTTCTTGCTTGCACTAACATCTACCATCTTAAACACTTATTTCTGTCTATTCGTTCTAAGTGATACGGACTACCCTTATCGATCTCCAACCTTCTTTCTATCGATGGATTCTACACTTAATTATGACTTGCCAAATGCCCTATCACCACACTTATCAATCTTCAATCTTCTTCCTAGGTGTGGGACTACCACTTATTTCTACCTTGCCTTTGCCTTAGGATGGACTACACTTATATCTCCCTCTCCAATACCTAGGGTGGTCTACCTTATTTCTGTCTCTTTGAATGTCCTATCATGGATTCTAAACTTATCAATCTCCAAACTTCAACCTATGATGGGATGATGAAGTGGTAGATGATGAATGCAAGAATAACCAAGGGAAACAATATCTAAACAAGAACGAAAGAGAGAAATCAGCTTAAGGACCCCTTTCAACTCTAAATGATTTGAAGTTACCTTTACTAATAGCCGGGTTTTCTTTTTAGAATTTAGGATTAGACTTAAAGAATTTCAAGTCCCTTGCAAATCTTGAGGTCCTAGCTAGAAAAAATCAGAATTTAGTGCTCTCAAAATTGTCCACCATTTTTTCAAAATCAGACCTTTATCACGTGTTTCTTCCTCCAAGGAAAATCATCCAAGCTTGGGAGAAAATTGTAGCCCCTCAACAAAAATCAGAATTTGCAAAAATCGCCTAGCAAAGAGAAGTTTCAGATCTGCCCTAGAGAAGCTGCCATGCATGAGAATTTTTCCCTAGGAAAATCGCCAAAATGAGGGTGCTTAAATATGATGGATCTTGTTGCCTTTGGATACTGAAAATTGCCAAGAAAAAGTGTAGATCTACCTTCTAAAAATTGCGGAACATGGGGAAGAAGCTCCAAACTATCTTTAAAAAATTGCCAACAAAATGCTAATCTACCCTAGCTAGAAAAAAATGCCCAAAAGGATGCCAATTTGCCTTAGAAAAAATCGCTCAAAGAGGAGAAAATATGCCCCTAACAAAAATTGCCCAAGCACCAAAGAGGAGTGAGGAATGAATAAATAAGGGGGAAGAGTTTCCTCTTATACCCCACTTGCCTCTCCCTTCCTAGCTGGCCGATTGGGACCTTGGGAGCAAACATAAATTAATTAGAACACAAAACTGGCCCCTTGATTAAATGCTTAGCCTAAAATTAACTTTGCCAAGATGAAATTTACTTTTTTAAATTGTCAATTAGACCAAAATTGCAAAAAGAAAGTAAATAATGCCTTGGAGATGCTAAATGTTTCCATTTAATGATGATTTAGCAATTAAGATGTCATTAAAATCGGATTTTGGGTAGCGAAAAGCCTTTTTTTCAATATTAAATTACCAATTTCATTAAAGGATTAAAAATTTCCAAGGCAATTTTAATCCATTTAAAGCAATTTTTTTGCAATTCAACTCAAATTGATTTTGCCAAGTAATTTACTTTTTTTGACGAAAATAAAATCATTTCTAAACTATAAAATTGATTTTGCAATTTAATTTCATCTTCACAGAAGAAATTTTTTTCTCACCAAAGAAATTCAAGATTTTCCAGAAATCTAAATCTAACGAAAATTCATTTTTTGAAAAATTATTTAAATTTACACAAATATATCGAAATTTTCAAAAGAAATCATCTAAGTACAAAATCTACAATTTTATCTTGCCAAGTGTTGCTCTTTCAAATTTTGTCGGCCTAAAGATGAAATTGGTTGTTATGGAAAATCAAATTGAAACCGAGTGAAAATAAGTCTAACCTTCCCCTTTCTACCCTGAAGGTGTCCAAAACTTTAAAGTTTTCAAAAATAAATCGAATCAAAATTTTGGGACAACTCAAAAAAAAAACTCCAAGGCAATTATAAAAAAGGGATCCCTAATGTTTTAGGGCAATGGTGTGAAAACCTCACAACACCTACTTGATGATCAATATAGATAAATGGCCACAACACACATCGAGATACATAAAAAATTCAATGACATAAATGGTGTTTGTTTAATGAGACAGGGTCCAGGCAAACTATTCGACATCATGCATGTTGTTCATTTGCTCGGTAGATTGCATGTCTTGGAAGATCAAGCCACAGATAATTAATACAGTCGCGTTTCAAATTTATTTGACCTGGAGATAATCCATATTGTTGAGTGCTCATGGTGTTTGTGTATGTATAAGAGCCAGCGGAGTGTGTCCTGTGTTATATATGAATAATGCAAACTTGATTGAATGCCACAGGTGGCAGCATAGAGCATTTTCTCAAATCTCCATTCCCCTCCATATCTTTAAAAGATCCAATTTTCAAGCACAATGATCATATGGAAAAGAACCCAGGGAGTTCATGCAAACTAGTTGATGAAATGTGCCGAACACTAGTCGATTGGAAAGTTCCTCGTACAAATTCAATGGCCTCTGTCGGCATGAGCACGAACCCAGAAAGTTCGAAAGGATTTGATGAAGCACTAGTCGCAATTGAAAGATAAGAATGTTGAGTCACGAACTGATGGAATCTCATGAATGACGAATTTCGGGTTCCTAAGATGCTAATGGTGGAGAATGAAAGCAGACCATATGACAAAATGTCCACGCAGTGAAGGGAACGCATACAGAGGAAACGTGTCGAGCCAAGGACCTTCATTCGGATAAAACAAGAGGTGAACAATGATGTCTTATACAGATGGCCCCAATCACCTCAATGTGAAATATAATCATTATATGTGTAGAGGTATGTGTGAAGCCGTCAAGGAAAGAAAGAAAAATGGGAATTATCTTGACCAAAACCCACAAACCGTTTGACAGAATGCCAATCCATAAAACCATATTATTGGCAAGTTTTTGGGTTCCATTTCATGAGAGCCCCCGTGAAAGTAGCGGCATTGAATCATTGTATTTATGATTGGTGGCAAGCCCAAGCCATAATTAGAGGGTGAAGATATCAAATATTAAAGGGGCGGGATCTCAAAGGTAACTCCGATCGAATGCAAGATAATCGGCCAAGTATCATCCTCAGTAGGCCACTCCAAATACTACGCCATCTTTGAAGACATAAAACGGTGGCAATTAACATTTGATAAGATAAAAGAGTCCGAATAGATCATTAGATATGAGAAACATAAGGCATCGAATTGGCTCCCAATCATGTGACTCGGTTGTTATTACCTATCAATTAAAAAGCAGAAGTTATTACGACACATCACAGATTACTTATCACAAGTGTCTAATCGGTATTTGATTGTGTATCAAATTTAGAGTTTCCTTCCCATATAAAGAACATCATCCACAATCCATTGGAGTGAGGAATATGAATCACCAGGAATAGAAAAGAAGTAAATACTCGACCATATTACCAAAAGAATTGACTCCAAAGAATCAATTATGTCAGCAACCGAAAGGCCATGGTCAAAGAAGATGTTAAATAGGAAATTCAATGAAGCAAAAAAGGTTCTTCTTTTCTATGGGAGACAGAGAGCTGGAGTAGGGGAGGAAACTTTATTTTTTATGCATTTTCATTATGCATGTTAAGAGTTCGAGTTTTTGTAATAGATTAGCATAGGTTGTGAGCAAAGAAAAATCTGAGCATTCTTATTTGTGATGTTCGAGACAACAAGGGTTTTATTCTAAACCAAAGCATTTAGCTATTTCTCCTCTGATTATAATCAGTCAAAGTATTGTTGTATTTGGTTTTGGGCATCATCTTCCATATTGTGTTAAGTAATGGATGGGTTGTAGATCGGAGTATTTGTAGACATTCCTATTATAGGAATTGAGATTATTTAGCTTTCTTTTTCATTTCATTTTGCACTGCATTTGCATAAGTAGTGTTCATATTGCATTACCAATGTCAGAGAGTCATAGGAAATGTGAGTTCCTAGAGTTGGCTAGGTTTAGAACTAAATTTACTGCCTGAGTTAGTTCTGTCTAGAGCTAGCTTGGTTTTCCTCTTCTATTCTCAAGTTAAGAATGTACCCAGTTAGTTTAGAAATAAAACAAAATTCATTGAGTATCATTCATAAGGGAGTTGTACCTTTCAATTCAGTGGAAATCTATCAACCGTATGATAGATCATCCAACTATAGGTATCAAATTGTTTCTCAGAGATTCGGGCATTTAAGAGTTAAATTGAAAAGAACAATTTGTTTACCAACATAGCCCAACACTCAAATCTAGTCACACAACAAAAACTAAAAAAATAATACAATTAACAATAAAATTTACTTATTCACAAAAATTACAATAATCCACTCATTTAAATTTCTCTCTCGAAGCATTACAATCAATCAACTACGGTAGATTCATAACTGACCCCCCTGCTCCACAAACACCTCAATTCACATATAAACTCTATCCTCCTCATGAGTGTCACTTTAATCTTCATTCTCTTTCTACTTACCTTATATGCACAAAAATTTGACATTCTTAAGGAGTCTAAAACTAACAAGATCTTCTATGTGATGACAACCTAAGGTCCTGGGAACAAATGAGGTCTTTATATGATATCCTTGTTTCTCATTAAAAAAAAAATATTTAATGCTTGTAAAAGGTTTAGATACCTTATTTCCTAGTGAAAGGATTATAGTTTCAAACCTAGTCAATAGGATTAGGTGGAAAGATGGCTCTAAACTTCAAAGAAGTTTCTAAACTTCAAAGAAGTTTCTCTCAAGAACATATACTTGATGCTTATTGAAAGGTGCTCAATAGGCTCAAGCAAACCTAGAATCTTAACTGGTCTCAAATCATGTAGTCCTATAAGTTGACGCCTACCTAGAAAAACTTTGTTGAACCCAAAAAAAAAAACATCTATTTTGGTTGGCTTCTTATTCTTTAAAAGCTTGTTGCTAATCATGTGCTTCCTATCTATGGTTCACCCACTACTGAGTGATGCTTGTAATATGCTTAGTACTTCATTGTTTTCTTGCATTTGCTATCCATGTTTGGTCTTTGTTCTTTGGGTAACCAATTAAGTGAGACCATGTGGTAAAGCAATCCATAATTTAATCTTCCACCTGGTACTGTATCACTTGGTTTTAGAGGAAGAATTTGAAGCCCTGAAAAAAATTGAGTATAACGGAACAAGTTTTGACTCTCGAAAATAAGATATCATCTAGCATTGAGTTGTTGGGCACAACTTATTAAGGAAGCAATTGTATTTGACATTAAGTGGCTTCGAGGATTACAAATGTGAAATGTGGGTTTGAATGTTGATCAAACTCATTAGCTATTTGGCATGCCTAGAGGTAGTCTGATCCATATTTGTTACTTGTTCTTTGAGAAACCAGATAAGTGGGGCAAAAAGATTAGCTTTTCATTGCATGAAATTATGTCTAGTTATATTGATGTTTTTAGTTAGCCGATAGGCTATTATAGGTGGGCATTTCAGCCTAAACCTGTCCGTTCAAACAACATGCCATTCATTGTTTTGATCTCTATTGGAAACCACTCATCGAGCAATAAATGTAGATCTATGTGCAATCTTATACAACACCGACTGAATCTATGTTAGCTGGATAGATCCAAACTAATCTTTTCATGATCGATAAAATCTTTAGATGGATTGTGTTTTAGGAAGATATTTATGATGGTTTAAGTGTGTATTGGCAACATCGAACAGATTTTCTTCTGCCTACACCCTCTATCTATTTTGTGATGTTCAAAATAGCCCTGTGGTTGCAGAGGCTCCAAATGCTCTATAATGTTGAGAAATGTGTTGGTGTCTTAGAAGAAAATGGCTTGAAGCAAGAGAAAATTCCAGAGATCATGAGGACCATATCAACACATCTGATTTCAAGATGTGAGGATGCGAGTATAAGATTCTTACATTTGGTTTCAACCCTTGCTTCCCCTTTCCTTTTGCATTCTCGCCCTGTCCTACCTCTTCTTCTTCTTCACTACGCTGTTTTTTGGAATTTTCTTCCTCCTTATCAACGGGCTTTCTTAATGGGGTGACTAGAAGAGATGGAATGTGATTTATGGCATTATTGCAATTGGAAGGAACAAGCAGAGGAGAGGAGAAGATGTTCAAGGAAGCAACAAGAAGCATTTTTGCTCGTTGCACTAATAGCTCTTTGTTTCAGTCCATACCCTGCTCTACTTACATACCTCTACTATTTGCACAAATGAGAATAGTAAATGTTTCCTACTCTGGCACAAAGCCTGCAACCTTCATTTCTTTAAACACTTGGGACAATGTTACATGCATTCCATTTGTCATATTTGTGAATTAAGAGGTTTATTTATTGGTGGTGTATTTGTGTTTGTGCATTAAGAGGTACTGTTGGTGCAAGTTGAAGAGAAGAGTTGTCCTTGGCACACATCCTTCTTTCACTATTGTCGGGTTTCAACCACCATAAGCATGAATACCAGAGGCTTGTATTTATTGTTAGAAGAAATACCAACATTCAATGTTGAGTGTGAACTTGGCAATGGTATCATATTGAATGTGAACTTCTATCTTGGACATTGAGAAATGGCTTGGAGTTTCTACATGACAAAGTCCTTTCCTTAGTGGTTGGCACTCTTATTGCTATCATAGTGTGATCGGTATTTTCAAACTACATATATTATATTAAAGAAAGAGTTCATATTCCAATTTTATGTCCATTGTATTAAGCTTTTAGACATTTTCAATTTTAGACTTGTTATTATTGAAGATAGCTTTGTATTCTATTATTGTTGAGTGAACAATGTACTTCATATTAAATTACCTTGATTGGTATCTCTACAATGAGTCAATATATTGAGGATAGAAAAATATTCTAGAATACAAAAAGTTGTTTGTCATAATTCTTAAGAGGATAAATATGAAAATTTTAGTAGATGCTCTATTATTTTTTAGATTGTGTTTTTTAGATTGCAAATCACATATTCCATTACCACCAAATCTCTATTTTTTATTACACAAAAAACACCTAAGATGCTCTATTATTTTTTAGATTGCAGAGCACAAATTCCATTACCACCAAATTTCTAACTTTTATTACATAAAAAACACCTTAAATTCAATGCTATTAACTTATATTTTTTTTAAACAACTCCAACTCCTAACCTACGTAGGAAGAAATTCAAGTTTTCTAACACTAACAATAGTCTACATTCTTCGAGTAGAATAAAAATGCCAATTGCTACATGCTCAATCACTTTGAAATATGGTAATAACAATGTAAAGACTATATGACTCAAAATAGTAATGAAACAATTTTTTCATTCATGTACCTATTAGTCACACTTTATATTTTTGATAGACATCTTGAATTACACTCAATGATCTACAATCAGAAAGAAAGGTGTGATAAAAACACTCCCTAAAAGACAATTATGTACAATACTGAAAATGTGATATTTTGAAATGTGTAGATCATCATGGCAATCAGATAATGATAAAACAACATATGAAAGCTTCGTGTATTTTCCCCCGATCAAGATAGTCTCTCTTGGAGAGTACTGATGACTTTTAAATTAGTTGTTTGTATATTGGTTTCCAAATGTGACTAGTAAATCAAATTTAACATAATTACATTTGCCCTTTATTCGACAGATCTGATATGAAATTAAATGAAAATAATGTAATAGTGAAGGTTCATTTGACAAAGTTTCTACTTTTAGGGAGGGGGTTTCTACGTTAAAAAGGGAAAAACATATCTAAGGCATCAAAGTTTTTGGCCCCATGGAAACATGCCTTATGAAGGGATGCAAAAAATATCGAAGGATTCAAGCCACTGAAGATATGCGACAAATAAAAGAAGCTCAAAGATTAAAAGATGTTTCCAAATCTCTGGGTGTGTGCCTAGAGAACATGTCTTTGTAAGGGGATGCAGAGAAATGTGCTTACCCAAAGGAGAACACGATCTCATTTGGCTTTAAGATAACCCAAATTTTGTGGGATTGTTGACCATAAAAGCATTGAGCTAGTAATTTCAATTCCATTACATATATAAATGTATTGTCTATGCCTATTGGGAAAATTGATTGAAATTCACTAAACAACTTTGATGTTTCCTTGGGAATAGTTGAGTTGGAGAGGAAAACATTGTTCTTTACCAAGATTAAGAAATCATTTTTGGTGGTTGGAACTTCCCTTTAGGTATATGCTACTTTGGTAGTGTATCCTTGCTTCATTTATCTTGCGAGTTGAAAAGATATTACAGCCCTAGTTAATTTCTAAACATAAAAGTTAAAAGTACTTATAACATTGACAAATAAGTATGACTTGAGTACCACTAAGATTAATAGGCATGTTTTGTGGCTTCATTATAATAATAAACAACTATTGTATTCATTCATATAACATAGTAGCCTGTAGTATTTTCTTTCAATTTCTCAATATGTGATGGCCGAAAGCAAGGATTCAAATATAGTTGGCAATAATTTGGGAATCAAATTGGCTATAATGTACAATATAAATAAGGGGTTAATTTCATTGGTCAAAACCTTCATAATCTTTATAATATTGTCACAAGAGTTGAAAGCCCTCTTATTTTAAAGGGTTAACAACCATAGTGATTTAGCTATAAATTAGATGATCATGCATCCTCACATCAATACAACCAATACAATCAAATTAGCTTGTTGCTCTTGTATTAGAGATGGAGCAAGTTTCAACTTAACTAAGTTTCAAGAGGTTAATATTTAGTAGTGTAGGCATGATAAGAATTGGTAGAGATTTGAGCATAACCACAAGGGTTCTATAAGATGAAACTCAAGGGAAAGACACGAAGCCATGCAAAATGGGCACAACATACTCCAGCTGAGAAAACATACAACCATCTAATTTAAACCCATCATTTTTTTCTATTCGCATACCTCTTGCACCTCCTTTGGGTGCAAGTGCTAGTTATGATTTGAACAAATCTTAGCTTATGTTTACTAATGAAGTCTTGTGCATTCTAGGACAAGAGGAGGACTCTTACAAAGTTCAACAGTGAACTCTCCTTTCTATTAGATTTTAAATTTCAATTGCTATGGAGATTTTCAAATATAGATTTGTGATTCTACTTAAGAATTAACACTAGTTTGTAAATCAGAGATCAAGCCATCTTGCATCTTCCAGCAAGGCAAGGGCGAATTGAATGAAGAACTCAAGTTGCTAAATATGTATTTGGAGGGGAAGAAGATAACCAAACTCGACCCTGCAAAGTTGTTAAAGATCCTAAAGATCTTTATGATTTTGTCCTAGTATGATTGTGGCAATTGTTGACAATTATTATTGTGACAAGGTAGAGTGTAGTGACGAAATAATAAGAGGTAGGGATTACATGTCACATAATATTAGGATATGGTACTACAATTGATGCAATGAGAGCTTTTGATCTTTTTGCTTTATGATCTCGACGAAAAGAGTGTAGTGACAAAATAATAGGAGGTAGGAATTAGATGTCACATAATATTAGGATATGGTACTACAATTGATGCAATGAGAGCTTTTGAACTTTTTGCTTTATGATCTTGGTGGTGTGCTTGTGTGTGCATGTGTGTTTGTGTGTGTGCATGCGTGTGTGTGTGTGTGTGCGTGCGTGGGCATGTGTGTGTGTGTTTGTGTGTCTGTTTGTCTCTCTGTGTGTGCACACGCGCATGTGTGGGTGTGTGCGCACGTGTGTGTGCGCATGTGCATGTGAGTGTGCACGTGCATGTGTGTGCGTGTGCGTGTGTGCGTTGACCATTACTTTCTACCTGATGAAATAGTTCTATCTCAGAATTTTGTTCCAATTGCTGATCACTACACTCTACTTGGGGCGATGACTTCATAGAACATATCTCCAATTCTATAAACCACATTCAAATTATTTTTGAACGCCAGCAGTTTCCTTGGAGAAGCAAAATTCCACCAAATTGATCTATTGAGCACATAGAAAGGAAGAGAAACTACCACAAGTTCACAACCTCAACCAAATGTTCTAACCTCAAATTGTCCAAAGATGATGTCTTGGATATCAACTCAATACTAGTGTTTAAATTTTTTGGCCTTGATAATGCTAAATTGTTTCTAATCAATACCTTCTAGGGCTCATCACCCTCTGAGGCCTTAAAGACCCACTTCAAAGCCAGGGCTTGCCCTTGAATCCTTAGATCCTCGAGTTCGAACCACCTTTTCATGTTCCCCTTATCATCCAACTGCAAAAACTCCCTTGACATTTTCAGAAGTTTCTCAAATTGCACATTAGCAAATAGCCATGTAGAGGAATGATATACAACATGAGATGTAATAACCTTTTGAACCACCTGCAAGAGACAAAAGGTGGGTCTGGCATCTGGTGTGTTTCCTCTCAATCTTACAAGAAAGCCAATATCACATGTTTTTCAAAGGATAGATTGCAAAGAGAATAACCAAGCACCTTACAACCTTAATAGAAGCATTCTATTGCCACCCCTTGGCTACCAACTAATTAGGAGGGTTTATAGACCAAGTAATATCAAAATTAGCCTCAATGAATAAAGAAGTATTGCCAACAAATTAGGCATTTCGGAGCTGCCCTTGGTTAGGATGAATAATGCCCTTGATAGGTGGAACAATCAAGTTAGATCTCAAGATAAAGTGCAAGGCATCAGCAATGATAATAAAAAGGGATGAAGCAATAAGACAACCTTGATGGATGGATCTTTGCAAGAATATAGGATCAGGAAGCTCACCATTCACATCTAATTGTGTGTAAGAATCAGTTAAAAGAAATTTTATACGTTTGCAGAACTTATGAGAAAACCCAAAGGCTATCAACATATCTAGAATAAAGGGTCATTCAATTTTATTATATGCCTTTTCAGAGATTAAGAGAACCATGGCTACATTTTGTTTATCATGTTTGAACTAATTCATCACCTCCCAACAAGTGATTAGATTCTCAAGGATATATCCCCCTTCTATGAAACCAGTCCGAGTAACAGAAACTATCCTCCCAAAAATTTGAGCAAACTATGAGCTAGGATTTAGGCAAGAATTTTGTAAGAAATATGGAAAAAAGTAATAGGCCTCAGCCAATAGAGAAATTCAAAAATATCATGTAATGAATAGTTTGTGAGAGGAAGTTCATTTAATATGTCCTAATTAAAAGTTTTAGCACTGGCTATGCTCTATAGACAGAATGCACCAAAAGTTTTTTTAACAAATCTTCAGATCTCTGAAAACAGTGATTTTTTTTTTCTCAATTTTTTTGCTGTTTTTTATTACAAATCATGAAGAACAAATGCAGAAAATTTCAACAAAATCTGTTGTATTTTTTATTTCTTCAATTTTGGTCAAAGGTGCATTTTGTCTAGAGGATAGCTGTGTCCAAAAAATTTAAGGTTCTTCACTGATGCAAATAACATCATAACTAGATTCAGCTATGTTCCAATTCTCCCCTGAGACCCTGCTTTAGGAAATAATTAGATCAAAGGCAACAAATCACATAGACAACTAACAGTGTTGTTCACAAATTAGTTGTATTAAAGTAAAAATAGCTTAAGCATCATGTTTGTCAAAGAAAAAGTACATATGACAACTCTAAAAATCTTGAATCAAGAAAGTCCATCCACCCCTAAAATGTATGACATTACATAAACCAATGTAAGTGGAAGATGCATTGGACTTGGACAAAAGTTGAAGAGAATAAAAGCGTGGTATGCCCAGTTTTGAAGGAGAAAGAAAGTTCAGTTCACAGTTTTGTATCTCCATGCACAAGTAAACTGGTGGCTTAGAAGCAATTAATTCCGATGTGCATAAACCGCAAAAACACTTTTATGTGCCATGTAAATGAAAACAGAATTATGAGAGCAATGTTTAAGGAATAAATCATGAAAACTTGTAGTCCACGAAATAAAAGGTAAATAATCATTTCCCAACTTCTTGATCAATACAAACAAAGCACAAGGTGCATATTTAGTGACAAATTTTGTTAAGTGTTTTGAGTTGGGGTACAATCAATATTTAGTAGGAGAATCTGCAGGATGCTTCCAGCATGCAGCATGTTGGTAATAGCAGGTACGAGACTGACAAAACAAAAAGGGTGAATGGAAGGTTGAACTGAGAGACAGAGAAACAGGGCAAAAAGGCGCATGATCTCCTGCAAATGAAACAATTCTCAACAGTAGACAAACATGCAAATCAAATTTGGTGTCCGGGGATGAAAATTGCTGATGCATATATATCATAACAGTTGTGTTTTGGAAACACTTGAGTGATTCAATAATTTGAATCAATCAAAGATGCATAGGATGCATTTTCATCAGATTTTTCTGCCTTCTGTTTTGAAACCCATTTATCTGATTTGTGAGATGCAAATTGTGCAGAGGGAACTTTAAGATTAAAAATGTCAAAAACTTTAAGCTTTTGTACGTTGGTTTCCTCTCTAGGGCCTTCCCAGCAAGTCTCACTAATCAACTCAAGAGCTTTATTCATTCCATCATCATCCAGCAGTTGCTCGCCCAGTTGCATAAGTAAAAGATACACCTGATCTGCACATGCCTTCCTTACCTACAATGAAGACATAACCCAGAAGAACACTGTCATCTAGAACTTCAATAGAGGCTAGCTGCAACGAGAGAGTAAAAAACTTGAAAGGATAGATTTGAAAATGAAATAAATATTCTACAGCTGCACAAGTCGTACCCTACAAACTGTTAATAGAGACATTATATAATAGCATAGAGAGATATCACACACCTTAGGGTAAGGATGACTAAGAAATAAGAAAAAATGAGGTAGTGCTTCATTCCGTATTGACTCTTGCATTGTACAGAGATGCCCAAGCACATTAACTCCAGTGAGTAGCTTTGATACATCCTTTGATCCCTTAAGTTCAATTTTAAGAGAATTTAGAATCCCTAAACCAAAGCTTTGTGCATATTCCTGCATCACCATTACATAGTTCGCTTAGTTACTGATACCAGAGCAATATATAAATATGAATTTCAGTAACAAAGAGGAGAATCTACGTTGCATAGTCAAAGATTTTGTCAAACACATGCAAGATAGTGGAAATATGCTCCTGTTGTAAGCAAAGCTAACATATTAAAATTAAAGGTTTAGATAGCATAGTTGAAAAGATGCATTTTGATTTAACCTTGTTTGTTACTTGGCATTCTACATTGTAATTGGCTATAATATAAAAATCTAGGTTGCGTAGTAAAAGATTTTGTCAAATACATATATGATACTTGTAATGTGCTCATACATCCTGTTTCAGGCAAAGCTAGTGTCCACAATTGAAGGTTTGGAGAACACAGTTGAAAAGATGCATTAAACCTTGCTTGGAATTTTGCATTCTGCATTGCAGCTGGTTACAAGCTTAATTACAATTCTGGTTATTTTTGTGTTCACTAATTTCATTTAGAAGGGAAGGCAACGCTCTACAAGGTCAAAACCAAATACTATTTAGTCTACAGTGACAAGCAACAGGTCACACTCTACAAGGTCAAAGCCAAATACTATTTAGTCTAGGACGAAAACCAAAACAAGTATGTTTGCACCTCCACTAGTCCCTAACTTCATCACCTCAAGCCCAGTATGTGGTAAAACAATGAAGAAAAGAGGAAGGAAATCTCTGAATGAGCTCAGGAAATTAGATGGGGCTGCTGATAACAAAACAAAACTTCCTTACACTTTTTCAGGCTGGGAAGGGAGGTCCTTCCCACAGCCCAATGACACTCATTGCATGGAATGTTAAGGGCTTAAACACCCCTAAAAACATCCCTTGTTAAAGTGGAATATAAATATAATAGACTCTGAAATTATCTTGATACAAGAAACCAGGCTAATTGACAAAGTGACGAATAAGAGAATTGGCTTATGGAAAGTAGAAAGTATATATGGTGAAGGTGCTCCAAGAGGTTTGGCAGTGTTATGGAACCCCAGGAAAACTGCTTTCGAGTTAAACATTAAGAGATCTAATTGGATACATGGATGGGTACAAAGTATTAAGACTTTCTTATGTTTCTACTTAATTAATGTATATGGTCAATTAGTACAACCAGCAAAAAGGATCTCTGGATTGAAATTGGTTCTAAAAATTTCATGGAGATAGAAAATATATATTAGGTAAAGACTTTAATGCAATCCTAGATATAAGTGGGGGTATACATAGAGAGTCACAATCACTAAAGGATTTTAGAAATTGGACAATCAGCAACAAATCTGATGGATATCAAAATGAACAATGGTACCCTCACAAGGACCAACAGAAGGGAAGTATTAGTAACATCAAAGAAAAATTAGATATACAGATACTTATTTTTCAGGGAGACCTTGGTTCCTTCAAAAACACACTATCATATTCTATACTAGCAATTTCTGTCTCTGATCATTTCCCAATTACATTTAGACATTACGGAAGACTATAAGCCACCCAGGAACTCTTTCAAATTTGAAAATATGTGGTTTCGGGATTAAAAAAATTCTAAGTTAATTAGAACAATGGTGGAATGAGGTATGCTTTTAAGGAACAAAAATGTTCCTTGTAGATAAATTGAAATTTCTAAAATTAAAAAATTTAAACTGGAATAAGGAACACTTTAAGAATACATTTGAAGATAAAACGAATGTGAAATTAACATGCAAGAATTAAATGAGTAAATAATCAGGAAAGGTATGTACAAGGATAATTATTTTAAAAAGAAAGAACTACTTCAGAAACATGAGGAACTGGTAACCAAACATGATTTTTTTGGAAACAAAATTCTAGAGAAACTTTGCACTCTAACAGTAATAGAAATTTAAAAAATCATAATAGTCTTAAATATAGAAGAAATATTAATAGGATATTAATAATAAAGAACGAAAGAGGAGATGTTATTGAAAATCGTTAAGACCTTCCATCTGAATTTGTTAACTTTTATCGGGATGCCTTAAGACAATTAGGAATATTTTGATCTCCACACTCAAAGGCAGTTGTTAAATAACATCCATAAACTTATCACGGATGATGAAAACAAGATCCTTTGTAGTAAATTACCTTTGAAAGAAGTCAAAACAGCATTCTTGAAACTTCACTCAGATAAAGCACCTGGTCCTAATGGTTTTCAAGTTTTCAGGCTGGTTTCTTTAAAAAAATTGCTGGTATTTTTTAGATAGTGAACTATGGGAGACAGTGAGAAACACTAAAACGTCAGGAGATCGTCTAAAGGAAATCAATAACACATTTCTTACCCTCATTCCCCAAAATACTAACTCTGGAGAATTAGGTGATTTTAGGCCAATTGATTTATGAAACGCAATTTATAAAGTCCTTTCTAAAGCATTGGCCAACAACATTAAGAAATTATTGCCTCACATTATCTCAGAAGAACAGACACGATTCATTCCAGATAGATCAATCTTTGTCATAATGCAAGAAATTATACATTCAGTCCAAACTCCAAAGTATAAAAGACCCAAGCATGCTAATCAAGTTAGATATTCAAAAAGCTAATGATAAAGTGGACTGGCGCTAATGTTTAAATATCTTGAAGCCTTTGATTTCTCCAAACAATAGATCAAATCTTATTTTTAATTGTATCTCCTCTTCTAATACTTCTTTGGTGATCAATGGTACACTTGAAGGTTTTTTTTTGATATATCTAGGGGTTTGGGACAAGGGGACCCCACATTCCTTTTCCATTTTATTATATTGGTTCAAACTTCAACACCAATCTTAGGTATTAAGTTACCAAAGGAGTTCCCAATCTCACGCATCAACAATTTTCTGACGACATTTTACTTTCAGGAAAAAGTGCTATCACAGAAGCTATACATTACAAGGATATCTTAAATAAATAAATGAAAGCTTCAGGAAAAAAGGCTTAATGCTGGAAAATCTGAAGTTTTATTTTTCTGAATACAGACTCCAAGCTTGAGGATAAGACATGTCAGATTTTAGGCATCAAGAAAGGAAAATTCCCTTGTAGATACTTAGGAATGCCCCTTGACAAAGAGAATATAGCTTCTAAACTTTGGGATCCCATCTCAAAGAAGATGGATCCAAAAATAGAGATCTGGAAAGGAAAATGTCTATCAAATGTAAGAAGGGAAACCATGCTCAAATCGGTCTTATGTGGCATTCCAACCTATCCAATGTCTTGTTTGCCCCTTACACAAGGTGCTCAAACCAAATTGGTAAAAAAACTAAGACTATTTTTCTGGTAAAGTGTATCAGAAAACAAAAAGATGGTTTTAATTAAATGGGACAAGATATGTAGACCACTTGAAGCAGAAGGGTTGGGTGTGAAGAACATGAAATGGCAAAGTTTGGCCTTAGGAGCCGAATTGGTAGCGAATATTTATCAGGAACGTAACACGAAAAGGGTAAAGATCCTCATTAAGTACTCCAAAGACAACGATTCCATTAACATCTTCAGAACAAACAATCCACCTAAAGGCTCTAGAGCATCAAGCTTCATTTTAGAATGCAGGGCTATCATTAGAGACAGGCTTATTTGGGATATGCGTTCAGGAGAATCAGCACTCTTTTGAGAAGATTCCTGAGGAGGTTATGAACCTTTAGTGATATCCCCTAGAACCAAAGAAGTTTTGACCTAGCTATGGGGAAAAAAGTTGAATGAATCTAGAGAGCTACCCTCAGGGCATCCTATCCTAGGGTGGAAATGGAAGTCCTTAGAAGATATTCCATTATCTGCAAATGAGAAGGAAGAATTGACTGAGATTCTGAAACCTAGATAAATAACCATTAAAAATACAGTAGACGAACTTATCTCGGTAGGTTCTAACACTGGGAGATACAATGCTAAAGATGGATACAAAGAATTAGTTAAATCCCAACAATAGGCAAGAGGTGGATCTCCCTCTCAATCTATGTTGGGATAAGGTTTGTCTCCCAAAAGCAGGCATTTTTTTATGGGCAGCCCTGCAGAAAAGGATCCTCGCTGCATAATGGTTTAGAAAAGTTGGTTTTGAAGGCCCTTCAAGATGTCCCTTATGTGAAAAGCACTAAGAGACAGTAGGTCATATCTTATTAAATTGCCCATATGCTTTTAAATCTTGGCAGTGTTTGAGCAAAACACTAAAGTGGAAATCTGCTATGGCCAATAATTTTGTTGATCACTTAAAAGCATGGCCATCAATCAATAAAAAGAGCTTATACAACATCATCTCGAAAATAGGACCATCAAAACTAGTATGGGAACTCTTGCAAGAAATAAATAGAAGATTATTTTAGGACAAAAGATGAAGAGGAAATGCTTGGAATATAAAACTGCGGCAAGTATAATTAAAATAGTTAGCAACAGACTAAGGAATATGAATCATATTGAAGGTAATTTTTCATATTGAAATAGCATTGTTAGAAAGGAAGGTTTGGTTTAATTTATCCCCCACAATTTGGAAAGGATGGCAAGAAAAGGAGGAAAGATAGAGAGACATGTATATTTGCTAGCTCCTTAGTATGGCTGGTTCAAACTTAACTTTGATGGGGCATTTAGGGGAAACCCTAGAAAATCAGGTATTGGATGTCTAATTCATAGGTGGATGGCAACATGTGTGGCAGAATGGCTAAACCAACAGGGATAACATCATACAATATTGTAGAAGTTGATGCTTCAATAGAGGGATTATTATTTTGTAAAGATTTGTGGCATATAACGTTTTTTAACTAAGATCATTTTTTGCAAATGTAGTAACACTGCCATCATATTGGTGTCTTCCAAATGCAAAATTAAATGTCATATAAGTATGAGAACATGTCTCTATATGGTAATTTATAAGTTAATCATCATTAAACAATATATATAAGAGTTTGTCTAACTGATGATTAACTAATGACCATAGAAGAATTATCTCTAGGTCCATTCAATCCAACTAAAGCTACAACATTAACACTCCTTCTTAGCTAGGGAGGATTGTTATAGAACACATTATGTTCTCAAGCATATAGAGAGATATCCTCTCAATATGATACTCTTCAAATGACATATTTAAGGATATCAACATATATCTATCAACTTAGGTGTTATATTTCGATATCATCTGAAGCATGAATCAACAAGAAATATCAATCACAGTTATATTATCTTGATATGTGCACTGACATCATTTTAATGATGCCTACCAAAAGAATATGCTATATCCTAGAAGGATATGAGTTATCTGATTTCCTGCTCTCCGGGACAACAACTTAATGTAGTCTATCAAATTAGTAGTAATCGAGGTGTTGTGATCACTATCATGACAAGTACCATGACTTCTAGCACAATCAAGGACAACAACTTAATGTAGTCTATCATGATAAATTCGTAATCATGATTTCCGGCACTCCGAGACAACAACTTAATGTAGTTTATCATGATAATAGGTCAAGCTATTGGTAAGATCGTCACCTTTCATGACATAATCCACATATGCAAAATAGTAACTCATATGATATCCACCATGAACAAAGTCAGAGGGTAGATAAACATAGCTACTCCTAGAGAGTGGAACAAGGGTTTTCACCTCAGACTTCTCTCCCACAGAAGAGAGTACATTACAAAGAATTTCACTTCAAACTTCTCCCTTATAGAGAAGAGATCATTAACAAGGGATCGCACCTCAAAATTCTCCCTCTAAACAATGATCCTGGGAAGTCATTTCCTCTAGTTGAAGCTATCTTCGCCTGTCAAACTTTTGAATTTGATATCAATCTTCCGACTTTCTAGTGATAAATGTTATTTCCTCATGATGTACATAGGGGTAGGCCCATCAAAATCATGCGGTTGGACACATGTATATTTAGACTCCCTCTAAGTATCAATATTTTGAGCTCCTACGTTGCTTTTGAAGAACTGTCAAACTCCCTCTTTATATAGAAAAACACTCATAATCTCAATCATCAAGGATATTTTCTTCAAGAGCCTTACTTTGTCCAACGTGATCATTAGATGACTAATGAATTTCAGATCTCAACTTCTTTAGAGCTACTATCATAAGATTAGGTCTACACAATATTTGGTAGCATGTGTAAGGTACCAACCTTCTTTTCCTGCAGTAACATCCTCGAACATAAAGGAAAAGATCAAGGAAAATAACTCTTATAGTATGTATCGTACTATACAATTACAACTAAGTGAGACTACAATGAACAGATAAATGTAATATTCAAAGATAATAAATACTTATCTACACATCAACATCCTTGATATAAATGCTCCAATGAAGGTCCATATGCATCAAATCAGAAAATGGCTCCATATATAAGCATTTGTCAAACAATGGGAATGGAACATTGGTCCCCCCCCCGCCCCTCCCCCCCCCGCCACATAGTAAAATTCCCACATACTCCAATTTATAGAATTTTTAGTCCAATGAGAGAAAATCATGACATTATTTTCTTCTTGCCTCTTCAATGTTTGTTAGTCTACGAACCCACCAACAAGGATGCATGCCCTTTCAATTTCATACAAGCATGATTCACTTTCTTCAAAATTAAAGTTCCTCTCAATTTCAAAAATCTAATCCAAGAACTTCCAATATAATTTGGAGGATCAAAACAAGGTCGCGTATTGACTTTGGCTATGGTTTGAACGGATCTTTCTTCTCCTTGGTTGATCCTAGATGTTATTAGTTCTTCCACTAAGGATGTAATGTCCTGTATTGGGACAACTTAGCATTTGACCTAGTTTCTTTATTTTACAAGTTGATTCTTTCTTTTTGTTCAATATTTATTGGTAATATTTTACCAATCTCATTTCATTGTATCATGTCCTTTGACAATGTTCTACATATACACCAATGTCTTTTCTTACTTTGAAATAGAATAGAGGATGCTACCTTATCTCATATGTACATAAGTACTTGCTTAAAATAGCCATAGAAATATACTATCATTTTCTTCATTATATGTATTTGTAAACTTAAAAAGATCATGAACAATTCCTAGCGCTGCCCTAGCCTTCACTTCTTTAACTTTCTTCAATATCACTTCTAGTAAACGCTTCCTTTGACCTCAAACCACTATTGACCACATCTTGTCTCCAATTCAGCTTTAGACATTTCCTTTAATAGTCAATTAGTTACAATTTATTGAAAGTCATCAAAGTTTTGGTCTCCTCAACATTGAAACTACCTAGGCTACAAACTGAAATCTGTGCTATGATTCATATTTTCTATGCTTGATCTTTTTCGCTTCTCTTGTGACATCCTACTTGTTGGAAAAATACCAATGAAGATGAAATCTGTGAACTCTATCAGCCATTTTGAACTCTAACCTTGTCATTGCTTGCAAGTTTTGGAGCTCTCTTCCTAATAGAAGCTTGTCCTAACATCAATCATATTTTGTAGTTTTGTCTTAGAGGTCTATGTAGGTTTGCATGACATCTCTTGTTGTGTGGCATCTCCAGTGAGAATGGACTCTTTATACGTGACTAAAGTATTTCACAATGTATATTTAAGTCATTCAATTCCTTCTGCAAAGTTTATAACCCATATGAGAACACAAGAAAAAAGTCTTCCATTGCTTCTTATAAGTCTACAAATAGATATCTTTATTTGGCCAAAATCATTGCTTGTCTTTTATTGGACCACATTATCGCCATATAGTGACGTACAGAGGTTTCCAATGTCATTTGTCTCTTATTTAGATGGCTTCTCTTACATACACTAAAATGTTATTATCATGGCCTTAAGCTTCATATTGAGGCTGGCAAATACAAACCACTATGTATTTTTTTGCTTTAAATCATTTCCCCATGTTGTCCTCAATTTTGGCTTCAGAAAATTGGGGCAACCCTACCCAATTTTCTCATGGATTTATAGGTGCATCCTCTTGTTTTAACGCCTTGATGAGGCATCATGAAAACAAGTCATTATCTCCAAATTGTTCTTTGTGCAGTCTTGTCTATATGTTCTATTGATGGCTTTCTCTCGAGATTATCCCCAATTGTTTGTCAGTATGAGTTTTTCTTCTTGCACTGTAAACACTAGATTTTTGGTAAACTTTAAGGTCTTTTCTTTGTTTTTTTGTGTTGTAAATAGTTTTTTTTTTTGTTTTTGCCTTAGGTGAATAGCCCTTGTAATTCTGCTCGATTCAACCTAACTCAGGTCCAAATCGAAGATGTCTAGCTCAAGTTATAAGGTAAACGTGGGATTTTTTAGGTCAACTGCATATTTGTATTAAATACCTCATAAAAGTGGGCTTTTTATTGGTAATTACACAATATTAAATTATATTTTAAAATTTTAAGTGGATTTTGAAGTCTATTTTAATATTTCAACTCATTCTAAGTTGATTTGACCATAGTTTTTTATGTTTTATGAAAATAGCCTACTTTAAGATGATTTTTCATGTTACTTTATTAAAGATTATAGTTAGTTATTAAATATAAATACATGAGACAACTTAAGTGCATAAGAGGGGGATTTTTATTACATATTGCATACATCCATGTGCAAAATACTTCATGAAAATCCACTCCCAGTTAATTATAAGTCCCACCATTAAATTAAATGAACTTTTTATATGTAATAACACATTTTAATGTGTATAATGGGTTTTTAATATGCTTTTGCATATTTACAGCTTATTAAATCAATACAAGTGGAGATTTTGAATCCATTTACACACGTTGTTGCACATATAAGTTCATTTTAATGTTTTAATGCATTTAAGTGGAGTTTTTCAAATCTATTACATATGCATTTTTAAAATTGCCACTTAAGTGGACTTTTGAGATCAATTTACATGCTATTATAATATGTAAATACATGTTTTAAGTGAGTATTCACTTAACTAGACCAAAAATGGTGTTTTTTGACCCTATTGCATATGTTTTTGGTAAAAGAAAACTGATTCCTATAAGCCAAAACAAGAAGTAGTGAATTTTGACCCATTACATGTGTTTTAAATGCTAAAAGAGCATGTATATGCATTGAAAAACCCTATTTTTCGCTAAAAGATCATTGTTAAAGCATGTAGCTTCAGTCTAGCAACAACTCTAATCTAGATCAATATATACATTTGTGTATATATATATACCAGTATGATGTACATACTAATACATACATACATACATACATACATACATACATACATACATATATATATATATATATATATATATATATATATATATATTGGCAGTATGTGAAATATATACCAATATGATGTACATATTGATATATATACATCATATTGGTATATATTTCACATACTGCCAATATATATATATATATATATATATATATATATATATATATTGGCAGTATGTGAAATTTTGCATTTGATCGATACAGTGGAACCAATGAACATATATATATTCTTTGAGATTACATCTCACTCATGATCGAAACTTATTCGAATTCCTTTGATTTAAAGATCATTATTGGTTTATAATATATCAAGCTGCATATGAATTGAGTTCATAATTATCAGTTATACTTGGTTAACACTTGTGTTAAGTCTAATTAAATTGGTTATGATAAACTACCACCAAACCGGTATGATGGTGAATGTTCATGTCTCCAATTGGAGACATGTCCATTCACCCTCACACCCCTCCATGTGATACGTATACTTGATCTGCTCAACATAACAAGGCATCAAAATCAATTAATGCAAGCACATCAAAGGATCGTGAGCATCTCAAGTTCAAGAACATCTTTGTTATCTTTGTTATTTTTGTACTAACATATACAGATTCTGAAGCAAATTGAATTCATTAACATCAGTGTTCAAACCTGCAATCCAAGTTGTGAATCAATCAGCCTCTTAATGAAATCTGGTAAAAAACTTTACATGGTATCAAAGCCTTATTAAGGGGAGATCTCATTAAGTTTAAGAGATCAAATTTCACATTAAGTTCCAGTCACTTATTATTCTTCAAGATGACAAACATGTTAAGATTCAAACACCACCTTATGTAAATATTCTGCTAATTCTATGTTTTTTATCAGACTTATCAACAATCCTTATGTGGTGAATAATGAACTTCTCAAATTGTGATGCAAGGAGGAATGATCAACCTTTGATCTGATCTAAAATGGAAGTATCTCTGCAATATATATTTGTTGGATATTGTTGCTTGAAGGAGCAGAATGGAAATGTAATTGTGTGTTTTTCAAACTACAACAATAACCTACCTGTATATCATCACTAAAGGGCATGTCCCTTTAATGGACATGTCCCTTCATTAATCGACATTTATCTCCTCTCTAGAAATCGGCGATCTGCAAAGAAAATCATATTAATTACTTAAAAAATGTGTTAGATTAGTAATGAATATTAAACAAATCCTTTAGAAACTGATGGCTCACAAGGAAAGTATAAAACTTAATGCCAATCATATGATATTCAAGGTGAGAAGATCAAGTGTGGTCTGCACATTCAGACCTATAGGATTATCGGGTTACATACTTAACACTCCCTCTTAACTTGATAATCATGCAGAGAGATATTATATCTAGCAACAACAATAGAGATGAATAAGCAAGAATTAATACTCTATATCTGTCTGAATATTTTTAGTATGTGGTATTATAGAACACATGATACAATGTCATATTACTAAACCTATGATATGACAAATCACTATCTAGTAGTGATAATATACAGGATAAATCTGAAGAGTAATTTGATTTCTTCATTTATCCAAATTGTGACTCATAGATACTGGTATTTCTATATCACAATCATGGTCCTGACCTTAAGATCTACCAGAAAACAGGATAAATCTAGAAAAATAATAAAATTCTTCCTTTATCCAAATTGTGACTCATTGAAATAATAATGTCAACATCACAATATGATCTTAAACTCATCTAGATCTTATAGTAGAACTCTACTGTTTAGCACATTATCTAAGAGATTGTCATCTCTCATTATGTCTTTTATACAAGTGTTCATTATCTCAAAGATCATCACCTCTTAAATAATGAATACAAATGGTGGAGCCCATATTAGTCAATAGCCTAACAAAAAAAAAATATTTTATTAATAATTTAAAGAGTACAAATGGATTACAACTCAACCATACCAAGTCTCCTCCTAAAGTGTTCTATCTTCACTCTAGATAGAGGTTTGGTGAGTATGTTTGTTGTCTAATCTGCAGTGCAAATGTATTCTAATTTTACCAAATTCTTGTCTACCATATCTCTTACATAATGGTACAGAATTTCAATATGCTTGGATCTGTCATGAAAAATTGGATTCACTAAAAGCTTGATGGAACTCTAATTATCACAATGAATAATCGCAGGATTCATGGCATAGCCCAAATAATCCCACAAGTAACTTCCTTAGCCAGACTGCTTCTCGAGAGGCTTGTTGGTCTGATTTTTTGCATGGTAAAATTTCCCTAGCCTAGGTACAAAAAATCAGATTTAATCCATTAATGGTGAATAGGGTTTTTGGTTTTTAGTCTTCCAAATTTTGTTTGCCTTTGAAAACATTTCTTAAACCCTATGTCTCGTTCCTTTTAAAATCTTGGGCGTGAAATCTTTTTAAACCTTTGCGAATATTCTGTATTCTTTTCAAATTTCTCCGTGCCCCCAAAGTGGTCTTTTCTTTCATGTTCCTCGCCGTTTGATTCTGGTAAGATCTACGAGTCTCGCTATCTCGCTATAGAAAGATGTGCGCTTTTTATGTATAGTGAGGTAGCAAATACCGCAAAATTTAAAGACGGGACCGTAAAGTGAAGGTGTGGCAATCAGAGAATGTGTTGCGGCCGAAGTTTTAGTCACGTGCATTTTGTCAGTATTGTCAGAGCAGGAAAAGGAACCCAGTAAAAGACGGGCAAAAGAAGTCGCCGAAATAATGGTTTCTCCGATGATTTGCTACTTCGCTATCGGAAAAATTGAGCATTTCGCCATTAGCAACATAGCGAATAGTCAGGAAGTATATGACACAATGGCCTCCAAAATTCCCGGTGACTATAAAGATTTCCAAGTTGCAATGGTGAGTAATGACTGTTATGTCAAAAGCATTTAATAGGGGCGATTGTGACTTGATGTGCCTTTACTCTTCCGGCGCCGAGTTTTGTATAGTCACCGAAGCTCGCTACTTTGCTATCAGAAAAATTATGCATCTCGTCGTTAGCGACATAGCGAGCTACCGTGAAATGAAAACATAGTGGGACCCAAGCAACGTGGAAAGGTGACTAGGATTAAAATATGGTTTTATTATGCCAGTTGTACAGAATTTCTCACATCATCAATATCCTGGACTCACACCCCATTCATAAAACACGAGGTATTCTGATCATCAGATCAAGATGGGATCAACGATTCTCGCTATCTCGCTATAGAAAGATCTGCGCTTTTTACTCTATGCGAAAAGGAATATGGGACCCACCACATCTTAAGAAGTTCATGCAATTTCCACGCCATCCGATCAAGTTCAAATCTACGGCCGTCACTATCTCGCTATAAAGAGTTGTACGAAGTTTATGTATAGCGAGGTAGCGAATGAGGGACCCACCATATTTCTCTTAAGAGTTGTATCAAATGTCTTCCACATGATCAAAGCTGGATCAACAATTCTCGCTACCTCACTATAGCAAGATGCTCGAAAGTTATGTATAGCGAAGTAGCGAATTGATGACACGTGTCCCCAGTCATCAATGGGCCCAGACTGGAACGCGAACATCGAAGGAAAGGTACAGATGGAAGCGATTCATTGGTTTGACTGCCAGCATGTTAAGAGGAAAGAGGAGTCAGCTTTGTTTTTATCTCTGGATCGTAGGATTTTTTAAAGATCGACGACGCAAATTTAAAAGAAAAAATAATGCCACTCTGTGCATTTATGAAGCTTGAAAGCTTCGAATGTGAAAGAAAACAGAGTATAATACAGAAGATTGTCTCAGTCTCATCCCACACGAACAAAGATTCCAAGCTTTTTCCTGAGCAGAAGCCATTACTGAGAAGATTGTGAGCTAGACAAGAATGTGAAGCAAATTTCAAGTGTTCGTGAAGACATTACAAAAGTTACACAGAGAAATAAGCAAAGAATCAAGTAAGTACTTACACTGCAATCTCTATAGTGTCTCAATTTTGCAAATTACAATTCAAAATGCCTCCAAAGAAGGGATTTTCTAGTCAAGAAAATTACTTGGATAAGAATGTCCATGATGACTTACCTGAGCTACTTCCCAATTCCACTACTGAAACTGTGCAAGTAAAAAAGCTCACTACATTAAACCCTAGGTTGAAAATAGCAGATGGGTTATATGACAAGGGAAATTGGGTTCGAGATGCCAGTACCTCTCAAACCGGTCTGGATTTGTTTAAAAAATGGTTTTCAAAGAGGAACCTTTTTGCCCCACATGCCAATGTCTAGAATTTTGAATTAGGGAAGCTGGTGGTTCCTAGTGTTTTCATGGACTATGATCTTCTTGAAGCTGTGGCCAAGAACTACGACCAAGCCATTAGAGTTGTGAGAAGAACTGATGGCCAAGTCCTACTTACAATCAGCCCAGATGAGATTAGGGAAGTTTTTGGTTTAGGGCCTCTCACTGATTGCCAGGTGCCCATTGATTTGGAAGGATTAGAAAAGGAATACAAATCCAAGAAAGATATCATTAGGCAAGGTGCATTGAAGGCACATATAGGTAAAATTGGAACCCTACTAGCAATAACAGTAGCCTCTGGGGAACCTTTCAAAGGGACATACTTCAATTCCAGGGCTACAGAGATATATAGGACCCTATGCAAAGTTTTTGGGAGAGATGAAGAAGAGTTTATGCTTGTGGATTTCATGTATATGGTTGTTCATATTTCATCTTTTGGTGTGGACATCATTTTTTATTTTGCTTCTTATTTAGCTGAAGAAATTCACAATGGATTAATTGGGATTGCCAAGAGTAAGGTAGAAAAAACTTTTGGTCATTATTCTTTATTGATGTATATGTTTTTGTTTAAAGGAGCTTCATATTTTGGTAAAGAAATGAACTTAAACAGAGAGGAGAATGGGGAAGCACTGCTAGTGCAAATATGACTTGGGATGCAGAGAATGCTAGTTTTGTCAAATTTGACAGGCATTTCACTTCCAAATTGAGATGCCTTTTATTGAGTGACAATCCCAAAATCCCCAAGGCATTAATGGGTCTCATTAGGCCTATGGATAACCCTAGTGGTTTGAAAGTTTCACATAATTGGGGGGATATCATCCCATACTCTGTTTCTATTGTATTTAGAATTTATGGTTTTAAGGGAAGTCCTCATGTATTACCCTACCAAGTGCCCTTGAAGGTAGGAGTAGCTAAGTTTTTGTGGCAGTTGGGAGGAGTAGAGAAAACATTTTTGTTGAAAAAATCAACAGGGTCAATTTTCCCCACTTGCATAGTAGCCCATCATTTTGTAATCACAAAAGGGGGATGGCTCTCTTTGAACAAAATTTTGAATCCTTACAAGATGGCTATTTCTCACCCTCGTTTTTCTGATTCTGAGGGATTTTTCAATTTGACCCTGAGGCGTAGAATTAAGCTTGGACAAATTGACCATGAATTTTACTTCCCAGAAGATATAATAAGAAATGAGTACTCCCTGTAAGAGCAGGAGACTAGGAAAGAAAAGTGGAGTCTTTTCTAAAATTTTGGATTTCATTCATTGTTTTGATCCAGATTATAGTCCTTTGGATGATGCAGTTACAAATGTAGATAAGATAAGGAAACTTATAAATACTTTTCCTGAAATAATAGAGGCAATGAATGAAAAGAAACAATTCTTTATTAGATTTCACCCGGACAAGGCCAGGGAAGTAATGAGAAGATTGGGTTTTACTCCCAATATAGGGGCAGGTCAATTAACTGTCCAGAAAAGGTCAGGGTACACAGTCATTCAGAATAAAAGGCCCATTGTGGATAAAGGAAAACAAATTGTGGGGTCTACCAGTACTGTTTTAGAGGAGAGACCTCCTGAACCTTCTCCTAAGAGGAGAAAAATAATAAGAGAAGAAGGTCCTCATGTTGAGGAATACTCACCCTCCCAAACCCCTTTGAGAATTGAGGAGCAATTCACTGATGAGCAAGTTGAGCAGATAGGATCACAAGGGGGAGTTTTTGTTACACAAGAAGAAATAGATGAAGGAAACCCCCAGGAGCCTCCTGTGCCAAGCTTTGAGTTAACAGTTGTAGACTACAGGAGAAGGGAATTGGACCCTGTGTTGGAACAAGCAAGTCATTAATTTTTGTCTGATGACAGTTTTGTGAAATCAAGGGCTTTCCAACAATTTGCATGGAGGGCAAATATGAGCAATTTTGAGGAAAGATGCAAAAAATTGATAGCAGAGCATCCAGAAATGGATGAAGCCTCCATCCAAGGTCAAATAAAGAAACAAATGATTCAAGAGTTCCAAAATATAACCCCTGAAGAGGGGAGGCAGATGATAAAGGCCTCAAACATTTTATTATTGCCCAATTGGGATATTGCTAATGCATTAATTTTTAGTTCTATTTCTAATAAATTGGAATTACAAGACCCCAATAAAAACGAGTTTGCAGGGACTTCATTTTGTGAAGAGCAAGCTGCTATGGTCGTGTGGTCACTAAGAAGAGGATCTAGGGCTGTTTCATCACAGCCAGATGAATCAGGACTGACAAGAAATATCATTGTGAGGAGGGTTGCTGATACCTCTCATGTGTAGGCAGCACATTGGAATGTGGATTCATCCCAATTTCTTTTGGCTATTGCTAAGAAGGAAAAATAGGCCATGTTTGAATTACAGAGCAAATATGAAACAATTATGGAGGCCTACAATAAAGAGGTTAAAAAGAGGATTGAGCTTGAGAACAAGTTAATGGGGAGGTCCACAAGGCCAAGAATAACATACCCTCGCCCCCCAGTTGAACCTTTCAAATCCACCCCCCTCATAGAAGTACCAGATACACCCCTAAGGCCGAAATACTACACAGCAAAAGATTTTGAAGAAAAAAGTAAGTTGTGAGCATTACATGTGGAGTTGGATGCAAAATATGAAGATAAATTAAGAAAGGCTCTCACATATTTGGGGTACAAAATTGAATGGCCGCTAGTTTATGATCAGTTGGCTAAGGTGATCAGTATCTGGGAGAAACTGAAAGCAAGTGATGAGACTTTGAAGCCTATTGTGAATAAGTGGGTGGGAAGGAGGAAAGAGATGACATTTTTATGTTATTTTGTCATAAAAACGTCCTATGATCAAATTGAAAAAACTTTTGATATTATTTCTGATCTTTCTAATTTTGACAATAAGAGAATTCATTTGCAAAGAATAATAGTTGGCTACTTGAACAAGTACAAGAGCCAAAAGTTTAGTTTGTTTCCTCGTGCCCTAGATAGGAGAAATAATTTGAAAAACAAAGATGAATGGGCCAAAGAGCTTGATAATTTATTTTGTTTAAGGATGAAAAGAATTATTAATGAAACAGGGCATGCATGGTGGCTACCACAACTGAAGAGACAGTGAAAGCCCAAATATTCTTTGATTCTTTGAAACAAGAATTTGTTGATATTAACAGGGAGGCAGAATATGTTATCAAAAGGCAACGAGATACTCTGCAGTTTGATTGGCCGGATGACACACTGTTTGACAAATGCATGGCTGATATAGCTCCTGATGAACAGTTTGAGGAAGTTGAAACTGACAATGATGAGGTGCAAGATGATGAGATTCAAACCATTGACACCACTACACAAGGCCAACAGGAAGAAGACAATAGAGGTGACCAATTAGTTTCAATTGCAGGCCCATAGTCTCAAGATGCTAACACAACCAAGGATAGAGAGAGAGTAAAAGTAACTCTCACAATACAAGATGAAGATAAAGAAAACCCTCGAGTAAAGATTAACTTGCAATCATCAGAATACCGTTCATCATTGGCTAGCTTGGCAATTGCATACACGAAGGAATCAGAATACTAGTCAAATCAACAACATATGAGAATGTAATAGAAAGGGACCCACCAAAAGGAATGTTTGATCTAGAAATCTTTCTGTTACTCACAGTTTTGTCTTTTTGTGATAGGTGTATGTAAATATCTCTTGTAAAGGACACCTGTCAATTTCTCTATGCCTGAAGCTTGTTGCATCTCACAGTATATAAGTGAGATCCCAAGGCTAGAGAAGGGTCCGATTTTCTAATGCATTTAAGTATTACACTTAGGATGTGTTTGGTCCAGTAATTTGAGCAGGTTTTATGATATATCTTCTCTGTAAGTTTTCTGAGAATACATTAATATGGAATGATCTTTGTGTTTCTTTCTAAGGTCATTCTGAGTTTACTGCAAATGTATACAATTTCCAAGGAAAATGAATACAAATTATGAGCTGTCTCCATATTAGTTCTTTCTGAATTTTGTCTCCTTGTGATTACTTAGTTATCTTGATGTTGTATGAGTAAAGCTTGTGCAATTGAATGCAATCCATTTAGGTTGTATGTCTTTTCATCACTGCTATTAGTTCAACGAATTAAGTAAAAGCTTTGATGAACTTGATGAGGTTGCTGTAGTAATAGGAAGGATGTTTTGACTAATAAATTCCAGTAAAAATTGCTGATGATATTTGTTGTAAGGCAACAAATCAGATCCACAGAATTGTAGTAGACTCTGAATCCCAATGGATTAAGCACTGGTCGAATTAATTCAGTTAAAAGATAGATGGATCATAAGATGAGCATCAAATGCAAAACTACAATCAATTTTACTTTTCTTTCCTGAAGACTTGCAAAGTTGGTCAATACTTGTTTGCCTGGAACACTTTAGCCTTAGGTAGCCACTATTGTTGATAGTGCCTACAAATCTACAGAAGACTTTATGACCAAATCTGCTATATGGGATGTATCTTGTTTAAAATATCAGAATTAGGTGTGTGTTGAGAAGTGAAGATGAAAATCAGAATGAAACTAATATAATACTCATATAGTATCTTCCAGTCTTGAATCATCCCTAGGTATACCCACCCTGGTTTTGCAGAGCCTAAAAAGTAGAAAACCACCCTTGGTTTTGTTGAAGTTGGGTCTAAATGGTTTACACATGTAATTGCTAATAGGAATTGGCTAATCCTTAGGTTATGTGAGTAATACCAATTTGGTATTGAACTTTTGTTGTTCAGTAGTTTTAAAACTCCAACAAGGCCATCACTGTTGCAATGTATTCGGCTTCTGTGGAGCTCTGAGCTACTGAAGATTGCTTTCTACATACCCAAGATATCATCACTAATCCTAAACTGAAACAGCATCCTGAAGTACTTTTTCTATCTTTAACACTTCCACCCCAATCTAAATCAATGAATCCATGTAAGTCCAAGCTAGCCTTCTTGTATTTGAGTCCAAAATTAAGAGTGCCTTGTAAGAATCTCATAATGTGTTTAACTGCAACTAGGTGAATCTCCTTTGGTTCACACATAAACTGACTTAAGGCATTAACAGCATAGCAAATATTCGGTCTTCTATTTACTAAGTACATAAAGGACCCAATCATCTCTCTATAGAGAGTAGAATCTATGGAAGGTGATTTTGTTGTTGCTTCCTTAAGTTTATGTAAATTAGTCTCCATTGGAGAAGACATAGGCTTGCAATTCCACATTCCAAATCTCTTCAAAATGTCTGATGTATAGTTCCCTTGATTAAGTATGATACCGTCAAAATTTTGTCGTACTTCCAATCCTAGGAATGAAAGAATCGCAAATCTTTCATCTCGAATTCTCTAGTTAGATCTTTCTTGCACTGATCTATGAGATAATCATCACCCATTATTAGTAAATCATCAACATACAGTATCAGAATTACCATATCATCTTTGTCTTTTATAATATAAATTTGGATCAGCTTCATTCTAGGAGAATCCTAAGCTGGTGAGATACTTATCAATTCTTTCATACCAGGCCCTAGGAGTCTGTTTAAGCCCATAGAGAACTTTCTTGAGCTTGCAAACAAAAACATTAGGATTATGAGTTTCAAATCCTTCAAGTTGCTCAACATATACTTCTTCTGCAATCTTTTCATTTAGGAATGTTATTTTTACATCCATCTGATGTACTTTCCATCCCTTCGATGCTGCAATTGCTAAGACTGCTCTTGTGGACGTATATCTGGCAACAGGAGCAAAGGTTTCTTCATAATCAATCACTTCCTTCTGAGAAAATCCTCTGGCTACAAATCTAGCTTTATACTTTTCAGTGCTATTGTTTGCAGCATGCTTTATTTTAAATATTCACTTGGAAGAAACAACAAATTTTCCTTCAGGTCTAGGAACAATTTCCCAAACATCATTTTCCATAATAGATTGGTATTCTTCTATCATAGCTTATTTCCAAGTTGTATGTTTAATAGCATCGAAAGGATTGGTTGGTTCTGTTTTGGATAAATCACTCATGTTTGTTGTATAACTAGAGGATCTTTTAAGTCTTTTGCTTTCTCCGATTGTTCCGGAAGGTGCAGCAAAGTCTTGAATTGCCTCAACTATTTTAATGGCCCAAAGTGGTCTTTTCTTTGAATTTTGAGTTTCTTCAAGTTTCAGATTTTGAATTTCATCTTCAATTTCTTCTAAGTTCTCCCTCTAGGACCTAGATTCACTATTTCTTTCAAAACTAGATAAAGGAGAAGGTTCTTCAAAACTTAGGGCTCTTTTGAAAGCAAGATCTTCTTCAAAAATCACATCCCTACTCAGTTCAATACTTTTCTGTCCAGGTATGAAAATCCTATATGCCTTAGAGGTTTCACTATATCCTACAAAAATACCTTTCCTCTCAGAGGGTTCCAACTTGGTTCCCTTTAGTTTTGGAACAGATATATATGGGGAACCCAAAAAATCCTAAGATGACTTATATTAGGTTTGACCTTAGTAAATATTTCTTCAGGAGTTTTATCTCTAAGGTAAGAGTGAGGGCTTCTATTTTGAATATAGATAGCAATACAAAAAGCTTCTGCCCAAAGATAATATTCTAGATTTTGATCAAAAATCATAGCTCTAGTAGCTTCTATAATTGCCGTATTCTTTCTTCCAGCTACCCTGTTTTGTTCTGGATTATAAGGAACAGTGTATTCCCTCTTAATCCTTGATTCTTTACAAAAAAATTTAAACAAGTCTTAAGTATTCTCTCCTCCATTATGAGTTATAAGGGTTTTAATTTTATGCCCTGAAAAGTTTTCGGTTAATGTTTTGAATTCTTTAAATCCCCTTACGATTTCTTCTTATTTTTTACATTTTAAGAAGTAAATCTATGTCTTCCTAGAAAAGTCATCTATGAACAAAATATAATACTAGAATCCTCCAAGAAAAGGAACAAACATAGGTCCACATAAATCTGAATGAATTAAATTCCAAAACCCTTTTTTTTTCCTAGTGCTGTCATGAAATGGACTTCTGGTGTTCTTACACAGAGCGCAGCCTTTGCATATGCTTGAGTGGTCTTTATTTAGTTTAGGTAATCCAGTAACCATCTTCTCCATAGTTGATAAGGTTTTGAAATTTAGATGTCGTAATCTTCTATACCATATTTCATTTATGCCTGCAACTTCGTGAACTAAGGCTTGAATAGGTCGACTAGATTCTGCATTCAATTCATACAAATATCCTTTTCTCTAACCAATCAACTTCACTTTCTTGATTGAGGAGTTCTTTGCCCAACTTAATACTTTTCCATCCACGAATGCAACATTATGCCCATCATCTTCAAGCGTTGTAATTGAGATTAAATTTTTTTTAATTCCTGGTACGTAGAGTACACCTTTGAGAAGGAGAGTATTGCCTAATTTTGGTTTCAAGGTGCAATTTCCAATTCCTTCAATGGAATGTGTTGAATTATCACCAATGGTAACTTCATCATTAACGTTCTCTGATAAAGAATCTAGCATTTCTTTGTTTCCCGTTATATGTCTAGAAGATCCACTATCAATTACCCATGCTTTACTTGAAATTTCATTTGATAGTGAGGAGTACAATACATGATTCTCAGGGTCATAGGTATCTTCTTCCCTAGTAACATTTGTATAGTTTGCTTGTTATTTAGAATTTTCAAGACAATTTGATCAGTAGTGTCCAAATTTTTCACATTTGAACCAATTTATTTTAGATAGATCTTTCTTGGATTTCCCATTCTTTTGATTTCCCTTTTTCTTCTTGAAATGCTTCTTCTTACCATTACAGGAGTTTATATTAAGAACATGAAGTTCTTCATCTTCTGTTTTCAGTTTCCCTCCTTTCTTTAGTTTCCTAAATTCTTCTTGAAGACAATCATTCTTAAGTCTATTTAAGTCAGGAAGATTATCTCTGACACTTGTTCCTTGTGCAAAAGTCTCCCATGAATCTAGTAATCCATCTATGGCCATTAGTGTTAATTATGTGTCACTAATAATGGTTCCTATACTTGACAGGTCATCTCTAATGCTGGCAACCCTTAGGAAGTAAGAATTCATTGATTCTCCTTTCTTTATCTGAATGTGATTTAGTTGCCTTTTCAATGCGAGAACCCTAGTTGCATTGTTGACCTCATATGCATTTCGTAATGCTTTCATCATATCAAATGCAATTTGATGCTTTGTAAACATGGGTATGTTGTCATTTTTTACTCCATCTAAAATGATTTGAATGGCTTTACTATTTCCTTTGCTCCAGATAGATTTATGAGGTTTAACTGGAGGTTGTTTGGATGCTCCATCAACAAATTGTCTTACATCATTCTCTTAAAAAATCAGCATGATTCTGAATTTCCAGGCATCAAAGTGTTCTTTCCCATCAAACCTGTCCTCGAATCTAATTGTGTATGCCATTGAAGATAGGAGATAGTTGCTAGATATATATGAAGTCTAATAACTAAATTTTGCAGAGCCTAGGTTCGACTATCAGAGCTCTGATACCATGTAAATATTCTACTCATTCTATGCTTTTGATCACACTTATCAACAATCCTTATGTGGTGAATAATGAACTTCTCAAATTCTGATGCAAGGAGGAATGATCAACCTTTGATCTGATTTGAAATGAAAGTATCTCTGCACTATATATTCGCTGGATATTGGTGCTTGAAGTAGTAGACTGGAAATGTAATTGTGTGTCTTTCAAACTACAACAATAACCTACCCATATATCATCACTAAAGGACATGTCCCTTCGTTAATCGGCATATATCTCCTCTCTACAAATCGGTGATCTAGAAAGAAAATCATATTAATTACTAACACACACAATATGTCAGATTAGTAATGAATATTAAACAAATCCTTTAGAAATCATCGGCTCACAAGGAAAGTATAAAACTTAATGCCAATCGTTTAATCTTATCAATTTTTGAAATGTCCTTAGGATGGAACAAGAAGCATAAGAAATTGCATTCAAGGGAAAGAAAAGTTAATACTTCAAGTTATGAAGCTGAATTTAAGATTCAAATCAGATTCAGAGGGAGATTGATAATCTATTAAAGGAAACCATGGACGAGAAGGTTAGGAGGTTGATGCATTTACGTGGAGCTTCAAATAGAAGCCACATTATCATGAATGTTTGGAGTCACCAAGCCTGGGGATAAATCCAAAGCTTATTACATTCACTCATGTTACTATGGAATCAGACAAGTAAATTTGTGTATGAAAAGTAATTGCCATGAATAATGTTGCGATCAAAACAAAGGGAATTGTTAGAAGACCTGCCAAGTGGATCTTTGAAGACTTTGATCATAGTGATTCATGGAAGTAGACCATGGAGATGATTTCTAGACAAGGTACATTATCATTGAAGAACAAGTGGCTGATATTTTCTCACCAAGTCTCCTACCACAATATTTTTTGTGCATTTTGAGACTAGCTTGGAAATTGTCGAGAATGAAGCTAAGATTGGATAGAGAAATGTGGCATATCATCTAAGACTGGATGATAAAGTGATATGTTGATTCTAATTTTTTATGTTGATGACCTTCTGATTACAAGAGAAGACCATCTCATTAATCAGTGTAAGCAAGAATTAACTTCTGAATTTGACATGAAGGACTTAGGGATTCTTCATTACTTCCTTGGATTGGAAGTTCGTCAGAAGTCTGGGAAAATCTTACTACATCAAAAGAAGTACACTGTCGATATTCTAAAAAGATTTAGAATGTGGAACTGTCGACCAATGTCAACACCTATGGAAATCAACTTACATAAGCTAAAGGAAGCAAGTGCTAAATCCAGACTAGTTGATCCCACGTTATACAGACAGATAATTGAGTCTTTGATGTATCTTATAAATACTTAACCTGATATTTTCTATGTTGTGAATGCATTAAGTCAGTTCATGTGTGAACCTTGTGAAATTCATCTTGTTGCCCTGAAGCATATATTAAGGTACCTTCAAGGCACTATTGTGTATGAACTCAAATATGAGAATACCAGCTTCGAGTTACATGGATATATTGATTTTGATTGGGCTGGAAGTGTAAAAGACTGAAAGAGCACATCGGGATGTTGTTTTAGCTTAGGATCAGCTATGATCTCATGGATTTGTAGGAAACAAGCTTCAAATGCTCAGAGTTCTCTTGAGGCAGAGTATATTGCAACAACAATGGGAGCAAGAGAAGCAGTGTGGCTTCGAAAATTACTTTCTAGCTTATTCTGTGAGCCTCTTAAACCTACCATATTCATTGTGCTAACCAAAGTTGTATCAAGTTATCCGTAAATCCGGTATTTCATGATAGATCCAAGCATATAAAAATTCCTTACCACTACATAAGAGACATGGTGAAAATAAGAGCTATTCAATTGGTATATATTAATACAGGTGATCAAACAGCTAACATTCTCACCAAGGATCTTCCCAAAGTGAAGGTTGATCATTTCAAAAAGAAACTTGGTAGGGTTAAAATGTAAGTTTATGAGATTGAGTCTCAACTTTGTAAATTTATATTATTTTTAATAATGATGTTTAAAATGTAAACTCTTTTGTCATATGTGTGACTTTATGACTTATGGGCCTACCCTATGTACATTATAAAAAGGTGACAATCGTTTATAATGAAATGTTAACTCTAATATTATAAGGTTACGACTTTATAGTTATTAGATTACTATCATGATGAATATCATGTCACTTGATATTCATGGACAACTCATGATAGCTAAAAGAACACGTTAATAGATATCATGTGACGTGATATCTTTAGAAGATCAATATGTTCATTTTTATCATGGTGAATATTATGTGACATAATATCTATGGATATACCATGATCTCTTATGGTAGATATCATGAGACTTGATATCTGTGTATACACCATAATTAGAACGAATATCATGTAACTTGATATTCATGGACAGATCATGATAGTTAAAAGACCATGTCGATAGATATCATGTGACGTGATATCTATAGAGGATCAGTATGTTCATTTTTATCATGGTGGATATTATGTGACATAATATCTATGAATATACCATGATCTCTTATGGTAGATATCATGAGACTTTATATCTGTGTACACACCATAACTGGAAAGAATATCATGAGACTTGATTTTCTTAAGTATATCACTATCTATGTGATAACACTTTCCAAATAAGGAGAACTTATATATATGCACTTTGTCTTCCCTAGCTAAACGGGAGTGTTAAAGCATGTCGCTTCAATCTGATAATAACTGTAATCTAGATCAATATATACATATGTAAATATATATACACCAGTATGATGTACATACTATTATATATACACACATATATATTGGCAGTATGTGAAATTTTGCATTTAATCGATACAGTTGAACCAATGAACATATATATATATATATATATATATATATATATATATTATCTGAGATTACATCTCAATCATGATCTAAACTTATTCTAATTCGTTTGATTTAAAGATCATTATCGATCTATATTATATCAGGCTGCATATGAATTGAGTTCATAATGATCAGCTATACATGGTTACAACTTGCGTTAAGTCTAATTAAATCAGGTATGATAAACTAACACCAAACCAATATGATGGTAAATGTTCATGTCTCCATTTGGAGACATGCCCATTCACTCTCACACCCCTCCATGTGATATGTATACTTGATCTGCCTGACATAAGGCATCGAAATCAATTAATGCAAGCACATCAAAGGATCGTGAGCATCTCAAGTTCAAGAACATCTTTGTTATCTCTGTTGTTTTTGTACTAGCATATACAAATTCTGGAGCAAATCAAATTCATTGACACAGTGTTCAAACCTGCAATCAAAGTTGTGAATCAGTCAGCCTCTTAACGTAATCTGGTAAGAAACTTTACAATCATAAGTTGTGATTTTTCATGCAATAACATGTACTTTTAAAAATGTTTTTCACTTCTAAAAATGCATTAAAGAAAGAGTGGCAATATTAAACCCATTTGCATAACATTTAAACATGCAAATGGCTTCTAAAAACCAATTTTTATGGCTTGTAGTGCATTAAAATCCAAAGTGGCAATTTTTCCTAGCCATTTCATATGTTTTGAACATGCAAATACAACAAAAGTGTGTTTTACTTCATAATATGCTGTTTTTCAACCAAACACCTCAAAGTGGTGATTTTTAGCCCAAAAACACGTTTTTGGCTCTCAAAACTTCATTTTTCTGGGTGTTTTTCTCCAAAATCCGGTTTTCCAGCCTTTGAATGCTCATATCTTGAGCATTTCTTGGATCGTTTTTCATGATCTATAGGTCATTTTTGCCTAAAATAACCCAAAGAACACATTGGGTTAATCAAAAAGGGAGTTTGTTGATTGTTTTCTTCATTTCTCAACCCATCTAGAACACATTATTGCTAAAATATGCCCTAGTTTTGAGCTATTTGCACCATTAAAACATCAAGTGTTTGAATCAAGGTAACTTTGAAAGCATTTCCTATCCTTCCTCGCTTGCATTCAAGTCTTTTAAATCACTTGATATTTTTTGGACGCTAGTTTCCAAATTCTTTGCATGTTGCACATTGCTTGGTCAAAACGGTTGCTAAAATGATGTGATTTTTTCTAACTTCCTACACTTTGCAAGCTATGTATTTTGACTCATCTCTGGCAAGGATCAAGTCAAGATTCGAAGTCTATTTAACACTTCATCTTACAATCTTTTTATATCCAAGAAATCTCTTTGATTACATTTTCAGATTTTTTACAAGTGTTTAAAATGATTTCTTCTCTTGCCTCTTAATAAAAGGGTATGATTCCTTGTTATTTTTCATAAGGTTTTTGTTGTATATATTTGTTATTTTGTATATGCAAGTCTCATCATTTCCATTTTCTCATTTGCATTTGTTTTGTAATGTCAAGTTGCTTCTTCTATTCTTCCATCTACTTCTTCAAGTTGCATGTGCAACGTCCCATTTACTTGCATATACAATCAGGGTAAAATCTCATTCTAATATGGAAGCAAGTCCCTTATTTACCCTCATGAGAATGCAAGTGTAATTCCCACCAATATGCATTCCATGAACTTTCATATGACTACCCTATGGTTGAAAAAGAATTTATGACATACTTGTCGGATACATAGCATGACTTATGTCTATTAAAGCATGCTATGTTTCCATTTCATTACACTTTACTCTTTATTTGCACCTTTTAAAGCTCATTGTCCACATATTCAATCCACTCCAAAAAAATCCGCAATCATCCCACACACCTTCCCTATTCATACTTTGCCCAAATCCATGTTTTTTCACATCAAAAGCAAGAAATGGACCCATCTATGCTTGAAAGAACCTATGTTTTTTTTTTTTTCTGGAAACTCAATAACAACAACATGCATAACCCTAAACATGGAAAGAAGAAAGAGTGATCACATAATGGAGCTTGCAATGAGATGAGAGAATGATTGAATGGATAAAATGTTTTCAAAATGGAGATGAAAAGAAACAAATGTGTTTTTCAAAAGACAATCACCATTACACTACAGAGCAAGCAAGGATGCAAATTCATGTTCCAATTCAAGAGCTTCCACCAAAATCAAGCACGTCGACCATTTAGCATCCTATAGCAACATGTAGAAACAAAAAGGATGGTTTAATAAAAAGTTGTCTCTTGTCAAGCACTTGGATTATTTTCATCACGTATCATGGATTTGTAATTGACATATTACATGTAACGGAAAAACAAGATGTAATTGCATGTGATAGTATCACGTGCAAAGTTGTAACATGTAATCAAGATGCAATTGCATTAGGCATGCAACTTTGGATACATCAAAATAGTTTGTTAGAGAATAACTCAACGTGGTTGATGATTTTCCCTTTTCCCTCCACCTTTCTCTCTCCTATTTTCCTACATAAAGGAGAGAGCTCACTATAAATAATCATCTTTTGGAAAGGCAAGAAAATTCTGCCAGTTTTTTTGTACACTCTAAGGCTTTGTGCTTGGATGTAAATCTAAATTGATATCAATAAAAGAGGCAACTTGCTTTCAAACTTTGTGTTGATTCAAGGTGTTATGTGACGACATTTTCTAAATATTGATTGTGAGTTTTAGAGTTTTGATCAAGAGGGATTTGAATTTAATTGTGCAGACAATGAATTGCCTATTGCATTCAGAGCCAATTTGAACTTTTGAAGACTTTGCACTGCAAGAGGACAAATTGTAATAGATAGTAGTGGTTGTAACTTACAAATTTGAAGACTTTGGGCTTCAATTGTAAGTGTTTTTATTGAATTTGAGAGTATCCAGTAAGAGACTTTGTGCCTTACCGGTTAATCTGCTTGAGTCTTCATTCGAGACAAATGCAAGAGACTTTGGGCTCTTGTTTTTGTTTCACAAAATATAAAAAGTGAACTAAAGCCCCCGGTGTTGTTCTTAGATCAATTCCAGGGTCACCGGTATTATCGTTGCAATAAGACACTTTTTGTTACTATGGAAGAGTTGTATGTAAATCATTTCTGAAAAAAAAATTGATCAAGAGAACCATCCTTTTTGTAATTTCAGTTAAGTTTTGTGTAACACGAGGATGCATCCCCCCACCAAAATCGGGCTGCACCCGAGATGAGTACACACCCGAGACGAGGGGACAACGTCACGTCATCTCGGGCAGCGCCACCTCTGCCGGAGATGGCAAGACATCTCTGAGACGGCGAGACATCTTTGAGACGTCTTCACATCCCTTGTGGGTGTAGGGGGACGTCTCCGAGACAGCAAGACTTCCAGCCTGCAGGGGATGACCATTGATCATTGATTTGGCATTTTGATTTGGACTCTTGGAGACTTGTAGTTTTTGTTTGCATTATATACTTATTTTGATATCATAATTCATGCCACATGACACTTATTGTAATCATCTTTATGTCATGACTCATGATCATTGATTACTATTAGACAGTAGAATCTAGATACTCATACTATTGACCTGAAGACTAATATATATTATAAATTTAAAATTATATAAATTGACACTCTTTCATTTGCTGATGTTCAATGTTCATTGTTTATCATTTGATCATGAATCATGATATTTAAGTTTTTTACATCTTTATATCTTATATTGTATAATTGTGGTACATCTTTTCATAACTAGCATTTTAAGTACCATATGTATAGTATATACATCCCTGCTCCCCCTGCCACCCCTGTCCCTCGCCGTCGTCCCCAAATCAAGGCCCATTTGTCCCCCCATCTCGGAAACTTGTCCCCCCGTCCCACAAGGCGATGCAACTATGGTTAAGTTCCTATTGAAGCCACCTATGGTAAGAAGAGAGCCTCTCCTATTGCTGAGAGGAGAGAAATCTCGTGAAATGTTTCCTAAACTCACAATTTTGTAAGTCGTAGTTAGTGACGTACAAAAAATTTAACCAACACCCTGATTTGTTGATTTAATGAACACCGTCTGCAATGGACAAATTAAGTCACCACCATAATATGTTTAAGCATCAAATTTACATTCATTGTGAATTTCTGAAGTTGCAGTGTTGACTTAATCACTGATCATTATTATTGGTTCTTTATGCATAAACATAGCAATTTACACTTTCATCCCTTAGGATTCTTCATCTGTATAATCAATGAATCACTTGTCTTCATGAACATGTCTCCTTAAGAAAGTTGCGTTTTAGTGTTGATGGTAATCCCCTCTTGATTGGCTTATCTGCCTTCCTTCTATCTTTGCTCCCAAGGTATTTTCATTCATTGTGGAAAACTCGTCACTGTATTCAGATGAAACACAGTGATTATACTATGACAGAAAATAAAATAAAACATCATGATAGATTCCATTGAATGTTTGTAATCATTTAGAGTTCTTTGCAAATTATCTAGCAATTGGTGCATACATCTTGTGACATTAATCTTCATAAAATGACATTTCTATGAGACTTAATCAACCGATTTTCTGCCAATGTTTCCTCCCATATTTGAAGCCTCTCCAATGCTTCCTGTATTCTTTAACTTTTTGTCAATCCATTAATTGCCTAGCATTTTCATTTGCTCCTAACTGCGCTTTACATCCAAGGACCTATTTCCATCATCCATGGGCATTAATATGACACAGTTATTTGTGCAGGAGCTTTAATGTTCTGGTCATCTGTAGACATCTAAGATAATCTGATTATTTGTGGACATCAATATTATCCATTTCTTCCTTCAGCAATTTAGTATGGGAACGATAACTTGATTACTTCATGCAACTCAGTTTAGCTTGTTTCTTTCTGACATTTTTGTGGCTTTAAAAACCAAAGTGAAGCATAAAGAAAGTGCGGACAGGGCCAGCTTGATTTGGAGAGAAGTGCAACCCTCACAAGCAAGCTCATCATAAATGATACAAAGCCTTTTGGTCCTTTGTGCTTCCATCATTCCACTACGACTACCACTGCCGATAACAGGGGGAGATGTTCTAGTGTTTTGTAGCAACCTGCGTAGCTTGACTTCATTTTCAACTGTCATTTGAAATTTTCAAGCCAATTTAATATTATCACTCCTACATAATGCAGGCACATATGATAGGATTAGTTGAATAATTCCAATGTTAATGCATTCTGAAGGAAGCATTCCATATCTTTCAATTTTTCTTTATACTTGCAGCTGAGCTCTGCTACCAAGTTGATTCACTAAGATTGTTTTGTGCAAATGTAATAACACTGCCATCATATTGGTGTCTTCCAAATGCAGAATTGAATGACATATAAATATGAGAAGAGACATGTCTCTATATGGTAATTTATAAGTTAATCATCATTAGACAATATATTAACAATAATATACATCAACATACATATATACAATGTTAATGCATTTTGAAGGAAGCATTCCATATCTTTAAATTTTTCTTTATACTTGCAGCCAAGCTCTGCTACCAAGTTGATTCACTAAGATCGTTTTGTGCAAATGTAATAACACTGCCATCATATTGGTGTCTTCCAAATGCACAATTGAATGACATATAAATATGAGAAGAGACATGTCTCTATATGGTAATTTATAAGTTAATCATCATTAGACAATATATTAACAATAATATACATCAACATACATATATACAACATATATATATATATATAAGAGTTTGTCTAATTGATGATAATGACCATAAAAGAATTATCTCTAGGTACATTCAATCCGACTGAACCTACAACATTAACATAAAAAACTAGAAGTTGATGGAGACTCCCAGATTATTATCAATGCTCTTAAGACTGGTCATACACCAAATTGGAACTTGAATACAAGGTTGGGAAGAGCTATTGGACTGCCTAGCCATTTCAGACAAACGAAATTTAGCCACATTTATAGGGAGCGAAACATGGTAGCTGATGTTTTAGCTAATACAGGTGCTGATGGAGTTTGTGGAAAAAATTGGTAATTTTTTATTTAATCGTTGAAGAGCATTTCTCTCTTCTTTGTTTATGAATGTTTTATCAGATATAGGATCTAGATATATTTGGGTTGATGCTTGTAATGTCCTTGCTTCCGGATTGACTAGTGAAGAATAAACCTATAGCAATTTGTTAGTACATGATATATATACATGAATATGAAATCAACTACTCATAAAAATTTGCAATAGACATTAGTAGATAATGAGATAAAATCATTAAATTAACAATTCACTAACCCACCTAGTACTTAGACGAAATTCTTCTCACATTTACCTAACTCTCTAGTAAGAATAGTTCTCAATTAGGAAACTGTCATATCAAGAGTGCCTCTCTAAGGCCTCTGGGATCTGTATTAATGAGCGAACTCATTAACAACAATTACTTGGTAGAGATCCCACCTCCTACCAAGGATCTGATCTCTAACATATGTATATGATTAACTGCTACAATATATATTGTCTCTAGAAATTCCCAATGAATCTCTGTCTAGATTCCAATTTGGATTCTCAGCTTTCATATAGAATGCTCTCTAATCTTTGAGTTCTCCTTTAGAGAAACTCGACATTCAAAATGAATGCCCTCTAGTCTCTAAGTTATTTTTCAGAGAAACTCAACATTCATACGAATGTCCTCTACCAAGATCTTCTTGAACTCAATGAGAACTACAAAGTTCTATTGCAATAATATTTAATTGTAGATTTCTCTATATTAATATAAAAACCTACCTCTGGTTCTCTCTTGATATCATACCATATAAATGTTCTTAGAATCATATATTATTAATTGTTAGTATTCCCTCAGTTATTTCTCTTTCCTCTATTACATCAGTTCTTTTCCACTTTCTTAAATATTTATTGTTTGTTTTTCGTTTTAATTCACTCAATTATTAATCTCAATATATTTGTTGTCTTACCTCTACACTTTTTTTGTTATTTAATTTCTATGATATCGTCGTGTAATATCTTCTAATACTCACTTCAAATTCTTTGCTGCTTACAATGACTCCATGCCGGCTCCTTATAAACTCTATCTTTTGTCACCGCTATTGAAATTTTTTATTTTCACCCTTTCCTTTGTTTATTCTCCGTCTTCCTTGCCACTCACTCTTTTTAATTGTTGTTTGTTTCAAATCTCTCACTGCTTGCCTTTACCAACCCATGCAGTCTCCTTAACTTGGAGTTGGCGACTTACGTGGGTGGCAACCATGGTCGTTGACCAAATGTCGTGACCTTTGGTCTAGTGACGAATGGTCACTATTATGTGTTATTGTTGCACATGTTATTAATAAATTTATTAATTTTTATTAATAATTGTCGCTGCATTATATTTAGTGTAGTTTATGTATATTTATTAATTTTTATTAATATCTTTATTATTTTTTATTAATTATTATTAATAAATGTGAATTAAACAATTATTTATTTAAGAGATAATTGTGTATATATAATGATGCACATATATATTTGAACAAAGATATAATTAAAAGATAATTGCACACATTTTGTTTATTATTAAAGAATTATAATAGATTCATTTAGGGGTTAGTACAATCCCTCCATCCCAATTTTGCTTGTCCTCAAGCAACTTAAGAACCTCTTCTCCTTCCCAAGTATCATCTTCATTTGGTAGTCTCTTCCATTTGATTAGGAGTTCTCTCAAAAATTTATTTCTGTGTTTTTTCCCTAGTATCAAGGATTACTTCGAGTTTCAAAACGAGTTGCCCTTCATCATAGAGTGGGATAGTTATGTGCATGACACTGCCTGCTAACCTAAAACCTTTTGGAGTCTCGATAAGTGGAATGCATTGTGAATCTATTTGTTACTAGGGAGTTCCAATTCATAGGCCACCTCACCGACTCTGTTTTATCACTTTATATAGTCCATAAAATCAGGATTTAAGTTTCTTTGTCCCATTTTTCTTAAAGGATGATTGTTTATATGGTTGTACCCCTAAGAACACTAGATCTCCTTTCACAAATGATCCTTCCACTCTATTCTTATCTGCATAGAGCTTCTGTTGATTTTGGGTATTATGCAAGTTCTCTTTAATGCTTTCATAATGTCAATGTTTCTTTGGATAAATTCTTGTGCACCAAGTACGTGCTTTCTGGAATGATCAATCCTCCGAAAGTGGTAGCTTCATACACATATAATGCTTTGAATGAGCTCATCTCTATGGACATATGATGTGTGATATTCTAAAAATATTCTCCTAGGTGTAGCCACTTGATCCAACTTGTTTATTGTTTGGTGGCATAGTTTCTTAGGTACGCTTCTATCTATTTGTTTACAATCTCGATTTTCCCAACAGTCTAAGGGTGATAACTAGTGCTAGGAGTGAGTGATGTTCATGTTAGTCTGAATAATTCTTGCCAAAATTTGCTAAGGAATTTACTTTCTTCGTCACTCACAATATTTTGTAGTAACGCATGAAGACAAAAAAATTTTGTAAAGAATATTTCTGCTATTTTGGGTGCTTTAAAATCAATTGAGAGTAGAAAGAAACGAGCAAATTTTGTGAGTCTATCCACCACTTCATAGATACTATCTTTCCCTTGAACCTTGGGTAACCCTATTATAAACTCCATGGATATGCTTTCCCATGTTTGGTTTGGGACAGGGAGTGGCTGTACCCACAGGGAGCACCAGTTTGGTCTTATTTTACTAGCAGATCATATATTCTTGTACATATTTTTGTATGTCCCTTTTTAAGCCCTTCCATGAGTATTTCTCTCTTATGTGTTTGTATGTTTTATAATATCCTGGGTGGCCTACCAATAGATTATCATGGTATTCCTTCATAATGATTCCCTTCATCTTAGATTGTGGAGTCAATTATATCCTTTATAGAAAATGATGTCATTTGAAACTCGGAAGTCTTCATTAGGTATTTTCCCTTCCAAAACTTTAGTTGCAAAATGATGTTTGGCATAGTCCGCTAGTATATGATTTTTCTGATTTCCTAAGATACTAGAAATAGTGTTGATGTGGGGTTGCCTTGAAAAGGCATTTGCTGCTCCCTAATTTACACCTTTCACATATTCTATATTGATATCATAAGCTTGACTTTTTCTCACCCATTTTTGTTGTTTGTCATTTAGATCCTTTTGATTTAAGAAGAAATGTAGACTATTATGATCTGTTTTAACTATGAACTTTCCACAAACTAGGTATTGACTAAATTTTGCCAAGGCATGCATTATCGCCAACATCTCAGTCATATATAGAATAATTTTTTTTTGCTTCTGTGAGTTTACAACTTTTGAAAGCTATAGGGTGTTTCTTTTGCATCAGTACAACTCCTATTCCTTCTCCGAACACATCACATTGCAGTCCAAAAGACAGAGAGAAATCTGATATAGCTAATTATGGGCATGAAGACTTCCTTAAGCTTCTTGAAATCTTGTTGTTTTTTATTGTTCCAAGTGAATGCTCCCGTTTTTGTTAGGTCTATAAGGGGGGTTGCAATCCTAGACAAACCATTAACAAATCAACGAACATAACTGCATAGCCCAACAAATCCCCTACGTTGGGTCAGGGTCCTTGGTTTTGGCCATTCTTTTGATAGCCTTGATCCCTTTTTCATCCACACTCACTCCCTCTTTGTTGATTTATGCCCAAGATAAACACTTTGAAATTTTTGCATATAGTGAATCTCTTTCCAAAAGACTCAAAGCCTCCTCGATATGTTTTAGATGCTCCTCCCATGTTTTGCTATAAATAAAAATGTAATAAGAAAATATGAGAAGGAATTACTGTAACCATCATCTAAAGGTGTGATTCATGCAAGATTGAAAGGTTATTAGTGCATTTTTTAGTCCAAAAATTAAGTACTACGAATTCAAAGTGTCCATAATGACATTTGAAAGTTGTTTTCGTGACACCTTCTTCCCTCAATCCAATTTGATGACATCCTAAACTTTGATCAATTTTGGAAAAATAACCCTATGTAATTCATCCATTAATTCATCAATTCTAGGGATAGGGCATCTATTTTTTATCATTATTCTTATTTTATGCCTTGTAATCGATGCACATTCACATCGTTCCATCTTTTCTCTTAACAAATACAACTGATGAGGCAAATGGACTACTACTAGTTTCAATATGTCTCATTATTTGATATTTTTAGGGATGTCTATAAGGTGTTGTGATTACAGGTTTTGCACCTTCCGCTAACTCTATGACATGTTTAAAACCCCTTTTGGCAGGAGGCCTGATGGGATATCCTTCAAACACTTTTTTGTATTTGTTAAGGATCGGACAGATATCTACATATTATGTTTGTTCTTTAGTGGGGGTTTTATCTATAAGACCATATGCCAGGGTACCCACTCTCCCTAGTCATGCCTCAAGATCCTCCATTTTATTACATGATACGATTTTGGGAGTACTGTCAGACATTCCTCTTAATCTTATTTATTTTCTTCACATTTAAAGCATATTTTGAGATTAAGACCATCCATGATAAAATGCCCTAGAGAGTTTATCCATAACATTCCTAAGATGATATCATTTTGTATGTTTGCCACAGAAAAACATCTCTTAATTATATGTCCTTCGATGGTATTTTCAGCACGAATAACAATTTCAGTACACTGGTCTACGAATCCATTGGCTAATTCTACTCTAAAACCTTGAAAATCTTGGATCTTTAGTCTCCTCTTTGCTACCAAGAGCTTGCTAATAAAGTCACAAGAAGCTCATGTATCCTCTAAAGCAATCACCTTCTATACTTTAAGCCTGCCTTTAATTCAAAGGACCCAGTTTCATTTTGAGAGATAACTGCTAAGGTCCTTTGCTCTAATTCATCAATTTGGTTTACTTTCCCTCTTTTACATCGATGACCACGTTCCCAAGGTTCTTTACATTTGAAACATAAATTCTTTTGGATCAGTTCTTCCCTTTGTTGACATCTATGTCCTGTCTTCCATGGTTTTTTACACAAATAACATGGTTTATCTTGGTTATCCTTCCTTGCTCCTTCACATTGATGGAATGTTCTAGAAATGATATTTTGGACCTTTCCCTAGCATTATTAGATTCAACCTTCCTTGCCTTCCTGATAGCTTCTTTTAGGGTATGTGGTTCCATGGGTTTCAAAACATTCTTTGTAGATTTTTTTAACCTTCTATGAACATATGAGTCGGTCTCTTTTGGGAGAGATCAGGAGTCATTACTGATAACCCTTGGAATTGTTGTACAAATTCATCCACTATTCCATTTTGTTAAAGATGTGTTAATTCTTGAAAGTACCATTCTGTATATCTTTCATTAATTTACTAATAAGTTTTTGGGAGAATTCTCCATAAGAGTTTATATTTTAATGTCCTAGGGAGATAAGTTTGTGGTGCCACCATTTATGTGTTGCTCCTCCTAAGTGATGTATTCCAAAGTGGAGGGTGTCTTCCTCTATCATGGCACTTAGGATGAAAAATGTGTTTAATTTCTGTAACCATGCATGGGCTGTGATGTTTCCTGATCCATCAAAGTTTGCAAGTGTTACCTTGTTCACTTTGTGTTTGAGTTCTTTGTTTATATGCCTCTTGGGTGTTTCCCTTCTTTTATCTTCGCATAATTCCATAAATGATACCACATGTCTAATATGAGGATCTAACTCAGTTTAGGTCATTGGTTGTTCTATTCCTTCCTTTTCACTTGGGGACCCTTCTCTAGGTACAAATCAGGGTTGGGCAGTTCTAGTGTCAAAGATCATTTTATTGTTTTTTGAATGATTTGAGCCGGTGTCTCTCCCTTGGTAGGGATGACCTTTTAAGTTATTGATTACATTTCCCATGTTTTGTAGAACTTGGAGGAGGGCCTAATTTGATTTTTCCGTTTGGCTTATCAATGTTTGGATTGTTTGCTCCATGGAGGATCTCATCTCATTGGCTAATTCATTCCCTGTGTGTTTCCTTGCATAAGTCTCTACTCACAGAATGGCAAGATCATGCTCTTATACCAATGTAATGTGCCCGCTTCCGGATTCACTAGTGAAGACTAAACCTGTAGCAGTTTGTTAGTACACAATAATATGTAAGTGCTGGAAAGTAGAAAGTAGACAATCAAAAATTATTTGAGTTATTAGATTTTTAGATTGACTAATATAGGAAAAACATATATATTTAACTTGATAGATGAGGAAAAATAATATGATTCTATCTTGGAATAATTTGTTTTGACTGTAAATTTTTTTTTTTTTAAGTTATAATATAAGAAATAATAAGTAGATTTTAACTTTCAAATATGTTAAAAAACCTTAAAATACATCATTTGTAATTTGAGAAATTGAGTTTTCTAAAATACAAGCATTTATATTAACGAGTATGTATATGGACAAATTTACATATTTATATATCCCTATTATCCCATATATATATATATATATATATATATATATATATATATATATATATATATATATATATATATATATATATATATATATATTGATTGCCAGCATGCTTACATATTTGTATCAAGCGTCTAATTTATATATGTTTATATCTCTTAATACATTTGTAATCTTTCTTTGCTTTGGTTTCTCTTCTTGGCTTTTGGTCTTTCTTGGTTTCTTTTTTTGTCTATTTTTATTTTTATTTTTTTCGGTTTTATTATCTTATTTTATCTATTATGCAAGCTATTCCAGAGACTTGAGATGATGGGTACTCCTATATGTATGAAGGTTAGGAAAAGTGAAATGTCATTCCACAGTGAGGTTACAGAGGACAAAATGGAGAAAATTATGTCATGTCCCCTTTCTAGCGACATAACTTCTACCGGGGATTTGCCTATCATTGACTCTCGTAGGCAAATAATTTTGGAAGAGAGAGTCATTCTGTTGACAAATGATTATATTCTTGCTCTCAGGAAGTTATTACCCAATAAGTGGGGCCTACTTGTCTTAATGTCAAATTGAGATTGTACTTTAACTTTATAAAGTTATTTATTTAATTTTATAAAGTTAATTAATAATAAAATACATTATAATAAGTTGTTCTGGAAACTTCCAGCGACTTCTCAAAAAATGAATAAATAGAGGACAAGAGGCAACCATTTGGACAAGCGGTTTTGTGGATTCAACTTCTATTTCAGTTGGAGCAATTTGTAGTCATTTGTTCTGCAAATTCTCGAGTTATCTTTGGGAACGAAAACTCCCATTGATAAGCAATTTTGAGGGTGTGGAATATCACCTGAATTATTGCACAACAGCAAGTGACATTTCAGTCATTTCATCGGGGCAAAATCTGTGGCCTAAGGCCAAGTTGGAGACTGTAATCAGTGAAGAATTGTTGAGGGAAGGAAACCGGGCTTATAAGAATTTCTTCATATCAAAGTCAAGGTAGTGGAAGTTCTTTGAAACATTACCTAATAACATCGCCAATTTTCCATGAGGGTTGTGGCGCTTCTCCTTGACATCAAGCCGTAGGCGGATTCGATTCAAATCAGTAGACGCCGTTTGAAGGATAGGATTTATATATTGAAAAAAAATTGCACAAGACTAGCGGGATTTGGCAGGCCGGTTAAGATTATATTTGAGACGCCCAGACCACCAGTGTCCATCACATATTCGGAGATTATAAGGAAATCGCAAGGATAATTTTGCAGGTGACGATCTAGCTTCTTAAGAGGTTAATTGAGAATTCTTTAAAACCAGGCGAGGAGCAATCTGTATTAGGTGATAGCTGGGAACGACTTCAGTTTCCATTCCGATTCAGCCAGGCCAGTTCACCATAATAACTGGGTAATATTATAGCAATTTGAGACGGCATCAACACATTTTAGATTAGCAGACAGGGACCACCCGAATCCATCAATAAACTCTATCCGCAAGCTTGCAGACAGACAGGGAGAAAAGCATTCATGTTCCATGGAAAACTCTCAGGTTCTGGATATTGCTTCATTGTATGAAAACTAAGTATGGGCACTATTATCCTTTATTTTCAATTGTTCCAAATAATGTAAGACTTTGCTATTACTAAAGTTCGTCACAGATCTGTTCTGTTGGGTTTTCTTCCGATTATCAGTACATTGTTATAGCCATTTATAAGGTGAATTTGTTTAAGATTTAACAGTTACATAATAAGTTTTTAATGAATTTGCCATAGCTCAGAATTAGGGTTTAGTGGCCTTTATAGTAAGGGTCATTTCAGTGGTATCAAAGCAGTGTTCCTGCCATTTTGTTGGGTAGGACATCTTATGCAATCATATTCCAGATATTATATTCGCAGGAGAACAATACTTAAGGGCAGTAATATGGGTGAAAGACAATCACAGAGTCCACCGAGATTTCCCAGAGTTGATGATGATGAAACCAGAGAGTTTTACACAATCATGACTACCAGACAGCAAGAAATAGCTGAGTCACTACAAGCTTTGACTACCATAATGGAGAGAGTTGTTCAGCCCAGGATTCAGGAACAAGGTAGAGGTACACCTGATCATGATAATAGAAGTGTGGCAGGCTCACAGGGTGCTCCTAGGCACAGATCATGGACAGCAAATAGGCCTACTCGTCCCACCTTCCTAAGGGAGGAGGCTCAGGAGATAGGAGAAGATGATTTGCCAGATGATTTCCAGGATGATCTCAGAGCTGCTACTGCAGAATGGCAGGCATTACCCCCGCATGTGCGTGAACTATTGAACTTTGATCGCTATCTAAACCAAAGGAGAGAGCATATAAGGAGCAGCCGTCAGAATAGGAGGTCTAGAGGAGGTCATGATACTGAGTTGCAGCGAGCTGTTAGCAAACTCACTTTACCATCTTTCAATGGTAGTGGTCAGATGACAGCACAAGCTTGGGTTCATAAGTTGGATACATTCCTGGCATTGAGGCCTATGTCAGAAATAGATGAAATCAGATATGCCACTTTGCATTTGGAGGGAGCAGCTCATGATTGGTGGTCACACGGGATGGTTACGTTGCAACACAACCAGGTGACATCTTACCAGGACTTTGTGGACAGATTGGTTGAACGTTTTGATAAAAAAGATCCAGAGATTTATTTTCGCAACCTCACTCAGTTAAGACAGTCAGGCAATTTGGAGGTTTATATTAGTGAATTTCAGAGGTTGTCAGTTATGATACAAGATGTGTCTGAGAGACAGTTGGTTATCCTATTCACAGGAGGATTGTCTGAACCCCTTAAGGGGTGGATTAAGGCATTTGATCCACCAACACTTCAAGAGGCCATGAGGAAAGCGCAGAGTATGGAGCTAACAGCATCTTCTAGTAGGTTCACTACCAGGAGTACTACTTCTTTCAAAGACAATAAGAAGTTTGATAAGAATAAAGGGAAGAGTATTGAAACCAAAGGAAAATCACCCTTGGATGCAGAAGCATTAAACGATTTGCGCAGAAAGAAACTATGCTTCTATTGCAAAGGCCCATATGACAGGGACCATGATTGTCCTCTGAGACCTAAAGGAAAGGCCAACAAAGTTATGTGGGCATATTATGAAGGGTTAGATTCCAACAGTGCGGCAAATGAGGATGATCACAGTAGTTCAGAACTTGAAGGAGAAACAGGAAATTCAGAACAAAAGGAAGAAATTGAGTTACATTTACAGCAGGGGCGTTTGTCTAGTATTCAGCAGGAGGGATCTTTTAGGTTACGTGGTGTTCTAGCAGGACAGAAGGTGATCACATTGGTTGATTCAGGTGCCACACACAACTTCATTGATGCACGATTGATTGAGCACCGTGGAATCAAGACAGAGGAGTTTGAGGGTCTCCGAGTACAGGTTGCCGATGGATACACTCTTAAGTGCAATAGAATGGTCAAAGACATGCCTTTACGTCTGAATAATTATGAGCTTAAAGAAGATTACCATGTGGTCAATATGGGCGACTTGGATATCGTTTTGGGTATGGCATGGTTACGTTTATTGGGCGAAGTCACTTTCCGTCTCAAGGACATGGAGATCAAGTTTGAGGTAGATGGGAAGCAGCATGTGTTGAGAGCTATCAAGAATAGTGATATCCGAACTATTTCTCTCAGAAGATTGGAAAGGTTGGTGAGGCATAACAATATTGAATGGGCAACCGTGTGTACTCTCATGCCTACAAAGGAGGAACAACAAAAGACGGAATATCATCCAGACATCCAAATATTGAGGGAAAAGTATAGTAAGGTATTCAGCGATATTCCACCTGGAACACCACCTGATAGAGGGATTGAGCACATCATCGAATTAGAAGAAGGTGCTAAACCAGTTATGATCACTCCATACAGACATCCAAAGAGGCTCAAAGATGAAATAGAAAAAACCATCAAGGAGCTTCTCGCAATGGGACACATTAGACCTAGTAAGTCTCCTTTTGCTTCTTCAATAGTTTTGGTAAAAAAGAAAGATGGTTCTCTATGGATGTGCATTGATTACGGAATGTTGAATAAGAAGACCATTAAGAATAGATATCATATTCCACAGATTGATGAGCTGATAGATGAACTACATGGGGCATGCTACTTCAGTAAGATAGACTTGAGATCGGGTTACCACCAGATCAGAGTCAGAGAACAAGACATAGAGAAGACTGCCTTCAGATGTCATTGTGGACACTTTGAGTTTGTAGTGATGCCATTCGGGTTGACCAATGCACCAGCTACTTTCCAATCCACCATGAATAAGGTCTTCCATCATCAACTGAGGAAATTTGTGTTGGTTTTCTTTGATGATATCTTGGTATATAGTCGGACATGGCGTGAGCATATGGAGCATTTAGAGACAGTATTGAAGACCTTGCAGGCAGAGCCTTTGTATGCCAAAGAATCCAAATGTGATTTGGGTATGACCAAGTTATTATACTTAGGTCATATTATCAGCAGAGAAGGAGTACGGATGGATCCTGATAAGATTCGTGCTATTGTGGAATGGCCAATTCCTGAGAACCTGACCCAGCTAAGAGGATTCCTTGGTTTATGTGGCTTCTATCGCAGATTTGTTTGCGGATATTCGCGACATGCGGCTCCTATGACAGATTTGCTCAAAAAGGGAGCTTTTGTTTGGACAGCAAAAGCACAGGCTTGTTTTGATAAATTTAAGGAGATCATGACTTCATGCCCGGTACTAGCATTGCCCGACTTCTCGAAACCATTTGAACTTTAGTGTGATGCCTCAGGAGGTGGAATTGGGGTTGTTTTGATGCAGGACAAACACCCTATTGCATATGAGAGCAGGAAACTCCGTGGGCCAGAGAAATCATTCAGCATTTACGACAAGGAGATGTTAGCTATCATGCATGCATTAGCTAAGTTCGGGCAGTATTTAGTAGGTGGTAAGTTTTGTATAAAAACTGACCACAACAGTTTGAGACATTTTCTTGGGCAGAGAGATCTCAATGATAGACAGCAAAAATGGGTGAGTACGCTGCAGGCATACGACTTCGATATATCATATGTTAAAGGCACTTAGAATGTTGTAGCAGACGCCTTGTCACGCAGGCCACATCTTAATGCGATGATTGAGATCTCTGAGGATTGGAAGCATTTGATTGTTGTCGAATATGTTAAGAGTCTCTTGGGCATCTGGGATAGTTGATGGGACAATTGTTGACACTAGGTATTCACTTGTGGATGACTTGATCATTTACAAGAGCAGGATCTTTTTAGTCCCAGGATCGAAGGTGAAACGGTCTATTATACGGGCTCTTCATGATTCACCCATAGCTGGTCATCCAAGGTACTTTAAAACATATAGACAGGTGCGAGAACAGTTTACATGGAAAGGACTCAAGAAGGATGTGTTGCAGTATGTTCGTGAGTGTTCTGTTTGTCAAAAAAATAAACAGGAGCACACCTTCCCAGCAGGACTCTTACAGCCACTTTCCATCCCGAGACAGAAGTGGGAATGCATATCCATGGATTTCATTACAAGATTGCCCAAGGCGCAGGGATGCGATTGCATTTATGTGGTGGTGGATAGAATAACGAAATATGCTAACTTCTTTCCCATCACCACGACTTATACAGCAGTACAGGTAGCTGAGGTATTCTTCAGAGAGGTTCTCAGGTTACATGGGATACCCCGTAGTATTGTCAGTGACAGGGATAGCAGATTCTTGAGTCATTTTTGGAAGGAGGTGTTTCGATTATGCGGCACTGAACTCACACCCAGTACTAGTTATCACCTGCAGACTGATGGACAGACAGAGATAGTAAACAAGTGGGTGGAAGGCTACTTGAGGAACTACGTGGCTGATCAGCAGAAGGCTTGGGTAAGATGGATTTATTTGTGTGAATATTGTTACAATACCACTTTTCACATGTCAATTCAGATGACACCTTTCCGAGCATTATATGGGTATGATGCACCGAGCTTTATTGATTTGCTGATGGGGGATGTCCGGGTTCCACGTGCCGGGGATTTGATTCAAGAGAGTAAAGACATTATTAGCACTCTTCGGGATAACATTGCTCGGGCATAGAATCAATATAAGCAGTATGCAGATCAGAAGAGAACTGAGAGAAGCTTTGAGGTTGGTGACATGGTTTACCTCATGCTTCAGCCCTTTCGGCAATCCACTCTTAAAAGAAGCAGGTCAGAAAAGCTTAAGCCTAGATATTATGGGCCTTTCAGGATCACCAGACGAATAGGGGAATTAGCTTATGAGCTCGAGCTTCCAGCAGATAGTAGTGTGTATAATGTGTTCCATGTGTCACACCTCAAAAAGGCGCTGGGACAAAATGTGGAACCTTCTACAGTATTACCTCTTTTGGATGATGAAGGGAAATTGATCTTAGTGCCGGAATTAGTATTACCTCCTTTGGATGATGAAGGGAAATTGATCTTAGTGCCGGGATTCATTTTGGAAAGCAGGGAAAAACAGCTCCGCAGAAGGGTAATCAGAAAATATTTGGTTAAATGGAAAGATCTACCAGTTGAAGATGCCACTTGGGAAAATGAAACAGTTTTGCAGCATCCAGCTTTGAGATTGCTTGAGGACAAGCAATTTCAGGAAGGGCGGACTGTCATGTCCCCTTTCTAGCGACATAACTTCTACCGGGGATTTGCCTATCATTGACTCTCGTAGGCAAATAATTTTGGAAGACAGAGTCATTCTGTTGACAAATGATTAGATTCTTGCTCTCAGGAAGTTATTACCCAGTAAGTGGGGCCTACTTGTCTTAATGTCAAATTGAGATTGTACTTTAACTTTATAAAGTTATTTATTTAATTTTATAAAGTTAATTAATAATAAAATACATTATAATAAGTTATTATAATAAGTTGTTCTGGAAACTTCTAGCGACTTCTCAAAAAATGAATGAATAGAGGACAAGAGGCACCCATTTGGACAAGCGGTTTTGTGGATTCAACTTCTATTTCAGTTGGAGCAATTTGTAGTCATTTGTTCTACAAATTCTCGAGTTATCTTTGGGAACGAAAACTCCCATTGATAAGCAATTTTGAGGGTGTGGAATATCACCTGAATTATTGCACAACAGCAGGTGACATTTCAGTCATTTCATCGGGGCAAAATCTGTGGCCTAAGGCCAAGTTGGAGACTGTAATCAGTGAAGAATTGTTGAGGGAAGGAAACCGGGCTTATAAGAATTTCTTCATATCAAAGTCAAGGCAGTGGAGGTTCTTTGAAACATTACCTAATAACATTGCCGATTTTCCATGAGGGTTGTGGCGCTTCTCCTTGACATCAAGCCGTAGGCGGATTCGATTCAAATCAGTAGACGCCGTTTGAAGGATAGGATTTATATATTGAAAAAAATTGCACAAGACTAGCGGGATTTGGCAAGCCGGTGAAGATTATATTTAAGACGCCCAGACCACCAACGTCCATCACATATTCGGAGATTATAAGGAAATCGCAAGGATAATTTTGCAAGTGATGATCTAGCTTCTTAAGAGGTTAATTGTGAATTCTTTAAAACCAGGCAAGGAGCGATCTGTATTAGGTGATAGCGGGGAACGACTTCAGTTTCCATTCCGATTCAGCCAGGCCAGTTCACCATAATAACTGGGTAATATTATAGCAATTTGAGACGGCATTAGCACATTTTAGATTAGCAGACAGGGACCACCCGAATCCATCAATAAACTCTATCCGCAGGTTTGCAGACAGACAAGGAGAAAAGCATTCATGTTCCATGGAAAACTCTCAGGTTTTGGATATTGCTTCATTGTATGAAAACTGAGTATGGGCACTATTATCCTTTATTTTCAATTGTTACAAATAATGTAAGACTTTGCTATTACTAAAGTTCGTCACAGATCTGTTCTGTTGGGTTTTCTTCCGATTATCAGTACATTGTTATAGCCATTTATAAGGTGAATCTGTTTAAGATTTAACAGTTACATAATAAGTTTTTAATGAATTTGCCATAGCTCAGAATTAGGGTTTAGTGGCCTTTATAGTAAGGGTCATTTCAAATTATGACAGCAAAACATAGTTTTATTATAAGGGTTGTGTTATAGATCATCGATAAGGAATTTTCACTGCTTATAGATAGGCCTTGAACAAATACTAAGGTTATTGGGATGTTTATAGCCACAATCCTTCATGTAGATAAGGATAAGTGGCCTTGAGCAAACTCTGTAGGAGTTTTCATAAGAAATTCCTCCTAGAGGAGCTAGATGAGGTTCTAGATAACATTTATGATAACATGTTTATCCCCAAAAGGAGTTTCTATGGGATTAGGATTCATCTTGTCTGTCTCTACGTGATATTGATTATCAACAATTTCAATTCCTTTAAAGAAAGGAAACCAACTAATATCAGGAACATGATTGTTTACTAACCATTATGCATATTCGAGTGGTTAAAGAATGGAAGGGGCTAGAATGCTTCATAACAAAAAAATAAAGATGGCCACAACGATGATGAATAGGAGGATGGACTTTCTAAGGTACATGTGGATTCTTCCAACCTAAAGGCGGTCCAACATTTTAATGACCTATACTTTAAGTGTATAGTTTAGACTACTGTTTCAGGACTTTGTGAGTCCGAAGTAGAGGCAGCCTTTCCGAGGCAAATGGCCTCTGGACTCGGACTCGGTTGAATCCTAGCGAGTCCATGTGAACTCACTGAATCCCGAGCCCAGGACTCAATATCAACTAAGGCCAAAAAAGTGAAAAGTTTATAAAAATCAAACATTTAACTTGCATTTTTTTGGTTTGTATAACATCTATTTGACCTAAAAAGGCCATTCCACCCTTTGCTTATGCTTGTGATAGAGAGGAAAGAGTTAGAGAAGAGTATTGGTGTTTTGAGAGAGAAATTAGCAAACCAGTTGGCTTTCCCATATCAATTGTTGATAGTTTGTGCAACTTTGTAGCGTGCACTTAAGCATTGAGACGAACTTAAGGAAGCATTTGGAGGAGGCTTCTACTAAATTACTTGCATTTCCATTGTTCATGAAAATTTGAAGAGGTAAGCAACAAGTTGCATTTCCTTGTGTCGTATTGTAATATGTTTTATATTCATATTTTTTACTTTCCATTTTGTTTACATTTGTTTTAGTCTCTACTTCTAGTATCTACTATTTAGATTTTTTCTAATTTATCTTGATGACAAACTTTATAAGTAAAAAGGCCCTAAAGTTTAAAAATTTGATTTGATGCTAACTTCTTTCTATTTATAATAAATTCATATTGCAGCAGCAAACACATTGACATCATGCCTCAAGGTGAGCCTTCTGGAAGTGGAACTAGGGCTGCATTTAACCCTGTTGCATGCCCAGCTGCAATTGCAAGGGATAGGGCTTAGAAACATGCCATCCCGGGCCACAAAAAGGGAGTTGTTACATGTTGGCATTGTGGTGTAATATATAACGAGAGAGGCATAAATAGATTGAAGTATCACCTAGCACATATACCTAGCCATGATATTAAAAAATGCAAAGTACACCAAGATGTTATGCGAGACATACAAGCTCTTCTACAGGAAAAAATGAAGAAAAAACAATTGAACAAGAAGCATCAAGAAGAAATGGCACAACTAGCCCAACAGGGATCTTCTAGTTTTTGCTCTCCATTATCCCCTACTCCACCTACTGCTGCTACTGCTTCTATGAGTGTGATTATTGGGCCTCGTATTCGTAAGCAAAGATCGACACTTGATTCCATCTTTGTTCTACACACAGCTCCAGGTGCACAACCATTGCTTGAGAGCATGGGTTAGAATAAGGGGAAGCATGATAATGCAAAATTGGCACTTGGAGAATTCTTCCTCTACAACAACATTTCATTCAATGTAGCACCGTACATATTTATTTAAATTTTAATTTATGTCTTACTTCTCTTGCTTTCAAGTTTCAAGAGACAATAATATGTTTATTTTGTTTATTTTAATTTGTTTTCAAATTTAATAGTAATAATATAATATACTAATTTGTTTAGCTTTAAATTTTATTTTATTTGTTTTAGGTCCCCTTATTGACAAATTGCAATCGATGTTGTTACTATTTGTGCTCCGGGTTTCAAATCCCCTACTGTCGACGAGCTAGGAGGCCCTATTTTGACCCAAAGGGTGGCTAATGGAGAAGGTGCAATCAAGGAGCAACGTGAGGTATGGAAGACGAAGGGTTGCACCATCATGATGGATGATTGGACTGATAGGAGTAGAACACTACTCAACTTTAGAAGTAGAACTTGTACTTAAGTGATTAAGTTATTAAATTATGAATTTATGATTGATCATTGATCATTATACTAATTTTTTTTCTTCGGTGCCACGGTTTTTTTGAAATCAATTGATGCCTCAGGAAAAACAAAGAATGTAGAATATCTTTGTGAGGTAACATATGAGGTGATAAAGGACATGGGTGAGGAGAATATGGTGCAAATAATTACAAATAATGCAACAAATTATGGTGTTGCAGGAAAGCTTCTTATGGAGAGACACCCTCACTTATTTTGAACCCCTTGTGCTACTCATTGCATTGACTTCATGTTAGAGGATCTTGGTAAACTTCCCTTGATAAAAACAATTATAGAGCAAGGAAGGAGTGTATGTGAAATCATATATAATCATACATGGGTCCTCAACCTCATGAGGAAATACACTGACCAAAAGGAGTTGTCTTGTCCAAGGTCACTAGATTTGCAACCAATTTTTTCACATTGCAATCTTTGCTTAATTCAAAGAGAGGTTTGAGACGCATGTTTGTAGTGAGAAGTGGATTGCATCATCATATTTAAAGACCACTGCAATGACTGATGCAATTGATCGCATTCTTTATGAGGCTTCCTTTTGCACATCGATTGCTAATATTGTGATAGTAATTTTCCTTTCTGTCCTCATTTCAACTTTTTTGTTTATGAAATTATGTTATAAATTATTGTTCATTTTTTTAAGAAAAAACTTAAAGCTGATTGTTTCTCTTCCAACTTTCACAATGATTGTAGTTCATAAAGCCACTTCTTGTTCTTCTACGAACTGTTCATGGAGAGAAGCCCTCAATAGGCTACATTTATGAGGACATGGATAGGGTGAAGGAGGTCATTTTCCCTTTTTTTGCAAGGAATCAAGATAAGTATGGACCTATATGAGATGTCATTCATAGACGTTGGCACAATCTACTTCACAGGCCTATACATGCAATGGCCTACTTCCTTAATCCAACATACCAATTCAACACACATTTCAAGGCTAATGATGAGGTGTGGAATGGCCTCTATCATGTCATAGAGAGAATGTCACCCGATTCAAGAGTTGGAACAATAGTAGTCCGTGAGATTGAGAAAGCTCAAGGGGACTTATTTGCACGGGAGTTATGCAAGAAAAATAGGACACAATTCATTTCTGGTAAAAGTCTTTGATTCTACATCCTAATTTCTAATTCTATTACCATTATAATTTGATAAAGTCAAAGTTATTGAATTGATTTAAAATTTTCTTGTTTCAAATGCATAGTGGGAGATGTTTGGCACTAAGGTGCCAAATTTACAGAGGATTGTGATTCACATCTTGAGTCAGCCATCTAGTGCATCAGGATGCAAATGTAATTGGAGTATATTTGAGTATATACACTTGAAGAAGTGTGATAGGTTGGCAGTGAAAAAATTGAATGATCTTGTCTTTGTTCACTACAACCTTCACCTTCACCATAGACAGAACTTGGGCACTGATACATCATGACTGTATTAGATAATGTTGATCCACATGCAAAGTGGAACACAAAGATTTTTGATATTGTCTTCAGTGATGAAGACATGGAGTGGGTTGATCAGGTGGATTGAGAGGTTGAGGCAGTAGCGATGGCAATCGAGGAGGTTAGAGCGCAAGGAGATAGAGTGCAGGACCTTGAGGAGAGGAGTGATGGATCTGAGTCTGATGATGACAATCACGTGGGTGAGGATGAGGATGACGATGATGATGAGGTTCAGCCTCAAACTCAATGAGAGAGGATGGCTCTACAATCTTCCATGACTTATCTTAGGCATACTCGTAGGACATAGGCTACTATGAGCCTTAGTCTTCTACTATTCTACATTCTAGTTGTTATTTTGATATATGTTTTGAACTTTTGATACCATGATTTCGTACTCCATGAATATTTTAGACATTTGACACTGCAGTCACACTATGTTTATTACTTTATATTGCGTTATTCAGATTTTTTCCTTCAAAAAATTGTTTTTATACTTATGTGATCTATGCAAAATTGTGTATGTGTATTAAGTAGCTTCTATTTATCTCAATTATTGTGTATTTAATGTTAATTGACTAAAAGATGCATGAAAAAATCTTAAAATCCTTAAAAATCTTTGAATTTCACGAGTTTTCCAATTTTCTGAGTCTTTGCTGAGTCTGGTCGCAAAGTCCGAGTCCGAGTCGGATTTTGACTTTCCAAGTCAAAGGAGAGTCCGAGTCCCGCAAATAATATTGTTTAGACAATATAATATTGTTTATAGTTGATATTATAGGCAGGTAAAGATACGGGGTTCATCCATTTTGCCTTTCAAGGGTGACCAAAGATATATGACTTGATTCTAGACTACTGGCTCTTACATATTGTACTATCAATAGCTTATGGACTTATATTGGATTTAAGTAATGGATTATACTAGTTCTATATATATGTTTCTTTTTGCACTCCTATTCATTTGATCTCGGTTTTATTATATTTCTCTTCATGGCTTTATGTTTTTTTTTAATTGTTTTTAATAAATACTTATGTGTGTGTGTGTATTGTTGTATATGTTGAGGTATGTTGCTTCTTTGTTCCTAAACTAGTTGTACTTTTCTTTTCCCTCTTTCCTCCTTTTTATGTATATATTCAATTATAGTATTTGTTGCTGATAATAATTGTGAAGTCTTCAAGAATATTATTTGATTATGTGTTAAGTAATGTCCATTATTGAAGGAAATTAGAACATGGTGGTGCAGTCACGACCCTTCAGCTACTATATGTACATTGTCTTGGACAGGAATAGAGATCATTAGAACTCTTGAGAGTATTGCCATTTGATGTAATTGAATGAATATTAATAAAATGAGTACTAAGGTTTCCCAAAACATTGTGTTATCTTATTTTAGTGTTATGCTTCATTACTTTTCTAGTATGCACTAAACCAATTTACTCGTGATGGTAAACATTTGGTGTCGTTGCCAATTGAATCTGGGAAGCAAAGAAGGGAATGGAATATGACGGATAGATGGGAATATTTGTTCCTAACAATATCACAACCAATGATCAAGGAGTGATAGAGCTTTTTGAAGGCAAACATGCTCTAATAGAGAATTTTTACATTTTGTTTCAGGCGACAATCAAAATATTTGTATGAAGGGGGGCTATATGTGCTACCAAAGACACTTTGTGGGACGCCTTGAACATGAGCCCCGCAACAAACAGGATGATGCATCACCTTCCCCGTCTACCTGCCCAAGCATCCATCGCACAAACGACACGAAGGAAGGAAATTGAGCAAGAACAATGCCGCCAACAAATAGTACGAAACTTTGCTGAAAACAACCGTCTAGAAGAGAAAGAATGTGATGGGACCCGGTGGAGGACTAACCCATGAGCTTTAAGTCGTGGGAAAGAAGAATAAAAGGACACTTGTAAATCTGTAATGAAAAGGTCGCAGAGTCCACCCATGTTGTACGGAGAAATGTATTAATAAAAAGTGTTTTGTTTCATTGTTATGTTTTGTTTGAATTGATGCCCAACTTATTAAAAAAAATAGAAATAGGAAGGAACAACCAAATGCTCTGCAAGCCACACACCAAGCTTTAATACTTGCACAACAAGCCGAATGGAGACGAAGGCTAAGACAACTTGCCAACGAACAAATAGTTGAAGGGTTGTCCGAAGGGGACCACAGAGGAGTCACAGAGGGTGACCATGTGGGTGCCACAGGAGGTGCGGTAATGTAATGTATCGATCCCCGTAGTGAAGACGTGAATCCTCTGTATACCCAATTTTGTCTCAGTTTGAGGGCATCAAACTGGAGGCAATGTACGGCTTAGAGGGAGAGTGTCTGAGCCATATGGTAGTAGGTCGTACAATAAAGGCTAAGGGGTTGTACGATTAAACTGGGAGGTCGCACGGTACATGCTAGGAGGGCATACAATTGGGATAGGGAAGTCGTATGGTTGATACTGAGGGTTGTACGGTTGAGACTGGGAGGACTATACGGGGTGATTGGAAGGCCGTACGGTAGTGTCTATAACATAGATGGAAAACTCGCCGAGTACTCGGCGAGTTTTTAAAACTCGCCGAGTTTCCTAGCTCGGCGAGTTTTTAAAACTCGCCGAGTTTCCTAGCTCGGCGAGTTTTTAACCAGTTAACTCGCCGATTTAAAAACTCGGCAATCTGGTAAAAACTCGCCGAGTAATCGGCGAGTAGTCGGCAAAAACTCGGCGAGTTTTTCCTAAAAACTCGCGATTTACTGGTGAACGCGGCCTGTGACGGATTTAAGCGGCAGTGAGCGTGTTTTTTTCTCATTCTTTCTTGTATTTGCATTGTTTAGAACCTTGAGGAGTGAAGAGAAGAAGGTTTGGAGGCATTCTTGGCTGATTGCAAGTGATTCAAGGCGGATTTGAGTGGATTGTAGAGGATTCTAACCGATTTTAGAAGACAAATTTCTTTCCAGGTATGTTCATCTTATCATAGTTTGAAAACTTTTTATAGTTTTATAACAAATGTTCTTTTGTTTTTGTTGTTTTTTGTAAATGTTTTCAAATCATTTAAAATCATTTTGAATCATTTGAAACCCTAGCTTCTAAGGATATGGTTGAAGTTTGTTGTTTGCTAAGGATATGGTTCAAGTTTGAAGTTTGAATCATTTGAAACCCTAGCTTCTAAGTTCTAACTTTGTTTATTCATTTCTCTATATATTTATGTGTAGGGCAATGGTCAACCATTAAAAAAATGACAAACCCACAAAAAGAGTGGCCACAAACACCATGCCCATCTGGATATATAGGCACTCGGCCTAAAAATGCAAGAGATAAGGCATGGCGGTATGCCTATGAAGCTCCAAATCCAAATGCTATTGGGAAGGTGATATGCATTCCCTGTGAGAGAATTATTTCTGGAGGCATAAACCGCCTCAAATACCACCTTGCAGGCATAAAGAAACATGACTCAAATCCTTGTCTCAAGGTAACTGATGAAGAAAAAAGATTCATCCATGCCCTACTTGCAGCTGCTAAAGAGAAAAAATTGAATAGGGAGAGGGCAAAAATAGCTATGAGGGCAGCCATAGCTGAATCTAAAGGAGCTCCTTTTGATATGCAAGAGGAAGAAGAAGCACTTGAGAACATACCAGGATCTCTTCGTGGCCCACGGATCCGCAAAAAAAATTTCTCTTTTACCGGTTCCACTTCTTCTACATCTCCTACTTCTTCATCATCACCATCCAGATCCCCATCAGGGATAGGTGGTTATTTTGTGCCCAGGAACACACCTGGAGCACAGCCATCATTAGAGGGCACTGCATGGTTTAAGGAAGTGCATGAGCAAACTGATATTGCAGCAGCTGATTTTTGGTTTTTCAACAATATCTCAATGAATGCCGCTGATAGTCCCTATTGGGTCAATATGGTGAATGCAATGACAATATCAGGCAAAGGGTACAAGCCGCCTAATCGCAAGGATATGAGTGGAAGGTTAGTATTTTACTATTTAGTAATTGTAAATAATTGAGATTCACTTTAGTTCATTGTTATATTTTAAATCTTAATTGTTATAACTTATTTCCTAATTTTTTACTAACACTTACACTTTATTTAATATTACACTTAAATTTTATAGGTTGCTTGACAAAGCGGTTGGTAGGGCAAAATTGTTGATAGAAGACCAAAAGAAAGAGTGGAAGAAGTATGGCTGCACCATTTTATCTGATGGGTGGACAGATGGAAGAAGTAGAACCATTATTAACTTCTTGATTGCTTGCAAAGATGATGTGGTGTTTTGGAAATCTGTCGATGCCTCCAACAAAGTGAAAAATGCAGCCACATTGGTTTTAATGTTGGAGTATGTTGTCATGGAGGTGGGAATAGAGAATGTGGTGCAAATAATCACAGAGAATGCAGCAGCATATGTGGCAGCAGGTAGATTTAATTTTTTATATTTGAATCAATATGAATCATGAATGTAATGCTATGGTATTATTCAATTTAGATTTGATGTAATTTGTAAATACTAAATATGGAAAGTTTGTTACTGATTATTGATTTTTTGCTAATCTTTTAGGTAGAATCCTCCAAGAGAGGCATCCCACACTTTTTTGGTCACCTTGTGCAGCACATGTCCTTGACCTTCTTTTGGAGGACATAGGAAAACTTGATTGGGTGAGTCCAGTTGTGGAAGATGCTAGGCGAGTCACGAAATATATCTATAATCACCCATGGGTTCTCAGTTTGATGAGAAAAGTCACTAAAGGCAAAGATTTGATGAGACCTGCTATGACAAGGTTTGCAACAGTCTTCTTGACGTTGCAAAGTATTCTTGACCACATATTGGCTTTGAAGCAAATGTTTGTGTGTGCTGATTGGGTTGCTTCACCTTACTCAAAGAAGCCCGAAGGAGAAGCTGTGGCACGAATAGTCTTTGATGATATCTTTTTTGCAAAGGCTAAGGAGATTGTGGAGGTAACTTCATTATATTTTTAGTTTATTCAAGTTTCATTTTCAATTCATAACTTACTATGTTATTAACTAATTTGTATTTTTCAAATTTCAAATGTAGATGTCTCTGCCCCTGGTTCTAGTCTTGCGCACATGTGATGGGCAGCAATCCCCAATGGGAGGTCTTTATGAGGCCATGGATAGGGCGAAAGAGGCTGTTAGAAGTTACTATCACGAGGACAGTCTCAAATTTGACCCCATTTGGGAAATAATTGATAGGAGGTGGAACAATATGCTCCACCAACCTATTCATGCAGCAAGCTACTTCCTCAATCCCAAATTCAGGTACTATGATAATTGATTGTCCTTGAAGTTGGGATTTTAATAAGTCTTTATTTTACTTTACTTTTTAAGGTTGTGTAGTAGACTTGATATCAGTTTCTATTTCTTTTAGGGCTGATGATTCCTACTCAGATCCTAATGGAGAGGTCATGGAAGGTCTCTCTAAATGCATTGAGAGAATGATATCAAGTGAAGAGGAGAGAGACCTTATTGTGACCGAACAACAAATCTATGTGGAATCAAGGGGTCCTTTGTTCTCTTCTATGCTAGCAAAGAGAGCAAGATCTACTCAAACACCAGGTAAAGCGTCAAACTTTAAAACTTTTGCTAATTGATAAGTTGTGCTTCTGATTTTGTTTTTTATTGCTTTATAACTTTTTAAATTTTGTTTTGCAGATGCTTGGTGGGCAAGTTGGGGTGGCAATACCCCCAATTTAAGGAAATTTGCTCTCAAAGTCCTATCCCAACCTTGTAGCTCATCACATTGTGAGCGCAATTGGAGCTTATTTGAGTCCATCCATACAAAGAAAAGAAACAGAATGACTCAAAAACGGCTTAATGACCTTGTTTATGTGCACTATAATCTTAAGTTGCGCATAAAAAAGTCACAGCTCTTAGAACTACCTGGTCCGCTTGATCTAGATGAGATAGATCCTTATTCTGATTGGACAGCACAGGAGCCAAGTCCATTTTTTACACCAGATGAGATCGCTGATTTGGAGAGGCAGGCCATGGAGGGGGAGGTTGACACTGATTTTCAGTTCACTATGGATGACATTGAGGATTAGGACGAGGATGATGATGCTTCAGGCGAGGATCAAACATTACCATTAGGAGGAGATGCATCCTCTTCTAGGACGTCGAGCCAGTCAGTAGGGACGTCGAGCGAGGGGGCACAGCCACAGAGTTCACAGTCACGCAGCTCACGCCCTATCCCAGTGCGGGGCACTTCTTCTAGGACTAGACCCCCTCGCTTTCCTGCTAGTTCAAGTGGAAAGAGGAAGATGTGATTGGCATTGTCACATTGTATTGATTTATTTAGACTTTTAGTATTTACTTCTAGTTTGACAGATTGAAACTATTTAGTAATTTACTATTTTGCTTCCTACCATGAGCATTCTGCATGAGAATGCAATTTTGTACGCATTATGCATTTATATATATCTAAACTTTGTTTCTTTCTTTTGTATTGTCTTTAATTAACTTATTAGATGCATCTTCTCATTAAATTTTGCAAAATAAATGTATTTTTAATTAAATTTCAGCGGTTTTTTAGGTTCCCGAGTTTTTCCCGAGTTTTTTTTTTTAAATCGCCGAGTTTTTCCCGATTAAACTTTTGGGGGGCTTGGCGAGTTTTTGCCTTTGGCGAGTTTTCCAACTATGGTCTATAAGGCTACACGATGTGGAGAAGGTGGCATACGATGTTGGAAATGAGGCGAACGGTGAGGAGTAAGAAGTCATTTGGTGACAAAGGTGGTGCAGTGCGATTTTGTTTTTCCGATTCACTATGGCTAAGTCGTCCAAAATAGAATTGACAACTTCAAGGAAGTAGTAATAAAAAGACACCACAATATATTGAGATAATAACCAATAGAGACAGATATATATATCCCAAACTAAAATGGTGTTCCACATTTGCCAAATATGAAGCAAAGAAGTACAATGGACAAAATAGGGTGAGGGTTGATTTGCACCAAAACTGTAAAAGCCAAGTAGGGAAGATCTTTCACGTCCGAAATGGCAAACAATACCGAACTCCAACAGGAATTCGCAATACAAAGAAATGATCCAAATCGCATACCAACTACTACCTACATCTTGTGCTTGATACCTTTCGGAGGAACTTTCTGAGGGTTTACAAAGATAGCAGACGGCCACACCTACGGAAACAATTAAATAAAAATGGGTCTGAAATATACTAAATCAATCGGCCCATATACAAAGGTTTGATTAATTATTTATTTTATGATGAGAACATTACAGTCCTCCTGTCCCAAAATTTGCTTGTCCTCAAACAAATGCAATGCTAGATGTTGCAGAATGTGTTCACCTTCCCAAGTTGCGTCGTCCAACAAGTGCTTCTAGTGTACCAAGTATTCCCTCAGGCTACGATTCCACAGTCTTCTAATGTACATCGATGATCTCAATCAGTTCCAATACGAGCGTCCCTTCTTCATTAAGTGGTGGAAGATCTATGGTTACTACAATGTTTTGTCCCATGGCTTTCTTCAGGCAGGAGACGTGAAAGACGTTATGGATGCAGATTCCTTCTGGAAGTTCCAGTTCGTAGGAAACTTCGCCAATGTGGCAGGCTATACGATAAGGACCATAAAAACATGGCTTCAATTTTTCCTTCCCTTTTGCCTTCAATGAGGATTGCTTGTATGTTTGGAATCTATGATAGACCAAGTCTCCCACTTAGAAACTTCTCTCGATCCGATATCTATCGGCATACATCTTTTGTTGATTCTACGCCTTTTGTAAGTTCTCCTTCAAGAATCTCATGATGTCTTGCCCTTCTTGAAGCTAGTCCCTCGCCCTTGGTGTACAACTATCACCTAGTACCATGTCAATGAATGAAAGGGGTTCATACCCGTATAGTGCTTTGAAGGGCGTCATTTGAAATGACATGTGATAAGCGGTATTGTAATAGTATTCCCCTAGATGCATCCATTTGACCCATGCCCATTGTTGTTCCAAAACATAGTTCTGGAGGTAGCCTTCTGGCCACTTGTTCACAATCTTCGTCTGTTCATCTATCTAAGGGTGGTAGCTAGTACTTGGCGACAATTTTGTTCCTATCAACCAAAACAATTGTATCCAGAAATTCCTGATAAACCGACCATTCCTGTCACTAACAATGTTTCAAGGTAACCCATGCAGACGAAAAACTTCTCTAAAAAATAAGTCGGCTACCTATGCGGCTTGGTAATCTGAGGAGATGGCGAAAAAGTGTGCACACTTCGTCAATCTGTCAACCACCATAAAGTTACAATCCTTCCCGTTTACCTTCGGAAGTATAGTGATGAAGCCCATAAAGGCACTTTCCCACTTCTGTTCAAGTATAGGCAAGGGTTGCAATAACCCGACAAGTAAAGTGTGTTCAGATTTGTTTTGCTGACAGATTGCACAGTCCCGTACATATTGCAACACAACTCTTCTAAGTCCTTTCCATGAAAACCTCTCCCTAAGCTGTCTATAGGTTTTGAAAAAACCCAGGTGTCCAGCCAAGGATATGGCATGTATTTCCTTCAGGATTTTCTGTTTCAGTTTGGATTCAAGCACCAAGTATACCCGATCCTTATAGTAAATGATCTCATCCACCACCTTGTATCGGTCATCCTGAGTGTGGTCGTCCATTAGCTTACATGCAAATGTGTTTCTAGAATATTCCATCAATAAGTGTGCCTTCCAATTAGCTGAAATCTGAGATAACAACTAGATGGCAGGTTTTCTTGACAGGTCATCTACAAGCATATTGTTCTTTCCCTTCACATATTCAATGTCGAAATCAAAAGCCTAAATCTTACTTACCCATTTTTGTTGTCTCTAGTTCAAATCCTATTGCTCCAGAAAATATCTTAAGCTATTATGATCGATACGAACGACAAACTTGGCACCTAATAGATAATGTCGGAACTTTGTCAGTGCATGCACGATGGCCAACATCTCTTTGTCATAAATGGAATATAGACGCTCCACTTGTGTAAGCTTTTGACTCTCATAGGCTATAGGGTGTCTATCTTGCATTAATACCGCACCAATGCCTTCTATAGATGCGTCAAACTCTAGAATGCATGGTTGTGTGAAATCAGGTAAGGCAAGAACCGAGCAAGTGCTCATTTCTCTTCTTTTAACTTATCAAAAGTGTTTGCGCTCTTTCATTCCACTGGAAGGAGCCTTTCTTAGTCAAATTTGTTAATGGTGCATTGAGCTAAGAGAAATCGTTTACAAACCTTTGATAATAACTACATAGTCCCAAGAACCCTCGCAACTCAAAGAGTGATTTTGGTAGGGGCCAATCCAAGATAGCTTGAATCTTCTCTTGGTGGACCTGCACTCCATATTTGATGACAACATCCCTAGGTATAATATTCCTGTCATTTCAAATTCACACTTGGATTGCTTGACAAACAAGGACAAAGCCTTCATAATCCCTAGGATTTCATTCAAGTGTCTCAGGTATTCTTCCCAAGTTTTCTTGTGAATAGCAATATCATCAAAGAATACCAACAAGTACTTAACTCAATTGTTTGTTGAAGTTGCAGTTCATGCAAGGCTGAAAAGTAGCTGGTGCATTAGTTTTAGTACCCAATGTGGTCACAAATTTAAAACTTCAAGTTCAGAGTTTTTGAACCACTTCGAACTGAAGTTCAAAGTAGTTCAAAGTAGTTCGATGCTTCAGAGGTCCAAAATGGTTCAATACTTTGAACATGCAGATTCAGAGAAAGGATTCAGACTCAATGACTTCAAGTTCGATGATCAAGTGCAAAGGTATAGAGTGTTCAGAGTCAGACTTCACAAGAAACTTTGTCAAATTTATCTAGATCCTTTTTGGGCATATCAATTCAAATTTCAGTATTCAGAGGCACGTGGAGAATCACGAGTCTTGAATGTGACAGCATAGAAAGGATGTGCTAACTGCTAGTCAGAATATCTATCAAACAAATGAGTGATGTTGAATAGTTCAATAGAATGTTGATGTTGTGGTGGCTACCCTCTCTACATGAGATGCTCAAATCTTCTCACAAAATGTCTGCTACATAATGGAATGAAGACGGCATTCAAATTGAAAGATGAGAACAAAATGTGCATATGAACCATTCAGTGGATGCTTAAATTCATCTAAATTGTAAATCTGTATGCAGGACACTAGAACTGACTAAGAGCTAGCCACATTTAAATTTTATGGAAGGAACATACAAGGATGTTTCGAAGGAAGACTGCACTCACTCCAAAGGGAAAGCAAAACCCGAATACTCTTCTTATTAGGTATGGAGTGAATTCTTGTTTGTAGTAGCAAATTATTATGGAGAAGGCCAATCACAATTCAGAGAAGAATCGAGTTCCTCAACTCAAGGGCAGGGTACATGCAGAAATTGCATCCTTTGGAATCGGCAAATCGACAATCATGGGGGCCAATTCCATTTTTGTGTGCCATTTATGAAGTAAGTGAACGAGTCTTACTGTGCTATCTTTCTATATAACATTTTTTTATCAAGTTGTATCATTGCATTCCCTTTATGTGGATTGTTAAGACATATTGAAGTGATTGTGATTGGAGATGAAGAAAAAGACAGTAACATTTGACTTTGGGAGACCTGAATGCTCGAATCTATGCACAAAGTACTTCAACCGGATTGAAACAAGGGCACAAGCATTAACGGGTTTATCTTCACAGGAAGTCACAGAAGATAGTATGAGCTCCAAATATTGAATCATCAGCAAAGTTGATGAAGCGAGTAAACCTAATCACTTCACCATGTTCGGGTAGCTGGATATTTGCAATCTATGCAGTCAGTGTCTTGTCCTGACATAAAGCCATAAAGAAATGAGTGCACACAGGTCGAAACAAGTGAAGATCCAAGCCCACGGGCCCCGTGGCAGTCTGAGGGAGTCAGCTAAATGGAAGGCGGCATATTATGTTAAAGATGATGGATAAGATCTTCACCATAACCTTATGCCCAAACAAAGCCTTCGTGCTTTCATGTTCGGTAGAGCACCAGTCAAAGGGTCAACACGAGCATTCAAAACCATATTGAAATGATTAGGTTTGCTGATGAACATAGCGGTGAGAATGCGGGACTCTATAAATCTAATTACGAAAGCATTAGCAACTGTTGGTTGCAAAATGGAAGTCATACCTAATCCAACAACCATTCATTACCATTTGCCAAGAGGACTTTCTGTTCATGTGCACAGAGAGTTTGAAGATTTTCTTGTTGAACCTACTAGTTATTTTCCTCATGAAAAGGAAAGAATTTCCCAATTCTACAATGAATGTTGGAGGAGCTGCAATATTGAATGGGATGAGATATGAGCACTGTTATAGAGAGGCCTAAGGCGGTAAAAATATAAGACTTCATTGTTGGATAATGCACAGACTCAATAAAGTGCCTTCTAACCGAGTTTATCTCTCCAAGTGAATAGCAAGCCGTCGCAACCAAGGTTTCATTCTAATAGCTAAGCAAAGATACACTTTCAAGCAATATGAGATGCCAAGCCCGATATATATATATATATATATATATATATATATATATATATATATATATATATATATATATATATATATATATATATATATACATAAGGAATTAAAATCATTATCCAATGATTAACCATAAAGATATATATATCGTAATGTTTGATTATAAAGAAGGAAAAACATTACGTTGCTGAGACAAGGAAAGTAATATAAAAATAAAGAAAAATTATACATTTCCTTTCAAGAATCAATTACCCGAAACAGAACAAGAATCGACAACGGAGAAGATAAAAGGGAGTGAAGGACTAAAAAAGGGGAGGGGATTCTTCCTTCTTCCAGACTGCAGACTTGGAGCTACAGGCAAGGAGGAGAGTTTGGCAAAACTGTTCTATTTTCTTGAGACGTTGTGAGAGGCAGAGCATGGGTTATTTCCTTTCTTTCCTCTTTTCAAAACAGGGTGTTTGAGATAGAGTTAGGATTTTGATAGTTGATGTAACATGGTGAAGGGAGTTTCTGTCTTTATTGAAATAACGATTTGGTTGTCATGTGTAGAAGGTACTTTGCGAATCTTTTACAGTCAGGGAAGGGAGACTGGAGGTTAATAATATCATAACTTTGATTATGGTGTATTTTCCTTCCACTGGTAATGAACCTTGAGTCATTTTCAGTTTTCTCTGAGTTACATTTCAATACTGTTGTTTTCTTGTCACATCATCTGTTCAAATACCTTTAAAGGCTCTAGTTTTTATTTCTCTCAAGCGAACAGAAAACATATTTTCATTTTCATTACACAATGCAGTATTCAGCAAATGAACTTTGTGTCACCTTCTGTTCTTTGCTTTCTTTGCATGCAGTAGTATAAGTTTACGCATCTACACTGTATTTACAAGTAGATGTTTGATATCCTTTTATGCTTTCCGGTAAAAGGATTCACATTTAATTCATTGAATATTTCATACGGGGAGCTCTACCCGATAAAATTCAGAGGAAGGTTATCAACCCAATGATAACCTATCCAACTGTTGGTGATAGTTTGTCTTTTCACTTGGGCATTCAGGGTCAGATTTGCAAGCATTTTCTCAAAGGACAATTTGTTCACTAACAATTAATTAATCCGAACGGCATGACCAAGAACTCATAATGCCCATAGTGACAACGGAAAGCCATCTTCTCCATGTCTTCTTCCCGCATGCGGATCTAATGTTATCCAGAACACAGATCTATTTTAGATAGATAAACCACACCATGCAGCTCATCCAACAATTCATCGATCCTGGGAATAGGGTATTTGTTTTTTATTGTCTCCTTATTCAGCGCACAGTAGTCCACACACATGTGCATCGTCTCATCCTTCTTTTCTACCAATACCACTGATGATGCAAAAGGGCTAGAGTTGGGAGGAATCCATCATTTCTGGAGAGCTCTTGAATCCATCATTTCTAGGAGGAATCCATCATTTCTCTTTCAGCTATAAACTTTCATTCATATCCATAGGCTAGCAAGGTCTTTAGCTTTGATACCTCTCTAATGTTCTAATCCCCATAGTGAAGACGTGAATCCTATGTATACTCAATTTTGTCTCAGTTCGAGGGCATCAAACTGGAGGCAATGTACAGCCTGGAGGGAGAGTGTCTGAACCATACGATAATAGTTGCTAGGTCGTACAGTGAAGACTAAGAGGCCATATGGTTGAACTGAAAGGTCATATGGTTCAAGTTGGGAGGTCGTATGGTCAGGACTAGTAAGCCGTATGGTTGAGACTAGGAAGATTGTACTGTTGAGATTGGAAAGAATGTACGAAGTGATCGGAAGGTCGTACGATCGTGTCGGGGAGGTCGTACAAGGTGAAGAAGGTGGTGTACGATGTCGGAAATGGGGCGAACGATGAAGAGTAAGAAGTCGTACAGTGACAAAAGTGGTGCAATGTGGTTTTGTTCTTTCGATTCGCTACTGCTAAGTCCTCTAGAATAGAATTGACAACTTCAAGGAAATAGTAATAAAAAGACACTAGAGTATATTGAGATAATAATTGATAGAGACAAATATATATTCCAAGCTAAAATGGTGTTCTGAATTTGCCAAATCCAAAGCAAAGAAGTACAATGGACAAAATAGGGTGAAAGTTGATTCATATTGAAACTGTAAGAGCCAAGTAGGGAAGATCTTTCACTTCTAAAATGGTGAGCAATACCTCACTCCGACAAGAATTCAAAATACAAAGAAATAATCCAAATCGCATACCAACTACTACCTACATGTCGTGCTTAAATACCTTTCAGAGGAACTTTCTGAGGGTTTGCAAAAATAGCCAACGGCCACACCTACAAAAACAATTAAATAACAATGAGTCCAAGATATACTAAATCAATCAGCCCATACATAAAGGATTGGTTAATTATTTATTTTATGACGGGAACATTAGAGGTAACCGAAGGTGAACTCTATGGTTCGCTAGAACATTGACAAATAAGTAGTGAGGAGTTGCTTGAAGAAACACGATAGAGGTTGAATTTGATTGAGGAAAAGAGAGAACAATTCATAAACTTATCTTGCACCGCATGAACGAAAACCCAATGCAGGGGTGACGGGAAAACTGAGACAAAGGGAGAGAAGAGGCAAGGGGAGAAGATACCGAGGCAAGGAGTCTCAGAGTGACAGTACACGGTGGTCAAGGTAATCCGCCAAGATCTAACCCTACTAGTTCAAGGACACAACAGACTGGTCCACAATAGACAACCAGAGGAAACATGTCCCAAAAACAAAAATTGCTAAAATTCACTGGCGACGGGAAGGAGGATCCGATCACACATTGTTGTACGTGTGAAACTATCTAGACGGCGAATGGAGTAATAGATAAAGATGAGTGGGTCCAACAGTGCCTTGTGACCCTTCGAGAAGCTGCAATGGATTGGTACTCGGACATGGACAAGGCAAAGCTGAGTTCATGCGACAATCTACGAAAGGAGTTCCAAGCAAAATTCAAACTGTTTCGAGACAATAACATAGTAGCAGAAATATACAACTTGAAGCAGGGGAAGGAGGAGACAATATGTGGATATAATCGAAGGATCAAAGAGTTACTTGGGAGAATGGCAACTCGGCAAAAAGAAGGTCCAAATGACTACATGCGACCCCAACCAAAAGGGACCACTGAGAAAAAGGAGGTGATGAGCTGATTAGCGGGTCATCTCAATTGGGAGCGAATCTGCAAAGTATGGTTCCAAAGACTTGAAGAATATTGGAGATAGAGAGCTAGACACCGTTGGTCGGTGTATCCGAAGAAAGTAGAGAGACACCAACACTCCCTAAAAAGGCAATGGAACCTCCTGCGGATCTCGTAGTAAATGGGCCAGCGGAAGATGAAATGTGTCTTAGTCTCAGTCTCACCCAAGTCGTAAAAGATGGCACAACCAATCCTCTTTGTTGATGTGGTGATCAGTCTGCATGTGGAACTTATGTGACCCAACTCTAAAAGAGCCCAAAGAGGTGTGGATTGCGCAAGTCCAACGCTAAGAGAGGTATGAAGGACTGACAATGATCCCATCCTAAATGTCCATAAATTGCTCAAAGTAGAAAGCCATCCTCGGGTGAAGTATCTCGAGAGGTTTACCCAAGTGGTAAGAATATACTAACTGTAAATATCCATCTTGACATGTTTGTTCAACTCCTACCGAGAGGGAAGCAGGTGAGTAGGGGCATCCAATGAGTACAAGAAGGGAGGGAGGTGGTCAATATCAATCCCATGTTCCACAAAAGAGTAGCAGCATGAGCGTACCAATAGCAGCACCGACTAACTAAGCTATCCACCACAAACATCTCCAAGGAGCAGTAAGCTAGGCAAGAGTATCTGTAACAATCCTTGTCCAAGTAAGCAAAGCACAGAAGACGATGGAGGGTCCAAACAAGATGAAAGATGGCACCAAGTATGAAAGGATGAGCCCTGCAATTGGTCAAGATGATATTGATAGAAATATGCTGGTGGCACCAGATGAAGAAATATCTGGTTTTGAATTGATTGTTGATGTCTTAGACTGGATGACTTAAGGAATATCTAACTTTTGTATTCATCAATGATCTAAAACTAGTATATGATCGAACTTCTATATGCTTAATTTTTATTAATACAAAGTCTGATCAGATCTTCTCCATACAACCCTCTCATTCAACTTTTCCATAATTCCTTATATTCCCCAAAGGGATGATTCCTTAGAGTTATCTCTTTCCATCAGATATCATAAACTCAAAGACAGTTGGCTCCCTTTAACTTATTTAATATTAACATATTTTAACATACTATTCAAAGTTTAGTTGTTGCTTTTCGTTTTAACATAAGTCACTTGTAATTAGATGCTTCAATAATAAAACAAACAATTTGTTTTAATCGCTATTAAGGGAGCATTGTCTTGTCAAAATTATTCACTTTGTGAATTTCTTGTCCATGTTTGTTGTTCATTAAAGCTGTAAATGGCTGTGTAACTTTGAGAAAGTCAGCCACCTTTATTAACAGTTGTGTGTCTCCAACATTAAGTGTTGCCACAATTTCTATTGTGGCTGCAACCGAATTTAGGGCTGTGACAAATTTGTTGGAATTTATTGCCATAGTATTATGCATATAACATACATTTATATGTAAGTATGTAATCTGTGGTGAGATCCGATCATTGTATTTATTCCTTTTAAATGTAACAGGTGCACAGTATCTATGCTGACATGGACACGTGTGTACACAAATGTAGGTATGCAAGATAGATATTTGAATTGGAGAAGAGGCCACATTTGGCTTTATACAGCATGTAAATAAATATATGCAAGACCGTTGCTTGAATGACAAAAATCCCATTTCTAGCATTGAATATGTTAATTTCCATCAACGAACTTTAACTGACTTTGACCCAAAATTATTAAATGTGATGAGGTGTGGGCAGCAAGGCACAAGTGGTGGGCTGAAAAAAAAAAGCTCAAAGAAGGAAAATATGGAGGATCTTCATTGTGTTGTAACAATGTAAATACCTTCCAATTTTTAAAAAAGGAGATGAAATTTGAAAAGTAAAAAATAATTTGAATCTTTCATCACAAGGCAAACTCACCATGCTACTTTTTCTTGCTGAAACACCCATCTTCAAAACAATAAAAATATGCAACATTTTGTTTCTGCCATTTTTTCTTTAGTAAAATCTCTTTAGGTTAGAAAGCTCTAAGGCTACTAACAGTGGACCCCAAAATCCATGTGAACAATCATATCAAATATAAAAGCGTGCCCTAGAAAGGAAAAGTACCTAGCCGTGTCTCTGTTGCCTTAAAAAGCACAAAAGCTAAATGTTTAACATACTCACCACCTCCATGAGCAAGAAGATCCCTTTACTGAACAGTATTTCAACTGTCTGCAAGAAAAATGAAACATCAGATCAAAATGCAGCATATGCAGGATGTGAACAAAATTCCAAGTCTACAGCAGTGACAGAACTAAAACTCTAAACAAATTGCTGGGAACTATAACACTTTATGTAGGTATAAGAAACTGGCACCCATAAGGTTCCTTGAAAATATATAAAACTTACATTACTCGCCCTGATAGGAGAAACAAAGAAAACAAACAGAAAACAGATTGAAGAAATGTGAAGTTCATGACTACGCAGTGATTATGGTGTACTGCAAATATAATTACCAATACATTTCATCTAAAACTGAATTTAGGAGATAACATCAGCTGTAATGTCCCTAACAGAAAATTTTGTATAAAATGCAATTTTCTTGTGCTTTTTATTAGTGCAAACTGAAATAAATATTAAATATACAGTATAAGTGTCAAACTCCAATGACCAAATGCTAATCGGCAGTATTTTGTTGTAGCAATAGATTCGGGAAACACTCATTTATCAAAATATCATTAATTTTGCAGCAGTTCCAACAAAAAGTAATATTGACATAAACATGGATATCCATATATGTCAGACAGAATCAAAATGACAGAAAATCTGAATCTTAATAGCTCATATAAACATGACAGAAGTGTTGGATTTGCAGCATCTGTTGGATATCTTCTATCTGATTATTGCTCAAATGGAACCACAGATACTCTAATAAATATACACGTGTGTGTGTGTGTGTGTGTGTGTGTGTGTGTGTGTTTTAATTGACTATATTAAACTAATTCAATCTGTTCAAACCTAGTACACATGCAGCGATCATATCACAGTATAAATGTGATTCCGTTATTCACTATTATCGTGAGCTACTTCATTGTGTTATATCACTGATTGAGATCAGAAGTTATGAATTGCTAAATACCGATCATGATCAGATTTCTTGAAGCACCAAATGTGATTTAGTATAATGGATCCTAACTAATGATTAAGGATAATTGTTAAGGGTTGGCATGATCATTTAGAAACACATCAATATAACACATGCTATTACTAGCGATCTCCATACTCATATCCACCTGCAATTAAAAGAAGAAAGCATCAGCATTATTCATTTAAGGATTCAAATACAAGTAAGATATCAAGATTCATTTCGTGAATAGTCTAGTTATATCCTCACTGTTATAAGTATCAGAATTAGAGCAGTCAAGTCTGAACATAATTTAAAGAATAAAGTTCTACCTCTGATCTCATTTTCCTTAACAAGAAGATGCAAATAGTAGATATAATTATATAACAGCTGCAAAGTATGAAACATGTCATGAATGTTGAAATCATTTCTGGTGGATTCACGGGCTGACGTGGCAATTCAAAGTCAACTCCAAGTCACAAGTTTGACTTTTAAGAGGAAAAAACACCAAAATTTTGTCTCTTCCCATTCACGCGGCAAGTTTGTTTTGTATTTCACATGGCAAGCATTGAAACATGTCAAGAATGTTGAAATCGTTTCTGGTGGATTCACGGGCTAGCATGGCGATTCAAAGTCGACTCCAAGTCACAAGTTTGACTTTTAAGAGGAAAAAACACTAAAATTTTGTCTCTTCCCGTTCATGCGGCAAGTTTGTTTTGTATTTCACATGGCAAGTATTCTTCATTTCACATGGTTTGACAGCTTCTGCAAACAACTCCTTGGCTCCTTGGACCGATGGCTCCTATGCAAACTATTTAAGGAAAAATGGAACAATATTAACTCGATATGGTTCTTAGGAACAGCCTTTCTTGTGCAGACTATAAGGGGCAAATCGAAGGGCTCCAATGAAAAGTGACAAGCTTTTGCATTCACTTGGCGATGACATCCTACATTGACATCCTCTTGTGCATTCACTCGACCTTTGACATTTAGGTAGAACTGCGATTTTCTTATTTTCCAAAGTTTTACACTAAAACACTTTAAACCAAAGTAAACTTAAAAAGGTTAAAACTTTTATTTCTCAAAAAAATTTAAGTCTTTCGTGTTTTTTTTATTTCCGACTATATAATTTTAAATTGATAAATGAAACTAGTTTATAATATAAATAATAAATTTAAATGGTAAACCTAGAACTAATTTGTTTGTCTATTTGAGCATAAAAAAATAATATTTAAATATCACATTTAATATCAATTAATCATTAGGTATAAATATTTAAGTTTAATTAAAATTATTTGTTTTAAAAACTTTTCTATATAAATTTTTGGGTGGAACTACTCCATTCACTGTTGACCCAACTTCACCACTATTGAGGCATGTGCAAATATTAGAGTATGTTCCAAGTGGAGGGACATGTATTTGGATGTTTCCCAATGTGACGTGCAATATACAAGTTCCTACAACAAAGTCAAAGAGCATTCATGTGAAATTCCAAGAAAGGGAATCAAAATTTGCCTAGAAAAAGATGATGTACATATACAGCTTCTAGAGTAGCAACACATATTAAGGAACAAGAGGAAGTCGATGCAAGGGTTGAAAGTAGGTTGGGGCATCCATTGCTTAAAGAAAGGGGCTCACGAAAGTCACATGGTTCATCATCTCATCATCATACACCTAGTGTTGCTCCTGATATTGTGATAAAAAGTCATTCCCATATATGAGAAGAAATCTAGATGAGGCTAGTAATCCAAAGAGAACAAAAGGACCATTCAATAGGGCATTTAATAATGATCCTAGACACATTGTTGACAAAGTGATTGCTAGGTGCCTCTATGCAAATCATTCAATGTTGTTCAATCACAATTTTGACAAGACATGGTTAAAAATATATGAAGATCCAAAGGGGTATACAAGCTCAGGATCTCAGAAGGTTCATACCACATCATTCACAGAGGAGATCAAACATGTAGAAACTTCATTATCTCCAATTAAGGCCTCGTGGAAAGAAACAAGTGTATCAATTATTTCTGACGTGTGGAAGGATGCAAAAAATAGACCCTTAATTAATGTGATTGCAACGTGCCCTTAAGGGGCAATGTTTCCAAAACCTACTGACAATGACAGCCAAGTGAAGGATGCATAGTTTATTGTTGACATTCTTATACACTGCATTAATGAAGTAGGTCCTCAAAATATTCTCCAAGTTGTAACAAACAATGCAAAGAACTATAGGTATGTTGGTTGAGACACAATTTCCACATATAGTTTGAACTTTGGACATCTTGTGTCATACATTCACTTAACCTAATGCTACAGAAGTTGGGTACTAAAATAGCTTGGATTAAAGAAGTGTATGATGAAGCTCATGAGATCCAAATGTTCATAGCAAACCAACACTTCTCACAGCTATTTTTGATCATTCTCGCGGTTAGAGCTATTGAAGGTAATTCAAATTTCAAACACTCTAATTTTATGTTTTACTTTTGAGATTTATTTCAACAAAATTATATATCACACACATATTCTTCTTTAATTTTATTACATTTTGTTTTTTTCAAATAGGTTGCTAATACTAGATTTGCATCAAATATATTAATCTTGAGATGACTTGTGAATGTCCGAGAGGCACTTTCAAGTATGGTCATCAACCAAAAATGGACAATATGGAGGCAATCCAATACTGAGAGGGGAACAAATGTCAAGAAAAGGATTTTGGATGACAATTAGTGAGGATCGTGCAGAATACCTTATTTTCACAAAGCCCATCCTAGGTATGATATGCTTTACTAACATAGATCAGCCATGCTCGGTGGATGATTGAGAATATGAGATCCATCATGAAATGCAAAAGAGCAAGACCCCGAAGAAACCTTCTTCAAAGAGGTGTGATCAATTTGTGTTAAGCGATTGAACAAAATGACTACCCGACTCCATCTTCTTGGCTTCACATTGAGTTCCAAATATAATAGCAAAGAAATTCTTGGTATGCAAACAAGGGTGCCACCATATTGTGTGTTGGAAGCTACAATTGGAGCAATTGTTATGTTGTCATTAATGTCAAACCTAAGGGTAAGGCAGAATGTCAAGCCGACTAGAGAGACATTCACTAACAATGTAGAATGCCATATCATTTGATTGATGAAGAGGATTTGAAAATAAGAGATAGCAAAGTGAGCTAGTGTTGATAAGTAATGAGAAGTTAAGCATTATGAAAATACAATGGGCACTTGATTAAGTTAGTCCTTGACAAGATAATGCATTGTTTAATCAATACATGAAGTGAAGAAGATAGTTGAATGAAGCTTAGAGTTGGAACAAGTCAAAAGCTTAAGCTTGAACAAGTATCACCATTATTCGGTCATTAGAGCAGCTAAAGCAGAAGATTAAGGAACTTAAGCAAAAGCCGAACGAACCAGCTCAAGCTGAGTGATAGTTATTGCCGAGAAAATGTATGAAGAAATGTTAGTAGCAATCAAGCATAGTAATGGCTAAGTGAGTCTGTTGATGCCAGGCGAGACAGTATAGTGTATGTCGAGCTACATAGTGATGACCGAGCAAAAGAACACAGTCACTCCTAATAGGGTGATTAAATCCTTTAACAGGGTCACATTTAGCAGTGTGTTATATAACAATTAATAGGGTTGGGTCTTAACCGAGCTCACTTTAGAAGAGTGAAAAATTGGAAGCATGTTAATTGGTGGTTTTTCCCAAATTGGGTTTCCATGATAAATCTTGGCGTCAAAGTGTTATTTACATGTGTGGATGTTATTGTTATGCATGCTATCTTTTTACAGTAGTTTACTTACTGGTAGTCGACACATATAGGAAACAATAAGTCAAGTAGTTGCATGAAAAGTTAAATTTTTATGATATGCTACATGGATAGAGCTGATTTATGAGATTGATTAATCTGTTTGAAATTACTAAAAATTGAATTGGTACAGTAATTCTAATGATCATGATGAAGTTGCTTATGTTGCAAGGAAAGATGATTCTAATGAAGATGAGAAAACAACATTGATTTCACATGTGAGTAAGAATGATAGTTGGATAATTGATAGTGGTTGCTCACATCATATGACTGGTGGTACAACTAAGTTTGAGAAGCTAGAATATTATAATGGAAGTAGTGTTAAGTTTGGTAACGATGCACCATGTTATATGAAAGCTAAAGAATCAATTAAACTAAATGATATGATCACATGTAACAATGCATATTGGGTTGATGGTTTGACATATAACTTGTTGAGTGTGGCACAGTTGATAAGTTCAGGCTACAAAGTTGATTTCCAGAACAAGAAGCGAAATATTTATGATGCTAGTGGTGAATTAGTTGGAATGGAAGAACAAACAAGAGGTAACTTGCTCTATCTAGACATACATGGAAATACTTGTCTATTTGCACAATGTGAAGATGTTTGCCTATGACATAAGAGGCTATGTCATGTTAGCTTTGATGATTTGGTAAGCATTATTAAGATGAAAAGAGTTAAAGGGCTACCAAGACTAAGAAAACCTGAAGTGATGTGCAAACAATGTCAAATGGGTAAAATGACAAAGTAGAGTTTCAAGAGCAAGACCTATTCTTCTGATGATATTTTGGAGTTGGTTCATACAGACTTGTGTGGTCATATTGGAGTGCAAAGTTATTATTGGGACAAATATTTCATTTTGTTTGTTGATAACTTTTCTAGAATGATGACTGTGATGTTTCTTAAACAAAAATCTGATGTATTTCAAATGTTCAAGTGGTATTTGGCTAGTGTTGAAAAATAAATAGAATGAGTCTAAAGTACTTGAGATTAGATAGAGGTGGTGAATTCACCTCAAATGAGTTCAACATATTTTGCAATGATAAAGGAATCAAGAGAAAAATGAGTGCACTAAAGACTCCACCGCAAAATGGTATAGCTGAAAGGAGGAATAGATCAATTATGGACTGTGCAAAAACACTAATGATGGAGAAGAATGTTTCATAGAAGTAGGGGAGAGAGGCTATAAGTACTACAGTCTACACTCTTAGTCGAGTGCAAGTGATGAAAGAAACAAACAAAACACCCTTTGAACTATGGTATGGTTATACACCAAATGTGAATTACTTTAAAGTTTTTGGAAGCAACTATTCCATATTGAAAGATGCAAGAAAAGGTGAACTTGGTGCAAAAAGTGATGAAGGTATATTTCTAAGTTATTCCACAAAGAGAAAAGCTTATAAGTGTTTGAATTCTAACACTAACAAAATTGCGGAAAGTGCAAATGTTAGAGTTGATGACTTTGCAGAAAAGAATGAAGCAAGAAAGAACCTAGAGACTATAGAAAGTTTGCCTATATCTATGAAGGCAAACATAGCAACCTTACCTAAACCTAGAAAAGGTGGTTGTCATGTGTCAGCAGTCAGGCACTATCAAGGTTCTGCAGCAGAGTTTTGTTGAGCATCAATAGGTTGTCGAGCATCAAACTACAGGAGCCGAGTTGCAGCCAGACAAAATAGAAGTTGAACATGCAGAATCTAGTCAATAACAGCAAGAAGAAAGAAGACCTAAACCTATATTGGCAAAGTATATGAGAAGACATCATGCACCAAATCAAATCATTGGAGACAAAGATTCAAGAGTCATGACAAGAAGAAGATTGAAAAACGATACATGCTTATTGTGTGAATTTGAGCCTAAATCTATCAAAGATGCTTTGGAGAATGAAGATTGCATCAAGGCAATGAATGAAAAATTTGAACAAATTGAGAAGAACAAGACTTGGACATTGGTACCAAAACCAAAGAATAAGAAGGTGATTGGAACTAAGTGGCTTTTCAGAATCAAGCTGAATGAGAAAGTTGAAATCACAAGAAACAAGGCCAGACTAGTTTGTAAGGGATATGCACAAGAGGAAGGAGTTGACTATGGTGAAAGTTTTGCCCTAGTTGCAAGGTTGGAAGGAGTGAGAACTTTGGTTGCATATGTTGCTTACAAAGGATTCAAAGTGTACCAAATCGATGTAAACTCTGCATTTTTGAATGGTATTTTGGAGGAAAAAGTCTAGATTAAACAACCTGAAATACTTGTTGATCCAAGCAAAAAGAATATGGTATGTAAGTTACACAAAGCTTTATATGGTTTGAAGCAAGCCCCTAGAGCATGGTATGAAAGGTTACACAATTATTTGGTGAAAATTGGTTTTGCAAGAACTAATGACAATACCAATTTGTATCTGAAAAAGTGAATCTGAACATAAGATATTGCTAGCTGAAATTTTTGTTGATGATATCATATTTGGAGGAAAGGATTCATTCAGCAGGTCATTTGCTAATCAAATGGAAAAGGAGCCTGAAATGTCAATGCTTCGACTTTGTTGGATTGCAAGTGTATTAGACGAACAAAGGTATTTTCATTACTCAATCTAAATATATCAAAGAAATTTTGAAGACTTTTAGTATGGAAGACTCAAGACCAGTTGGAACACCTATGGTGACTAGACATAAGTTGTCAAAGAATGATGATTCAACTAAGGTGAATCAAACATTATACAAGTCAATTATGGAAAACTACAATATGTTGTACATAGCAGACCTGACATTGCATTAGTAGTTGGTATTGTTGCTAGATTCTCTACTAATCCTAGAGAAAACCATATGATGGTAGTAAAGAGGATATTGAGATACCTAAAAGGAACAAAAGATATTGACTATCATTCAAGGAAAGTGACAAATTTGAGCTAAAGGTTTATACAGATGTTGATTGGGCAAAAAATGGTGATGATAGAAAAAGTAAAAGTCGAGGAGCTTTCTTTTTAGGAAGAAGATTGACTTCATGGACAAGCAAGAAGCAGAACTGTATTTCACAATCGACAACAGAGGTTGAATATGTTGTTGTAACAGTGAATTGTTCAAATATTGTATAGATCAAGCAATTGTTGAAAAGAATGAAGGAAGAGATTGCTAAACTTGTTGTGATATACCGTGATAACACAAGTGCTATAAATATATCAAAGAACCAAGTGATGCATACAAAAACTAAGTATATTGAGATTAAGTGTCATTATTTGAGAGAGCTGGTACAAAACAAAGAAGCAAGATTGGAATATGTGAATACAAAAGAACATGTAGCTGACATATTCACTAAGGCACTACCTAAGGACACTTTTGAGTATCTAAGAGGTAACTAAGGGGTCATTCCCCTATTTGTAGAAAACTAAGCAGAGATGTTGCATTATATCAATTGTTATGAGCGGAATATCTCACAAAATGATGCAAGGGGTCACACTTTAGCAGCTGCCTTAAGGTGTGATAAGAAAGACACTGAACTATGAGCAGATGAAGTTGCAAAGAGCTAATGTTGAAGTGACATTTCTATGTTTGTTAGAACTTAGACATGAAGATGTATGTGAATAGTTGATGTCTTTGGCTTTGTTCTCAAAGAGGGAGAGAATGATTAAGTTACCATACAAGTATAGATACAAAGAGGGAGATTTATGGCAGTAAGCATTCCTATCAGATAAAGAGGGAGAGAATGATCAACTTACTAGGGATAGAGTAATTGTTGTCAACAGGGAGACATATGTTGTTAAACTTAAGAGGTGTTGTACTGAAATGATATAAGGCGAGCATCTTGAGCTTGCATTGATGTGAATTAGAATCAAACTAAGAAAGAGAGAACACAAACACAGAGGGAGCTGACAATACAAGTATTAAAGATTATGGATTGCATGGTAACTAGTGAGGTGTGTGAGGTGTTGCGATCAATGCCAAATAGGGAGATTGCTGGAAACTACAATTGGAGCAATTGTTATGTTGTCATTGACGTCAAACCTAAGGGTAAGACAGTATGTGAAACCTACTGGAAAGACATTTACTAACAATGTAGAGTGTCATATCATTTGATTGATGAAAAGGAATTGAAAAGAAGAGATAGCAAGGTGAGCTAGTGTTGATGAGTGATGAGAAGTTAAGTATTATGAGAATGCAATGGGCACTTGATAAGTTGGTTCGTGACAAGATAATGTGTTGTTTAATTAATACATGAAGTGAACAGTTGGATGAAGCTTAGATTTGGAACAAGTCAAAAGGTTAAGCTTAATTGAGTATTAGCATTGGTCAGTCAATGAAGGAGTTGAAGGAGAAGATTAAGGAACTTAAGTAGAAACCGAACAAAATAGTTCAAGCCGAGTGATAGTTATTGTCGAGAAAATGTATGAAGTGTTACTAGCGATCGAGCATAGTAATGGCCAAGCGACCCTGTTGATGTCAAGTGAGACAATATAGTGTATGTCGAGCTACACAATGATGACTGAGCAAAAGAACACAATGATTGCCAAGTGACAGAAAAAGTTACAGTTTGAGAAAGAATTGAATCTGAGGCTGGCACAATTGGAATTTTGAATTAGTCAAAGCGCATGGAAGATAAGGACTGGTGACCTGGCTTATTTAATTAATGCACAAGGATAGTTTGTTATTCATTCAAAGACAAGGATTTGATCAGAAGTTTATAGAAGGAGAACAAGATGATGGAAGGATTCGATGAATCTGACCTAACCCTGAGATCAATGGTGAAATACCTATTTAAGGAGGCATAAGAGATGTTTTCAAAGGTTGGTTCGTGGTTGATTAGCAATCTTAAGGTGAAGTTGCGAAGAGCAGAACAACAAAGGTAAAGTGTGAAGAGTTTGGTGAAGAGTGATTGCTTGAGGAGATGTCAAGCAGTCAATGATGAAGATGACAATGGAGGCCAGTCAATGAACCAGTAGATGAGCAAATGGAGATTTGAATTTGCAAAGTGGGTTGTACTTTACATATAAAACCTATTGTACATTATGAACAATGTATCAGTCAAAATCGTTTAATCAAGAATGGCCTAGCAGTCATTTTGTGAATCCTTTAATCAAGGTGACATTCTAATGGAATGATCCAAAGTCCTCTAACAAGGCCACTCTAAATCATTATAACAATTGTGACGCAAAAGTAGGTGAAGGATGAAGGAGTGTTGTTACTAAACTTTTCCCTAATACTAAAATGGAAGATGCAATTACAAGTGAATTTGTTGTTTTTGCATCATCCATTGGTCATTGTCCTAATGCTCTTCGTGACAAGTATAGGAAGGATGCTCACTCTTGGTGGTACCTCATGTTGATTTGTAGCTTTGGTCAGACAAGTCCAATCGATGAAATTAAATACTTAGACTACTATTATCTATCCTTTCCTTATTATTGTTATGCGAATTATCAATATATAGTTGTTATATTATATATATAATAAGATATATAAATATATATATACATGTATATTATACTTGCATTATTGCTTATCTAATAAATTTATGTTACCAAATCTGATGCGGATCCAGAAGCTGATGTAGAATTTGTTTCTTGTACGGATGTGTTTGGAAAGGTCTATATATATTTTTTAAATATATATATATATATATATACACACATATACATGCAAAGAATTTAAGAAATTAATAAATACAAGAAGTTAAAGTTTGAAACTTAGAAATATACAAATATACATCATTTGAAAAGAGTAAACCCAATTGCAAAGAAAATGAGGATTGAATTGTTCAAAGGCCCCTATTAGGGCCGTTATAGGGTTTGGCTCAAAAAAATATAATAAAATGTGCAAATAAGCACATTTCTTAAATACTTTTACATTTCAAGAGAAAATGCCTTTTTTTTACTTTTTCTGGGCGTCAACCTATGAATGCTCTCAGGTGCCCTGTTCGTGCCTCCCGGATGACATACACAAGCATCTAGATGTATCTAGATGCCTGAAACAAGCATTTGCCCGCACAGGGGTGCCTGTAAGTGGCATCCGAGGTGGCACTCATAGGGCACCTGTCCACCTTCGAGCATTTATGCGCATCTGCTTCCAAGAAATTGGTAAGTACTATTACAAGTCATATGCAGAGAATAATATATATCATTCCTACTTACCAAAAACAGTATCATACTGATCAAAGACCTTGTTCTTATGTACAATTCTACAAAACAACAATCACATTAGTTTGAAAGGAGATCAATTCAATAAGACATTTTAGTCACTACATATCAAAAAAAGAAATAAAATTAAAATTCCTCTACCTCTAATCCAATTGCTATTATTAGCAAGGTATTAGAGTTGGCACAAAGAAAAGATCGGATCAGATAATTTGGAAACAAAATTTAATCACCATTACAAGATTCATATAAGCAAAAATGATGACCAAAATTAGATTCGAAGATAGATTAGAGAGAGCCTCTAATTTCATCTCGTGAAAACTCAGAGTAATGATGGTAGTAAGAGAAAACGAACTAGACTCTTTTGCAGAGAAGGCCATTCCTATACCAAATGATGATAATGATAAACTTCTATGGACAAAGAACAACAACAAGAGCACGAAGATTCTAGTGGATGCATTAAAGGACGATATATTTCTAGTTATATCAAAATTCGATACCGCTACAACATGTTTATATAATTAAAAAATGTGTATGAGATAAATAATACAAGTAGAGCCCTTGCCTTCAAACAACAATTGCATCATGTGAAGATGATTAAAGGTTAAACTATTACATCATACTTCATGAGAATAATGGAGTTAAGGGACCACTTATCCACTATTGGCCATTTAAATTGACAACAAAGAATTAACGATGTTGGCCCTCATCAAACTCCCTACATCTTGGGAATCCTTCATACAAGGAGTAAGTGATCGATCCAAACTTCCAAAATTCTATCGATTCAAGACTAACTGTATTCAGGAAGAGTTAAGGCTAATCACCAAAGGGCTTCGATTAAACAATTCCAATGGAGAGATCCAAGAATTGAATACAAATTCGCACAAGAAATGGAAGAAAGGAAACTTCAAATGAAAGAAATGAAAGGAAGTCAATAGAAAACAATCATTCAAAACAAGGACATGTCTAAAGTACAGTGCTTTAAATGTGACAAATATGGAAACCTTTGTAATGTTCCTGTTATAAAATAAATCATTTATCAAACTATTGTAATAGGCCGATTGATTTAACATATCTCGGACCCATTTTTATTTTGTTTCTATATATTGTGTCACTGTCAGCTATCTTTGTACACCCTTGGAAAGTTGTCCCCGACAAGCAATTAAGCACGCATGTAGGTTGTCGTTAGGTATGCTTATTGGATTATTTCTATGTACTGTGAATTCTTGTTGGAGTTTTGGATCATTCGCCATTTCAAAAGTGAAAGATCTTCCCTATTTGGCTCATGTGGTTTCGGTGGGAATCAACCCTCACCCTATTCCGTTGTTACATGTAATACTTCACTCGGATCTGGCAAATCAAAACACTATCTTATTACAGATGCGTATACTTACATCTCTAGTAAAAAATTGAATCAGTTGTTTTGGTATTAATTAGCAAATGCATTGTTTTGGCACTAAGCGTAGATCCATTCCATATTCCGTATAGCTCACTACCTATCTGTGATTCCTAGCGGCATCCACTGTACAGTACTAGTATTCTTCCTCACGTAATGTCATCCTCGCCTTCCCTCCCATACGACCATTTTTCCATATGCACAGTATGACCCTCAATTCCAACCATATAGCCCTTTGTTTCAACATTACTTTGTCACCATACGGACACCTTATCATTGCATCGGCGTTGGACTCTATACGGCTTGCAACTTGGTCGTCATACATCACTTTTTTTCCACCATACAGCCTTCTAGTTATCTCCTCCGTATGACCTCTTCTTCACCCTCATCGTACAGCCATTGCTTCACACAATATGGCTACTCCCCGGCCTTTCAGTTATACCCCTACTGTGCACATTACCTATTCAATTGACATCTAAGAAATTAGCATCCGAAGCGCACATATAGAAGAACAGGATCTGGAACATTACAATGATATCAAAGCTTCGATCCTACCAGCCTATGGACAGTGAATGAGAGTTTATAGTCGGAAGAGAAGGACACATTCTGTTGATAGAGTGGCTGCCGAACTGGAATCAGTAGCTGCCGAACTTGTGGTACTATTGAGAGAACTTGCCAAGAACCAAGCACAGATCACTGATACTCAACGACTCATAGAAGAGACTCTCAAGAAGTTGGCAAACAATAAAATATTTGGAGAACATAATGGTCACAGCGCGGACTCAGTGTTGGTAAAACAAACCCTCATCCAGCACGCTCTCGACCTCCCATGTCATCTTTTCAGGCACCATACAAAGTGAAACAACCAACCTTTGGAGAGATGCAAGGACAACTGAGAAAAGACTGGAAGAATGCAAATTTTGAGGAGGATATATCCTACAAAGATTACACGGATCTTAGAATGAGATATTCGGAAGGCGGAAACCGAGGATATTTTAACAATGATCTCAGAAGAAAATTGAGTAAAGTAAATTTGTCTCCATTTGACGGATTCGGATCCATATCTACGCAAGCGTGGGTAATGAAGGTCGATACTTACTTCCAACTGAATCCTATGCCCAAGAGAAGCAATCAAATTTGCGGCGCTGCACTTGGAGGGAGATGCGCATGAATGGTGGTATTACGGCACCATCACACTGGGGCATGATCAAATAACTACTTATGCGGAATTCACTAAGAGATTGATAGATCAATTTGATGATAAAGATTTGGAACTCAATTTCAAAGATTTGGCACAACCGAGGCAAACTAAATTGGTCGACCAGTACATTGCGGAATTTCATAAACTTTCTGTGTTGGTTATGGACATTTCTGAAAGAAGACGGATAGTGCTCTTCATGGACGGACTAACAGAACCATTGAAAGGTTGGGTAAAAAGATTCAATCTTGCCACTCTGTCAGAGGCTATTAAGAAGGCATGAAGCATGGCATCATCATCGACGTCATCCTCTCGAAGTTACACCATAAACCATCGGCATTTCCAAGGGAGAAAGATAATAAACCTCCGCCGAGGAAGTCGTCATTGGACGAAACTACCAAACAGGAACTCTAAAGGAAGAAATTATGTTTCAACTACAAGGGACCGTGGGAAACTAGCCACAAATGCCTCAAAAAAGGAAAAATACACTACATTTTGGTTGTGTCCGATGATGAGGATGAACAGGAGGAAACGCTTGCCGAAGACAACCAACATCAACGATGACACCAACATGGTTAGTTTGAACCGTACGGCAAGAATTGTAGCTTTGGTATGACATGGAGGAACTATTGCCTTAGCTGGTAGCCTGAGGTGCACAATTTTTCATGTACAAGGTACCCTTCAATGACAAAGAGTTACAGTGATGCTAGATAGCGGAGCCACTCTAAATTTCATAAAGTCATCTCTGGTGAAGTGAAGAGGTCTACCTACGGAAACACACACAAGATTTCAAGTCAAGGTTGCCGAAGGGACTCTTCTACCCTGCACACAGCTTGTTCCTCAATTAAGTATCACAAAGGAATTAAGTGTTAAGAAAGAGCACCACGTCAGAGGTGAATAGTAGGAAATAAGATAAATTTTGAAATGAATTTGAAGTTTGGCACAATATCCGAGAGCTCTTTATTAACAACAACCAATATGCAAGGGCACAATCAAGGAATAAAGAGAACTATATTTTATGGCTAACTACCACACCAATCAATGATCGATACTTGGGGTACATAAGGAAGACTAAAAGAAAAGACATATAATTGGATCAACACACCAAGATTAATAATCGAATAAGGAAAATCAAACTAATATAAGAAAATAATGAGGGAAGTCAAAATAATGATTGAATTGGTACAATCGTACCCGTTGTTGATGACATCATCCATGCGAGTTGCCAAGAGGCAAATAGAACAACCGCTTATTCATTCAATCTATTCGAAAAACAAATTTAATGCGCGCATCAGAAAAGGTTATAAGTGAATTATATTACCCTTCTAGCTATCCCATGTGGACCCATAAGGATAGGATGGAACAAATAAGGAACAAGAGAAATAAATCAAATGGGAGCATCAGAAAAGGTATTTAAAATGAAGCATATGAAAATGGGTGTCACCTTATTTATTCACCCCACTAACATTGGTAAAGTATTAAATATCAAAGATAAGTATTAAGCAACAAATGAATATATTCCCATAAAAACTTCCAATTCCCTAGGCACATGGAAGAAAATAGGAATATTTCTACTTCCCTTCACATACATATAATGCTTTATATCATTGTTGAGAGGAGATGATTATAATCCTATGCAGATTACTTTCCACACACCATATACATCAAACATATTCACCGCTAATCACTACCAAAGATTGCCAAAAGATAAATGAAGAGATGACTACCACATATTCAATACACGGGTCATATCCACGTGACACGATGACATATGTCATTGGCCATGTAAACTAACCTCTGTATATGTTGATTATTAAATGGGCATTTTAATCAAATAAATATATAAATAGAATCATTTTTTCCTACTCAAGATGACAAAAGATGGGAAAAGTAAGGAAAAACAAATAGTTAAAAGACGACAAACACTTTAAGTTTTGACCCACTAAGATATGGAGTGAGTATACATTACCACAAAATCTACGTGCTATAGCAACGGGAGGCATATAATACGATAATAAAGTAACAAATTCAAACGATTATTACTAAAGCAAATAAACCCAAACAGTGATCTATGACTTTGGTGGTTATTCAAATAGAAGAGAAATTATTTTGTTTTTATATAAGAATAATCGTCGATAAATTATTGTTTAAGATTTAAAAGAGACATGATCATACATTGAATAGTCACATCTCATATTTGAATGAGATATAAATGAGATCTAAATATAGAAAGAGATTTTGGGATAGGCAAATGTTGTAAAGCATTGATTCGCCTAATAGGGTATAATAATTCAGAAGTAAAATTTGCAGATCAACTCAAAGAATATGTAGATCAAAGGCAAAGAAAATACTACATAGACATTTTCTAGTTACAAGAGAGTTAGAGAATTATAATTATGATGGAACTGATTAAAAGAGAGACTCTATCCTAACTTTAAGACAAATCAAGTGCTCGACGTGAGATAGATTAATGACGTTATTGATACATGAATTCAGAGAGTTTCTTATGGAGAAATGGCACCACAAGAACCTTTAATAAGCATAAGGAACATATCTCAAAGACTATAATATATGAATACAGATTAACTATCACTTATGGTATTACTCAGATCAAAAATGAGATCTCAAATAGATAAACATATGAAGAATAGAAACATCAACCCTCTTATAGTGCATCTCTATACTAAATAGTATCCTTTTGGATTCATATTATAGAGCCAAGTAAGAAGAAGAAGAGGGAGATTGAGAGGGAGACTGACACACAAACACACACAAGGATCATCCCAAGAGAACTGAATATGAATATAATTCATCTACAAGTGGAAGTGAACTAAACTATTTTATGGTTCAAATTAATAATAATGAAGAATGTGCGAATTCTACATTAGAGGGGGGTGAATGATTATCTTAACCAAATTTCCATTCCCCATTGGAGGGACTTTCTTGTTTGATGTATATGGACCTTCATTGGAGGAACTTGTATAACAAACGTTAATGTGTAGATAAGTATTCATTATCTTTGATTATTATATTTACTTGCTTATTATTTGTAATTCTACACATACTATAAGAGTAAATTGCCTTGATCTTTTCCTTTGTGTCTAATAATGCTCTTGTAGGAAAAAGAAGGTTGGTACTTTACCAAATATAGTGCTCACTCATTCTTATGGAAACAGCTCTAAAGGAGTTATTCATTAGTCAGACTCAAGAAGCGAACATCTTTGATGATTGAGATTATGAGTATCCCTTCATATCAAGAGAGAGTTCAATACTTCATCAAAGACAACTGTATACAAGGAGCTTAGAAGATTGATACTTAGACGAAATCTAATATACCTGTGTATGACTACATGATTGTGATGGGCCTACTCATATGTAAATCACGAGCAAGTAATAACTTGTCACCTAAAGGTTGATAGATTAATATCAGATTCAGAGGGAGTCCGATAGACATCCTTGGGTGAAAAGAGTCTCAAAGGAAGTAACTACAAGACCTGACTTCCAGGATCATTGTTCAAAGGGAGAATCTTTGACGTGCAATCCTTTGTGAATGATATCTTCTCTATGAGGGAGAAGTTCTAAGTAAAATTTATTGTAATGTATTCTTCTCTATGAAAGAGAATTGAGGCGAAGGCCCTTGTACCACCCTCTGACTTGGTTCATGGTGGTTACTATTTCGCATATGATATGTAATGGCAGGTGACGATTTTTCATGTGTGTAAGGTCACTATGGTAAGGTGACAACCTTATCAACAATTTGACCTATCTCCTAGATACACTACATTGATTTGTAGTACTTAAATGTGTTGGAAATCTAGGAGCAAGTGTTATCATGGTTCTTTGTGTCGGATTTTCGCCGAACACTATGATAACCAACTTGTCATGATTCTTTGGGCCGAATTTTGTCAGACAACATGATATAGTTACTATTATAGACCACACTTACAATGGTGTTTGAACTTATATTAAAGTTATAGAAATTGCTTCAATTCCTTCTTTGCTAAAGAGGGAGTGTTGAGAAATTCAGCCTAATAGTGAATTAAAGCCAATTCCATATATAATATATGTTAATATATTTATGTGTGTGTTAATGGATTTATGTTGATATCCTTAAATATGTCATTCTAGGAATATCATACTAAGATGATATCTATTCATATACTCAAGAGCATAATGTGTTCTATATATATGCTCCCTAACTAAGAGGGAGTGTTAAGTTTGTAGTTACAATCAGATTGATACGATCATGAGATTCATTATTGATGATAAATCATCATTAGATAAAGATTCTTATATATATAGGCATGTCTCTACATGAATTTGATTCACGTAGGGATTGTCTCTTCGTGAGACATGCCCCAATTTAGATCAGTCATTTCATAACGACCATTAACAATTTGTTTTGCATGTTTAATGAATCTGTTATGACATCGATGACAACATGGAAAGAAGCACAAGTTTAATGCGGATATTTGATTATATTGCACCGACTACTCCAATCAGTCGATCAGTCATTATTATTGATTTCTTAGATCGATATTCTGCATTGATATAATTCGGTTATAAATTATAATCAATGGGTATTATTATATGATTAGTGTTTAATAGACAAATAGTAACATATATAATATGTATATGTGTGTGTATCATTAAATATATATAGAACAATCTAATAAATATGAATTATTTTATAATAATCATAGCAATAGTACAGAGAAAGGTAGACATCAAGTGTACAAGGACAATAGGCCACTTAAGGATTTGATTTTGTCGATTGGATTTATCCGACTAAAGCTATAAATCATTGATAGAGTAGGACCCATTTGAAGACCTTAGAGTCTATTTGGCAGTAAGTTGTTGAAAGCAATGTTATAGGACTCGGCGAGACTCGAGGCAAGCCAAGCAAAACGAGGCCAATGGCCTCTTGCCTCGGACTCGGCCAAGTCCTAGCCGAGTCAAGGCTGACTTGGCCAACAGTCCCAAAAAGGACAAAAAAATTATTTATTTTTTTAATTTTGTTTTCTTTTTTTATGGTATGTAAATATTCTAAAGCACAAGTTAGACCTAGCAGGATCATTATATCACTTGCAAACACAAAGAATAGAGAAAGAAGAGTTGAGGGAAGAGCATTGGGGTTTTGAGCAATAAATTAAAAAATCGGTTGGCTCTCATCTATTCGTTGATGATTATTTGTGCCACTTTGGAACTTGCATATAAGCATTGAGAGGAGTTAAAAGAAGCATTTGGAGGAGGCTTCTACAAACTTGGGTTACATTTCCATTTCTAGGGCAATATTGAAGAGGTAAGATACTTTTTTTTTTGTTATTTTGCTAAAAAAAAATTACATTTTTCTCTTGTTATTTTGCAGTATTTTTTTTACATTCGTGAATTTTTTTTGTTTGTATATGTTTGGACTCTATAGATTTGTTCTATTTTATGGTGATGAAAAACTTGAAAAGTAAGCAGCCCTAGTGTTGGTAAATTGAGTTTGTTCCATTTTATTTATGGTATATTGCAGCAGCAGCAGCAACATCATGTTTCAACCTAAGGGTAGTGGAACTAGGCCTAAAACTTACCCTGATGCTAACCCTAGTGCAATAGCAAGGGATAGGACTTGGAAACATGTTATTCCCGGGCTTAAGAAAAGAGTTGTGACATGTTGGCATTGTATGATAACATATAATGGGGGAGGCATTAATAGATTAAAATATCACCTTGCACATATACAAAAGTGTGATATCAAAAAATGCGAGGAGGTACCTCAAGATGTTATGTGTGATATACAAGCTCTCTTAAAGGAATCTTTAGAGAAGAAAGAATTTTAAAAAAGCAACAAGAAGAGATGGCACAATTAGCTAGCACTAGAAGTGTCGAGGGTTCTTCAAGTTATCATGGACATGGTCACCCTCCAATTCCACCTTCTTCTATTATTGCACCTCATACTACAAGCATTGGGCATCAGGTGCATAAGCAAAGATCCTCACTTGATTCCATCTTTGTTCCGTGCACAACTTCAGGTGCACAACCATCATTTGAGAGCATGGCTTGGGATAAGGAGAAGCATGAGCAAGCAAAGTTGGCACTTGGAGATTTCTTCTTCTACAACAACCTTCCATTTAATGCAACAAGGTACTTATAATTTTAATTTTTTATTTATATGTCTTCCCTTACTTGCATAATAAATATACTTATACTATTTAATTTGTTTTAAATTTGAGGTCTCCTTATTGGCAAATTGCCATAGATGTTATTGTTTCTGGTCCGGGTTTCAAAGCCCCTAATTATGAGGAGCTAAAAGGTCTTGTTTTGGCCCATCGCATTGCTGATGTTAAAGTTGAAATTGAGGAGCAGCGTAAAGTATGGATCGCCAAGGGTTGCACCATCATGACCAATGGTTGGACTAATAAAAGAAATAGAACACTGCAGAATTTTCTTGTCTGATTGATCATTGTGATTGTACTAAATTTCTTTATTTTTTCTCAGGTTCCACAGTGTTTTTGAAATTAGTCCATGCCTCGGGGAAGACCAAAAATGTTGAGTATTTTTGTGAGGTAATGGAGGGAGTGTTGAAGGAGGTGGGTGAGGAGAATGTAGTGCAAATTGTGACAGATAATGTAGCAATTATGTTGTTACTGGTAAAGATCTTGTGAATAGGCACTGCCACTTGTTTTGGACCCCTTGTGTTGCCCATTGCCTTGACCTCATGTTGGAGGATATAGGTAAGATTCCTTGGATTAAAAAATTTGTAGAGCAAGCAAGGAATATTTGCAAATTCATATATAATCATGCTTGGGTCCTCAACCTTATGAGGCGACACACAAAGAATAAAGAGCTATCTCATCCAGCGGTCACTAGATTTGCAACAAATTTTCTCACGTTGAAATCTTTTCTTAACAAAAAGGCTAGTTTGGAAGGTATGTTTGTATGTCAGGAGTGGACAAATTCGTCATATTCAAAGCTTGATGCAACAGTTGAGGTGGTTGATTGGGTTTTTGATGAGAGTGGCTTTTGGAAACCTACCAATGAGATTATGAAGGTAATTTTCCTTTTTGTGTTCATTTCACTATTTTTGTTAAAGTTTTAAATACTTGTTTATGTTTATTAACATTCACATTATTCATTTTTAAATCGAAAACTTAAAGCTTAAAGTTTTGTTTTTCACAATAGTTGCAATTCATAGAGCCTCTTATTGTTATCCTACGGATTGTTGGTAGAGAGAAGCCCTCAATGGGTTACATTTATGAGGGCATGGATAGTGGAAAAGAGGCCATTTGAGCTTTTTATGCAGGGAACCATGAAAAATATGGTCCCGTATAGGATGTCATTGATAAGCCATAGCACAATCTACTTCATAGGCCTATACATGTAGCTACCCACTTTTTTAATCCAACATACCAATTCAGCCCAAATTTTAATGTTGATGAAGAGGTGTTGAGTGGCCTCTATGATGTTATAGAGAGAATGTCACCCGATGCAACTGTCGGAACAATTATAGTCTGTGTGATAGAGATGTATAAGAAAACGTTAGGAGACCTATTTTCACAAGACTTATGCAAGAAAAGCTGGATAGAACTGATGCCTAGTAAAAATATTTTATTCCAAATTCTAAATTCTATTTTATTACCACTTTAGAATCTAGAATCTAGATTGATAAAGTCAAATTTAAATAACTGATTTAAAATTTTCTTGTTTCAGATGTATGGTGAGAGATGTTTAGCAGTAAGGTGTCAAATCTACAGATGATTGTAGTTTGTATCTTGAGCCAACCATCTAGTGCTTCAGGATGTGAATGCAATTGGGGGTATATTTGAGCATATACACTCGAAGAGGCGCAACAGGTTGACAGCAAAAAAGTTGAATAATTTTGTTTTTGTTCACCAAAACCTTCGCTTCCACCACAAAGATTTTGGGCCCCGACACATCTCCCATTGTATTAGAGAAGGTTGATATACAAGCAAAGTGGAACACAAAGGCTGATGATCCTGTCTTCAATGATGAAGACTTCGAGTGGGTTAATCAAGTTAATCGAGAGGCAGAGGCAGTGGCGATGGCAGTGGAGGAGGCTAGAGCACAAGGGGACTCAATACAGGACCCTAAGGCCAAGAGTAGTGGATCTGACTCTGATGATGAGCATTATGAGGATGAGGATGAGTATGAGGAGGATGATCATGTTACTAAGGTTCAACCTCAGACACAAGGAGAGAGGATAGCTCTAGAGGCTTCCATGACCTATCTTAGACATACTTGTAGGAAGACATAGACTACTATGAGCCTTTCTTTTGATATATGTTTTGAACTTTTGATTCCATGGATATTGTAGACATTTGACAGTTATGCTATATTTCAGATTTCTATTATGTTATTTAGTTTAGCTTTATGTAATCTCTTTCAAAAAATTGCATTTATACTTTACGTGATCTATGAAATGTTCTATGTGTGCAAAGTAGCTTCCATTTATCTCAATTATTGTGCTTTGATGTTAATTGGCTAAATGATGCATGAAAAAAACTTAAAATTTATAAATTTCATAAGTTTTTAATTTGCCGAGTTCAGCCACCAAGATAGAGTCCAAGCCCATTTTGGGCTTGACCAAGTCCAAGCTAAGTCCGCGGCTGGTAACACTGCTTGAAAGTTTGCTCATGAATGTTAAGTTCACTATTTTTCCTGCGAATTCCGGTGTTCTGATTGTTGCCATCTAATTGTACGGATTCATATAATTCTAAACCCATTGAAATGCGTAGATGAACGAATTACCTCTCTTTTGAAGTTGGTTTGGTGTTAATTGGTGGGGTTTGAAGGGTGATATTCCAATCGTTGTGAGACTTGGTCTGAAACCCTATGTCTAACACGGTTTGAGAAATAAAATGCCCTTTCCTTGAGTTTTTATTGGTAACATTTGATGGTCACTGGGGAGAGACAAGTAAAGGAAATGCACTTTGTGTTTCAAAAATATTCATGCAGGAAACTAAGTGGAGTCAGTAGAACAATCGAGCCTAGCCAAGTATCTCCATGTCATTGGTCGTAGAAGAGAGACGAAATTATGTGCAGAATACAAGGGAACATGGATTGGTGCAATTAAAGGGTGGATTAAATGAATTCATGTTGTGGCAGAAATTTTCCAAGTGAAAGTTCAAAGGAGTTAAATCAGATCAGTGGAGCTGCTTTGTAAATGCAACAATTAGTTCTATTTTAGGCCTATTGTGAACCAGTCTCGGTTCAACAAGTCAAAGATGGGACCTAGGTCCGAAACTCAGGAATGTTGAAGCTCTCCGGAAAGGGTATTAGAATCTATAATTAGTTCACATGGATGTGGAAGAAACTAGAATAAGGAGCCAAAAGGTTAAGGAGGGCTTGTTGAAATATTGTCATTGATGTCAAGGGAATAATAAGAAAAGTTGTCATTGACGTCATTGAGATTGTCTGAATGAAGTCGGTCATTAATATGAAGAAGATTAATATCAGGAAAGAGCCACACCTAGTATACATTGATTGCAGTAATAAATATGCATATTGATTGAAGTGAAGACTGCAGTAAACTGAACAACCAATCAGAATACTCATTAAAGATAATAGTAAAATAAACAAACAGAGAATATATATAATCTGAATCAAATAGAATCAGCCAACAGATAAAAGATAATAGAGAACATCAATGAGAGGTCCAGTATGATAGATAACAGATAACAATAGTCCCAGTATGAATAATAATATGAATCGAATTCCATTATATCTACATGAATTGAATAATATCATCAATACTCACAGAGGATGTATACAAAAGAAAATAAAACAAACATCTCTGATTGACTCGACAGAAGTTTGTTGATGAGTCCAAACATTGAGTAAACGTATGTGCATATTCATGGTTATCTTTGGAAGACTAAATATCATTCAACAGAGAGATGTTATTTTCGAAGGTAAATGACTGAGCAATAATGCATTCCATATTGAACCAATCAATCTATTGTGTATCCACCGTAGACAGTTCGAAAAGAGTTTTTGTAGAACGATTTCACATTGGAGAAATGGTCAAGTTTGGAACAGAGAGACAAACAGCAACGTCCAAGCCCTCAAACAAATTTGTCTATCAGAAAGAGTCACATAGGAATGGCAGTAACGATCAAAGCCAAAATAATGGATGGATATTTCAAAGACAACGATTGAGGCAATAGACAAGCTAGCTAAACTGCCGCAGTGGAGATATATTGCAGCCGGCTATGAATGCATCTCTGTTATCACCAGAAACTTATGTTCAAAGATCTTTGACAATGATAATATTGAACACTGCATTGTACAGCATATCAGTAGAGTATGCGTAAAAGAGAAGAGGAGTGTAAGGAGTTCAAAAGTAACCACCGGAGACATAAATCGTGTATCCAACTACTGGAATCAAACAATGATAACAAGCCATGATCGAATCTGGGCTTGAACGACAAATATACAAGTCTCTGTCATTTCTATTGGAATACAAATTAAGAGGAGAATTTAAAGTAAGAGCAGTGATTGGTGACCATTTTTGGGAGAGGTTCAAATGGCAACCAGGAAGACCATAAATATCGAGAGCTTTCAGAGTAAGAGACGGCATCATACAGCAATGGGAAGATGCAATAATGAAGAAATATATTAACATGGAAAGATAAAGAGAAGCGATGACTATGGAGAGATTGAACTGGCAAAGGCTCGTATAGTATCACCTGCTATGTCTTAACTGTGCAGTCAAAGACATCAATCATGACAAAACAATAATATACGTTGAACAGGGTATCCATAGAAGCCATGTAATAAAGAATGCAGAGATACATGACCCTATGAATAGCGGATTCAATCAAAGTCAACCACAGTGATAAACATTTGAAGATAATATAATGATGGCAATTGATGGACATTAACATTGCAAAAGCTTAACTGCATCAACATTTTTGGAAAGAATGAATGCCCAAAAGTGATGTATGTGGAGAACTATTTGAGACTTGCATACTGTGATAAGAGCAGTGTATCTGCATCATTGATAGAATGACAACAATCCAGTATTGAAGGTCTATATCAAGCAAAGGATTCCAAGTCAGCCATGAGAAGACAGTATCAGAACATGCATCTGGTATATGCGGTGACATGTAAACAGGCATGGAATCAAGAGATAAGTTTTTTACATTTTATTTAAAACAAGCAAACTCTAGATACTAATCATTTTGATATTAATCAAAATATGAAAAAGGTGATTAAAGGTTATGCAAGACAATTAATTAAAATAATATGATGCTCAAAAGATACATCTCTTTCCCAGAACACATGACTCTTGTCTAAAGATATATATATATATAGAATGAATTACTCACAAGAAAGACAGCTAGTGCGATGAAAAGAAAAAGCAAGTGTGGACGGTGAATGAAAATATAAAAAGAGTTATAGACAATAGTACATGAGCGTTGAAGAGAAAGTATAAAAACAGAGCAGATTTTGGAAAAAGTTTGCAGTTAATATGTGAGTTGAGTATTTAAAAGTGCAGAATATATGTATGAATAAATTCAGATTTATTTATCTGATTGAAAATATGAGATAAAAGGGGATAGACAGAGTAGGAGAAGAGTGTGCTTTGAAGATAATAAGCTTTTAGACAAAGAAAAAGTATTCCGATTTGGGAAACAAAATGTCCATCATCAATTGAAGTAAGCAACATTGACAGGGTGAAAAATCAGTTTGTGCGCAGTGAGTTGGTGCTCACGAAGACAACTATGGCAGTTGGTGCTTCCAGTAGGTCCAAATTTCCACTGAGTCAGCGCTCATAAAAAAAGGAGTTGGAGCCTCTAATAGGTTGGAGCCTACAAAACATTGTAAAAGAACAAGTTTATATTAAAAGTATTTATTTGTCGTGGTTTTCTCTTGCTTTGGGTTTCAACGTAAATAATTATGTCAATGTGTTCATGCACATTATTGTTTATTTCAGCATTTAAAGCAATTGTTTGGAAAAGTTGTTATTATACTGATTCACTCACCAACTCACCCCCCCCCCCCCCCCACCCCCCCCCACTCTCAATATAATTGTGTGCTCTTGAATTCATATCAAAGCCAGTTTCTTCTCTGAAGCCTAACAGCTTGAAGGTAGATCTCTTGAGCACACATGGGAAAAAGAAAAGGAAATAGGAAGAAGATTAATAACAATGCACCAGGTACTAGAGATGAAATAATTGATATTGAATTATTTCAAATAGGAGTTAACTCTATATGCAATGATGATTGTATCAACATTATGGAATAAAATACATGTGGGAATATAAAGGCTAACATCTTTTATGAGATGACGGTTGGAATACGCATGACAGTAGAAAATGATGATGTAGTGAATCAAAATGACATTATAGAAGACAACAATAATTTAGATACAAAAGAAGTATCAGATGATGGAAAACTCATACAAGGATCGACTACATATACAGAAGGGAAAGAAGAGGCCTACGACAAGGAAGACAATGGTGATATCATAGAAGAACTTCCTTATGCTTACAATGAAAATGGCAAGCTTAAAAAGAAGAATGCAAAATTATAAAACACAAATTCAAGAACTATTTGAAGCCCAAAAAGAGTCAAATAGAGTAATTGAAAATTTGAAAGAACAATTAGAAGATGTCAAACGATTTCAGGATGATACAATGAGGAAGTTAGATGCAAAGGAAGCAGATTATGCCATATTTGAGGAAGAAGTCATCATGTTGAAAAGTGACTTAGAGAAAACCACTGTCAAACTAAATACTAGTCTCAAGTTTGAACCAATTAAACCATTTAAACCAATTGTTTGGATAAAAGTTTTAAAGCAAGTTTAAACCAAGTTTGTGTACAGGGCATTTAGGGACCTCTTGTTCAAGTTTCCCCCCATCCAATATATTGTTTCCTCGTCAGGTGGGCCTCCTTTCATTGTGAGCCTCAATGAAACCTATGAAACCCCCAAAGCACACCAACATGGATTATTTCTTCCCACTCACCAAATGTTAATCATTAACATATTCATAATTGGGCCCTTTTTGGTTGGACATTTTAGCTTAGTCATATAGATAACTTGGACTATGGTGCTAGACACCCTAGTCTAATCCTAGAGAGTTGGACGGGAGGCCAGTAGAACTAGAAAGTCATTGTGCTAGAATTGTCAAACCTTCAAATGAGCAAGATCGGTCAAATCAAGGGACATCAGAAATGGAGAACCAAAGTGAGGATTAGTTGAGCATGCAATTGTACAATGATACAATTTAACAATACATTTAGCCCCCACTTTAGCAGGAGTATGACCTTACAATCATACTTTTAGTAAAGTAAGGAATCAGGATATCATTAAAAGACTTTCACCAAAACACAAGAGAACACAAAGGCCCCAAGGACTCAGGATCTCATCTAAGTGTCAAGATAAAAAGAAGCAATAAGATTGATGCATGTTATCGACACATAGAGCAGACAAGACGAAAGAAAAGGACACATGGCTTTATGGGCTAATGAGGTGTTACTTCACTCCAAAACTACAAGTTTAATCCTTCTAAAAAGATCATTTTTCAAAATTTGTGTAAGAACAATTAAGGAGCATAACAAGTTAGCATGCCCAACCATGTCTCTTTTGGAAAGCCTGGAAATGGGTTTAATTAGTTTGTCACTGAACAAATCACTCATTTCCTCATTTTTCAGAGTTTCTAGGCACATTTTTTTAATATTCTGACTCCACATTATCTTTAAGATTTCATCAGGAAATTAAATCCAGTTAAGTGTCATTTTTCATTTCCTAGCCAAAAATTTCTACTAAGAGATACTCTTTGTAGTTATGAGAGGCTGCTTGTTTGGCAGAAAAATAGACTGAGTCAAATAGACTGAGTCACAGAGGATCCCCACCACAGTCGTAAAGATCTTCAAAAAGTCATCGTGAATGGATTATGATAAAACCAGAATGTAAATGCATGAAAAACTTTGATATCATTAAAGCATCTGTTTAGGAGTTCAACAAGAACTTAATGACACATTATAATGTAGAAGCAAAAGTACTTGACATAATTTTAACCTCACTTGTTTGATGCAAAACCAAATTGATATAATCAGACAACAGAGTTTCTGTCTTTTGATATCCTTTAATCCTCACAAAGCTACGATGAAATAAGACAGCAATTTAATTTATTTTTTAACATAAAACATAAATCTTTCATATGAAATGCCAGAAATTAACCTTTAATGTAGGTATGATCACCCTGTCAACTTTTGGATGGCATTGAAGAATTTGAAGAAGATCAATGCTTAGCCATTTTTCCTTTTCCTTGTTTATCTCAGGTTCTCCATCATTCAACATGTACAGGTAATCCAACAGAGCACTTAAGGATGCTTTGCTCAGAGATTCAGCAAGGCCTCCAATAGCTATAACAAGCCCAGAAAGAACAGCTACACGATACTCACTCAATTGAAGAAGATGGACCAAACGTCGATATGAACTAGAAGGGGCCTGTCCAACATAGTAAGCAAGAAGTCAAATGTAATAAATTAAACTAAAATGCCTTTATGTTTTTGCACGAGTCTAAAATTTTCAAGAAGAATAATTTTTTCAGAAAACTACAAGACTGAAAATACTTTCTAATGAGACTAGTACATTTTAAAACACTGTCGTATGCTAACACCATTGCTGAATTTACAGTTCATTTTTATTAGCATTCCCCTTTTTCACTCTTATATTTTCCTGTTATTATGTCCCAAATGAACTGGCAGTAAACTTGCATTTTGAGAAAGTATTCCACATCTTGGAAAAATCAACATCAGAAAAAAGTCATTGTAGGCATACTAACACTGCCATTATTAGAGTATGAGTAACATAATTCTATAACAGACTAGTGTGTGTAACAACCCCTAATTTATATAACTTACAGAAATGCTAAAAAGAATCTGTAATATTGTAATTAAATACACCTGCCATATGACAACTAGTTGGGCTTTAAGAATAGTAAATTATCTTTAGATCTACTCAATAGCTAAACCATTTTTTCTGCAAACATGCAACTGTTGGCTAAGGCCAAATTATAAATAAGGTAATAGGGATACAAAGGTTCACGAAAGGCCGTGATAAAAAGCAATTAAGAAAACGTAGAAAATGTTTTAGTGACAGCTGGAGATCACCCTTCCAACAAAAATGAAAGGGATCCTACAGGGGTAGTCTTATAATAGATAGAAAAAGAAATTAGTAACATTATTGGTTGGAAAAATGGATATGAATCATGAAATAATATTGACTAATGACAAGGTTCGTAAGGTACAAAACCATGGGAGCAGAAATCTGCAAAAAATCCTGATTATACCTGATTAATCTGTATCCTAGAGCAAGCCAATTTTTTCCCTAAAAAAACCTCCATTCATGAAAAAATTGTTGACCAAACATTAACCCAATTTTCAATGACTTTCTTGCATTTCAAGCGCATTAAAATCATATTAAATCCCTAAAGGTGGTTTAAAAATGTAAAAATCACTGCAAGAACCTACAAAACCCTAGAAAAATATGACAGAATTGATGAATCACTCAAAAATAGGGAGTATACAACGATGTAAGTGAAATCAATGCAGAATCAGAGTAAAAAAAAATTGTAATTTTGTCCCTTAACTTTTCTTTCCAACCTTTGGAAAACCTTAAACAAAGGAGAGGGAGGAGCAATGGCGGTCATCAATGAAATTTGAAGGGCCTCAATTGTCCTAAATTGTGGGTGGCATGTGAGACAGTGTTGAAGCAACTAATGAATTTATTCTAAATCATAGTTTCAATATGACCCAATCTCTCTGCATGCTTTGCCTCATGGATTTTGATGAGATCAAATAAATAATTAATATTATACACTAACACTAAAATTATAACTATTATGTATTATTATAGATAGCCCTTTAACAGGAAAGAAATAGACCTCTATAGTTTATAACTAATATTATAAAAGTATTTAAGTAGTTTCAAAATTTAAATTATTATTGACTATTAATATATATTAATGGCGAAGAAATAGAAAATGGCAAAGATTCATGATTTTACGCAATTTATCAGGGGTTGGCATGTGTAGCGATTTATTCCCCAAACAATTGAGATTTTTTAAACGACTTTCAATGCTTTTTCCAATTTATCAAGGGATCAATAAACAAAAAGTGACATTAATCAAAAAAACTGCGGGAAACTGGCATAAACCCTAAAAGCAATGCTGACGGAAAAAATTACAAAAATGTGACGTGACTCCTTATTAAATCAACGTTTGACGCTAAAGATGAACGAGAAAATTGGTCTAAAGTATTGCAATGTCTTGAAGTGTTACAAAGTTGCAAAGTAACATGGGAAACAGGGGATTACAAAAAAAAATTCTCCTCTTTATAAACTAAATATATCGTATAGCTTGACTGATAATATTTCTTTTTTAACATTGATTTTGTTTCTCTAAATTTCAAATATGTAAATTGTTGCAATATTAAACAAAAGAAGACCGTAACAAATCTGCCTTATTTGTTGTGATCTGATCTAAGAACAGGGTAACAAAATTTGCCTTATTTATTTGGAACTAAGAACGCTACAATGATCATTCTTATGAGTAAACATATTATTAGATATTTAAAACTTTACTCAAAATTAAATTAAATAATTCATGCAGTTTAGCCTTCAAGTTCCACATATATAACGTTGTTTTACTATATACATGTGTATATATCACTTCACATATGTGTATATCATACCAACATTGTATGCAATTGTTAGTTGAGCATAAATAATAAAAGGAACTTCAAAGAATTTCAGAATATGAATTCTACTTATATGAATATGAAGAATTTGTTTTCCTAACATTATTTTGAAAAGAAAGTTTCATCCTGATTTTGCAAAATAATAAAGCCCATCATATTTTGGTTCTACTACAAATCATAGCTTGATTGAGATTTATACAAACAAGATCGATGTTAAAAATTTGAGTCCTCCAAGTTAAAAATATATTAGGAGGAGGCTGCGCAAGTGCTTTGAATCATTTATACAAGTCCTTTATCATCTAAAGTTCCGTAGTTAGAAAAATCTGCCAACTGACCACAGACTTGAATAGACCCATGAGTCCACGAGTGAGCTGAATCGACTTGCCATATTCTCGCACCTTGAGTTCAAGAGAGTAAGTGGATTGAACTCTGGAGTGTTTTTGAAGGACTCAGGAGTTTTTTTTTTACAGACTTGGACATGGGCTCAAGACTCCTAGAACAAGACTCTTGGCCTTTGTTGAAAATGCCCAGTTGTTGTTAAAACTTAAAACATAACAAATATTCACTTTTATGATTTGTTATTGCTCAAAACAGGTCTGTAGGATTTGAAGAAACAACATCAAAGCAGGAAAAGAGATCTTGGAAATTTTGTAAGCATTTATAAACTTATGTTGTTGTTATACATCTTAAAGTTCGAAACTATGAGTATAAATGATAAAATTTCCAATATTGAGCATTTGGAGACCATACAACATATGTAATGTTTCAAATGTGGCTCTTATGTTCCCTAAATGTATTGATTTGTTTTTGTTTTCCTCTAAAACTAGATTTTTTACTTTCACCAAGTTCTTTCTAAGTCTAAGTCCATTTTTTTGGACTGCCAAGTCTGAGCTTTCCAACTACAATCTAAACTTTATCATCCGTTGTATGGAAATGTTCTTTAATTTTTAACATAAAGTAGTTATTGACTGTTTTTCTTCAATTTCTCATGCACTTTCGTAAATCCGATTTCTTCCCGATTTATTGCCAAATTATTTTCTTTTTTTCAAGAAAATTGATTTCTCTAGCTTCCCAATTTATTCTCCAAACGATTTATGCTTCTACATACAAATTTATAATTAGACAATGATATAGTTATAACATCAATTTGAATAATGCAATTGTGATATGAAATAGATGTGTAAAAGCCAATTGTGATACATTTAAGGAAATGGGGGCAATGATTGTAATCTCCATATTGGCAGAATAGCCAACTTCAACACAAACCATTCATCCAGGCTCTCCCCTCTGAAATGTTCACTAAAATGGCCACTCAAATGCACATTCCAACCTACACAAGTTTGGTTGCATACCCACTTTTTCTATTGTGGATGCACCAACATTTGGACCCACACTACTCTTCTAATATTTACAGTGGCATGTCAAGCTCTTCATAGGTAGCATAGCTGCATAACATGAATTTTGTAAAAATAGTAACTATAAAAAGCATCTTTGATAAAGGTATGAGTCAGTGTTACACTACTTGCTCTGTCTCAACAAGATAGGCAAGTCCTCGGGAAAGTGACACTAACTCCTGAGGTCTTGTGACTCAGCTACCAAGTAACTCACAAGGGCTCAACTTAATCGTTGTTGGAGAAAAGGAATTAAAAAAAAATTAAAATGATAAAAAATAACAGTGTTAAAAAAATCAATTTTTTTCAAACAATAAAAAAACCAGCACATTGGTTGAGTAAGAAATGCGATTGAAGATCATTTAGGCAAATTTGAGCCAATCCTTGAAGCATCCAAAAGCATCTAGAGGAGCCTAAGTAGGATTTGGAAGAAACCACCATCGTTTTAAGACTTTGTACCATCATTTTAGAAAAAATTTGAAGAGGTAATGTTGTATTTTGAATTTTTGTTTTTGTTTTCAGATTTTCATTGTGATGCACATTTTTCCCATTTATGATTAAAGCAAAAAAAATAGAAATAAAAAAATATAATAAAAATTGCCATTTCACATATAGGGAAGTCTTCTAGACAAAGACAAGCAGCCCACCACCATTGGGACACCACCTAGACATCTGGGACAATAGGGAGATTAGAACATTCCAATAGTCCCCTAAGCATCCCAATAACACATAGGAGCCTCTCATAGCCCCAACCTAGAAACTCGATCTAAAGCAAAAAAGATAAAATTTTAGTGAAAACGACATTCATAAAGAATGTTTTCTATTGTTTTGGAGACCTTATTTGTGCTTGTCATTCAACCCCTCTAGGGGCTCTACTCCCAAACCTTTACAAGGGATCCTGCCCCTTAACCCCACTAGGTAATGCTACCACCAAACCCCCGCAAGGTGTGTGACACCCTATTGGGAACTCTACCACTAGAACCTCCACACACCATTTGTATTATGTATACAATCATTTCCATGTTTTTTATGTTTATTAATTTAGAACTTTAAACTTCACTTAGTATGCAAAAGTTTCATTTGCAATTCTTAAACTTACTTTCGGTTTGCACTTTGCTCCCAAAGTTCCAAAGCTCTAGCCACTATTGTTAATGTTCAAATTTCAATGCAATCGTTTTTGATGTTTTTAATGTTTATTAGAATAAACTTTACATAGTGGAGGAAAGTTTCATTTACAATTCTTACACTTATTCCACATCTTTTTACAGCTAATTTTCAAGCAAATGTTTACAATTGATTGAAGTAATACCTTGCATGCATATCACATCGTGATAAAAAGTAACTAAACCATGCCCACTCAAGCCTCATTAAATATATGCAAAGCACAAACTTAATTATAACCTTTGAACAACAAAAAGAATCAAGAAAAGGCAAAGGGAAGAAGTGGAAGCCACTGGTGGAGAGACTTATTCCACTCCATTTCCTAAATCAATGAGTAGTGCTAGTAATAGTGGCAATGGTACTCTAAGTACTGAGCCTAGAATTCATGGATCTTCAACTAATTTAGATACATATTTTGTTTCACACAATTCTCTACATACCAAAACATCATTAGCAAGAATGGGTTGGAACAAAGATAAGCGTGATGTAATGTCTCATTCTCTTACATCCTTTCCTTGTGAACCTTTTAAAATAATTTCAATAACTATTTCATGTGAAACATCATGTTAGATGGTTATGTGATTTTCATTTATTTGAATTCATAAATTATGATTATGGTGATTTAAATTTACATATGTAGAATATCAGGAAAGAATTATGATGGATTTTATTATGGATAATCAATGTAAACTTTAATTCTATAAAGATTTATTGTGATAATATTTACAATGATGATGGTATCTAATCCTTCTTCGTCAACAGACACAAAAGAAGATCCATTCTACGTTTAGGGGAAGAGTATCATTAGAGTAAGGGGATGTATACACACAGTGAAGGTTGAGAATGTCATCCGAGCTGTAAATGTTTAACCAGTCATAAAGTCTAGGAGGGGAGTTGCCTTAATTAGGTCTGGATAGTCGCTTTTCACCTGTGTTAATTAAGAAAATTGGACCTTATAATTAATTTGAATGCACAGGATCATTCTTGTCGATTTTAGGGATCAACCATGGTGATCTCTTCTATTGTTTTCATTCAAGCTAAGCGCACGCGCGCACGCACACACACACACACACGTACATGTGTGTGTGTACAATTGTAAATAAATGTAAACATGTATGTCAACAATCATTAGATGTATAAATGCTAACCTAACAATCATGTGAGGATCCATGCATATTGTCGTGCACTAAGATGACAAGTTGTATGTATACTTCGGATCCGGCCGGGAATGGTGCAGAAGATCGACCAATGCATTGGATCTAATCAGACTCAAAGAAGAGGGACTATAATTGTCCCGGCGTAGGGGATTGCGGGTAAGCTGGCAAGACAATCTTCCTCAATGATTGAGAATGTAATGATTTTCTAGTGATACGCTACAAAAGATACATACGTTATTCCTAAAATAAAAACGTATTGAGACAAGCATGATGATCCTAATCGATTTGTAGAACTTATTGCTTCGTTAATGTTTCTAACCACTGCTATAGATTAGCATGTTGGATGTTTCATTGATGGTATTTATGATGGTTATTGTTAAGGTAGCACCAATGATCTTGTTGGCGAATTGAAATTTCATGCTTGAGGGTATGGTTAAGATCCTTGAGGTCTTATGATGTCATTATGGTTGGGAGGGAATGAGCAAGGCTGATTTAGTTTGGTTACATCTTATACTTGCACTTTCCCTTCATTGCGATATTGCTTATGTTATTTTATTAGGATGTTGATTATCATGTTTTAGAGTAGCACGATGTTATGTGAGGTATGTTGATCCTCCTTATGCTTATTGATGCTCTCGAGTGTTTGCTCCTCGAGTTTTGTGGTTTCGGTACACTCCGATGTGGAGGTTTCATCTTTCCATATTTTTTTATGCATTTTTGTAGTGTTGTCAGCCTGATGCTGCGCGGGCAAGGCATTCTCTCATACAACAGAGCAGATTGTCACAAGAGACATGCATTCATTTGCATGGTAGTACAAAGTATCGTATGAGACTCCACCATCTCGTACAAGATTGGAAAGGCATCTCGCCTAGCTTGTGGGGAATACTCCCATGGGAGCCAATCCTAGCACCCACGAGCATTTAGGCTGTTTTGTCACATGGCAAACAGTGAGTTTTTTCATGCACTTTGAGCAGATGCAATTTGACTTTTCGATACCCTTTTGGGAGTTCTTGTTCCCTAGACCTTGACAGTTTGTTTATTGGACATTTGGGATGCAAATGTGATGATGTCTCTTCATTATGGTGTTTTAGCTTGGTAAATGAACTTTGTTTGGATTACTCACTTAGCAACTTTGGGTTTGGGCTTTAAAATGAAACTCCATTATAATGTTAGACTATATCTTGAGTTGAACCTTGTATGATTAATTCTTGTAGATGGAACTGGCTATGTTTGTAAGTGATGAACACTTGGGGATCTTTGGTTGGCTGGTTAGTTAAGTCTTCCATTGCAATCTCTTTTATGATTGCAGTTGCATGTATCTATGCTTTATCTTAAACAAAACAAATATATGTTTGTCTTTATTTATCCTTGTTTCCAAGGATCTCCGAGCGGAGCATTACATGCAGATCTGCAAATGTAAGTCTGATAATAACTCTTGCTCCCCACAAATGCACTCTTCAAATTCTTAGTATGTCTTCCCAAGAGTGGTGTCTCTTCCATTTGCTTTATTGCTTCTTAGCTAATTTTAATTGTTCTTTATTTCTAATTCAGGTTTATATCAGAGTTCTTCTCCAATTCCACCCTGATTATTCCTAATTTCATTTTCCAGTTTTTCTTGCTCCATTAATATCCCCTTCCAAATGAGCTCTTCTCCTTATATTGTCTTATGTTGAGGGAGCCACAAGTCTTCATTACAAGCCTCTTGACCTTTCATTAAATTTAATTAACTTGCAATTATATTTTATTATTTTTTATTTACTTATATTTCAATGTTATTAACTATTATCTATAATTAAATCCTACTTCAGAAAGGTGACATTACGAATGACGCTAGAAAAACTGCAATTGAGACTTTTGGTTATATTGCACCATTTCATATTGTGTAGCCAAGTAATTATTATTACTTTATTTCAAAAAAAAAAGTTTGGTTTTTGTGTCTCATAAAAATTATTTAGGGATTTGCAGCATTATGGATTTTTAAGTTTATCTTTCATTTTGGAATTATTGTTTTATTTGTTGAGGCCTTCGACAAAATATGATAGATATTCTTTTGTGAAGAGAAGTCTAAAGTGCCCAATGGTGAGAAGATGATGAGCTCCACTAGCTAATGTGTAAGTCAGAATTGACAAGCAAAATGACATGAGGAAGAAGGGTTGCACCATCATAACTAATGGTTGAACAAATGGGAAAATTAGAACATTGCTAAATTTTCTTGTTTCTTCCTTAGGTGATTGTGCTTCACAAGAGGAAAACCCATCCATTTAATGATAGACTCTTAATTTCTAATTGGAATTTGCTGATTTTGTTCTTTAATCAAGTAACACAATATTCTTGAAGTCAATTGATACCTTAAGAAACACAAAAATGTCCTATTCTTTGTATGGCTTTCGATTAAGTCATGGCCAAGGTGGGTAAGGGGAGTGTACGCTAATAGTTATAAATAGTACCTCAAATTATATTCTTACAAGTAGGCTTCTCATAGATAGGCACCATACTTGTTTTGTAGTCCTTGTGTTATAGGTGTTGGTTCCCAAAACCACAAATTAGAAATCCAAGAGCTTTGTCAATTCTCTAATAGGATTACTCCCAATGAACAGGAATAACCTCCTAATTCAATTCCCCTACACTTTAGGCTCGCTAAACCTAGGCGGGTAAACCCTCCTTAAAACCTTGACTTGGTTCAAATCTTTTCTATAGCAACTTTAAACTTCGTGAATTCTTAAGTTGGCAAAATCTTTACACTTGATCAAAATAAAGTTATATGAATGCTTGAAATGCTTGAGCGTTTATATAAGATTTTTTCAATAATTGAGTTGATGCTTGTGTTGCATGGATATTTTGCAACTGCCAATTTGTTCAAATCCAATTGCAAAATAGGTAAACCAGCAACAACATATGAGACAAAATCTCTCCTACCTTACCGGAAAGGCTCCCCCTTCTCAGCTTTCCTTGGATCAACTCAAGGTAAGGAAGAAGTTGAGATATTTTGTAAAGCGTGTTACCAATATTCTTTCCTCCTATCTTTTAGAAAAGAATCCACTTACCCGCGGAGCAAGTAATCAGCAAGATGAAATCTCTAACTACACTTCAATCTAATAGCTGAAAACAGTGATACCAATAAACCAACACCAAATCAAAGGTTGATTGAAAGCATACCAATTTGACTCTAAGTCTTGTTTCAATCTATTTTCTAAGAAAAACCTCTACCATTGGGGCGCAAGAATTCTAACTATTTTTGTGAATTGAGACAGCAATACAAGCTACAGTCAAAGCTTCTAGTCTATGTATCACCTCAATCACTCCTAGTCAAAGCTTTGGCTCTTATTGCTTCATAATTCTCTATGCTCTAATATTAAATAGACAGTAACAACATGAATCAAAGATAATAGACACAAATTATAGTCAAAGCTTCTAAGTTGTACTATCACAATAGCTCTCAATCAAAATTTCAATTCCAATTGTTTCGTTGTACTCATTATTCTTCAAAATAGTGCTATACAATCAAAGTTATGCTTTCACACTTTTATCAAAGCTTTCTTGCATACAATATAAGATGAGATTTAGAATGAGGGGGGGCCCTCCTTATATAGGAAAAGAAAAGAAAGAAAGGAGGAAAAAGTGAGAACGACCAAGCCACCTTGACCTAGTAAAACTTGGAAAGAAGATTTATTGGATTCCATGTACTGAAGGTCTGCATTATCAAATTACATGTAATAGTGATTACATGTAATCTATCTTCAGCAACTACAACAATATGAAGAAAATGTTGGAACTGTTGAATCAATCCTGTAGATTATCAACAAAGGCTTTGTTCTTGGTGATGCAATCGTGGATGTTTGTTGTATCAAGAATCCCTCTATTTTGCACCACTGTTTTCTCTTTGATGAATTGCCAATTCTATATTGAAAACTTGATGTGATCAAGTTGTGAACTCTCCTTTCACAGATTTACACATTCTGGAACTTCTGACACTTTGAGAACCTTTTTAGTGTTGCTCGGATGTAAACCCGGTAAAACCCTCCCATCAACATCCTCTCTCTCTCTCTCTCTCTCTCTCTCTCTCTCTCTCTCTCTCTCTATGTGATCAAAGAGCTTTGGCGCATTTCCACACAAATGTAGGCTCTAGGGGAGCCACTGGGAAATGGAGACCAAATGAATGTTGCTTCTTTGGATTCAAAGCATATCTTCTTCGCAGGATATCTCTACTCTTTGAGAAAATTCTGACATATCTGTAAGCATGTGGAGCAACATGAAGATGAAAACATCTTCCAATGAGATTGGATCCTTGAAAACTTTGGGATTTGAGTTACAATAACGGATTCATGAGGGATGGGTGTTCGAAATACGGATGAGATACTTACTGAACACTTTGGAAGGCTGGAAAATTTTAGGACAACTTGTATTTTGGGCAAAAATGACCAAAATCAAGTTAAGGATAATGAAATATATAGAGACAAAATGGTGTTTTTTTATGGATGGCTAAGAATGCAAGTTAGGATGTACATGGAATGCATAGGATGAGTCTTTATAATCAAAAAAATGTGAATTTTGACCAAAATTGGGTTTACAAGATGCAATTACGTGTAGTAAAAACTCATCATTTACTTAGTGTAAATATGTAATCAGGTTTAGAGAATGTGATTACACATTTGGGAATGTGGAATTTGGATGCATATGGATGAATGATGAACATGGAAGATGAAAGCATGGAGGAGACTTGCACTCTTTTGGTGAAAAATTCCATCATTTTCTTTATGAACAAACCAAAAACAAACAAAACAAACCTCTTGCTTTGACATAAAATGAAGAACAAAAATCTAGGGCTACATTTGAACAAATGGATCATAAAGAGCCAAAGAATGCAACAAACTAGAAAAACAAGCAAGAAATGCAAGCAAAACCGAATTCTGACACTTACTTGGAGAGCAAAGGGAAAAATCTAGAAGAAGAAGTTGGAATGAACTTGTTCTCTCAAAAATCAGGTTTAGCAAGTGTGTTTGCATGTAATGACCAACTGCCTTGGAAAGATTCAAACCTTAGCTTCAAATCATGGTTTGTAGATGCAAATGCATGTGCAAGAGATAAAGCAAATGATCTTGCAAATGTCTTCCAAAGTGCAGCTTGCATTTCTCCAACTGATTTTCATGTTTGAAAAAGTCTCTTCAAGGCAAAATTGGGTTCTCTAAATTGCATTACATGTGGAAGTATTGGCTGCAAAAGCTTCAAAAATTCCCTTTCCTTCCAACATTTTACCCAAAATCAGGGTTAGAATGCCCTATAGCATTGGGTTGCCCCATAATGCCCAAAATCAGGTTCGAAATGCACAAATGCATGTCTTAAATGGGCAAAACAAGCGCATTTAAGCCAAAGTCAGGTTCTCAAAAGGCAAATGCATGTTTTAAAAATGCAATAAACCTAAACATTTTCATTTGAGGGGCAAAATCAAGGTCTTGAGATGCAATTGCATGTCACGTTTTTGGGTGCAAGAGGCAGATCACACTCTCCAAGTGCATTTGCATGTTTTATATATGCAAGGAAAACACATGCATTTGGGCATTTTTGGAGTTGACCACCAAATAGGGATCTCCACACACAAACGCATGTTTTAAATATGCAACATGGATGCATGTAAGTCATATTGCAAGCGAAATTGGGGTCTCCAAACGCATTTGCATGTGCACCAAGCCAAAATCGCACTCTTGAGATGTAAAAGCAAGTTTTAAAAAGTCAATAAACAAGCATTTAGAGCAAAATCGGGGTCTTACAAGGTGATTACATGTCATCTATTTGCCCTTAGGCCAAAATTGCACTCTCGAGATGTCATTGCATGTTTTAAATATGCTTGTATTGTGATTTATAAATCGCACTCTTGGACTACCATTGCATGTAATGCCTAGCATGTGTTTGGGAAAATATACCCTTAAAATGCTTTTACATGCAAGTCTTCGCATGCAAGAGACAAATCGCACTCTTGGAGAACCATTACATGTTTTGAAAAGCATGGAAATAGTCTCTTAGCACAAATCACTCTTAGAGACATTTGCATATTTTCATTTGGCTGGAAAACATCTCCTCAAGGCAAATCGCACTCTCCAAGGGCCATTACATGTTTTAAAATGTTCTTTTGGTTTTAGTTTGCACAACTCAAACATTTCCACCCCAAGAGTAAATCACACTCTCCAAGAGTGAGTAAATCGCACTCTCCAAGGGTGATTGCATGTTTTAGTATTGCCTTTACATGCAAATTGCACTCTTGGAGTGTGATTACCTGTATTAAAACATGCTTTTACAGGTCTTTGCATTTGGACATCCAAGGTAAATTGCATTCTCCAAAGGCACATGTTTTAGTTATTTGCATTTGCTTACAAGAGCTAAATCTCACTCTCTAGATGCATTTGCAAGTAACATGTTAGACGAAAAGACATGTTGTTGAGTTGCATCACTTAAGTGATCTATTTAGCACAAGTGAAATTGATTACCAAGCAAATATCACTTAAGGGCCCAAATATCATATTTACACTATATATTTTACATATAAAGTGCAAATATGTTCAAGAAGTAACATTTCACTTAAATGTTTTAAAATAAACCATTATAGTAGATCTCAACATCAAATTAGACTATAAAGTAATAAAGTGATTTTAGTGAAATATTAAAAAGCAACTCAACATCAAAATATGACTTAAGTGATAAATTTAAGTTATAAAGTATCTTAAGAACATAACATAAAGTGAATTTAAGTTATATTTTTCATAAAGTGCAACTCAACATTAAAATATAATGCTAATGTTTTTAAATATGCAGTTGAGCTTGGAGAGTGCACGTTATGGGCACTTAAATGGTTATATCTTTTAACTGACAACTTCGATTAAGCCCTAAGATAATACCAATTCGAAGGGAATACCAAAAGCAAGAGAGAAAGAAACAAAAAGACTAAAACCAACTACACAAGCACTCAAAATGCAAAAAGGGAAGTTGAAGGCCTCTAAAATCAAGTATAAGGTAACAAAATGAAAAAATGAAAAAGAATTGACGAGAACCATCATTAAAACATTTCATTGAATTGGTGACAATTGTTTGATCAATATTCGCTAATAAATTAATAAATTACTTTAGAGAAATGCAAAACTATAGGTAAATTAAAGGTAACAACTATAGGTAAATTAATAATAAGCTATACATGTGAGTTGAGAAGACCATGCTATTCTAGTTATTATTCTCATTATGAGAATGGAAAAGTTTGGTACTGTTATCTCCATTTTGTAATGGAAAAATGGAGAACAACTTGCAAGAAAGAAATAGAAAAAATAATCATTGACTTCAACTATAAATCCAATGATTGTATTTCAATCATTCCAAGGACCAATGCCTTGTTTATTTGGGCAATAGAAAACCACAATGAAGATTCTTCTGTACAACTTTATAAGACGATATACTTCAAAATATCATCAATTATTGTTATGCTCTACATGCAGAAGATAAATCACCTATGCAATTTGGTGCTAGTTCAAAAGTGTTAAAACTGTAACTTGGATCCTCATACTATTATGAATGTGCAGATCGCACAAATCCTCTTCTTATAAAATACCATTTTATTGGTAATTAATAACTTGCACCTTTCTTAGGCATAATCGGGGATCCTTGGTAAATGACTGTTTCTTAGCTTTAACATTAACTAGACTAGTTATGTTAGTTAACATTAACTTCTTCTTGCTAGACGCCGATAATGAGAAGGTGTCTTGGGCCGACCTAGATAGGGTCATGTCCCTTTAAAGGACATGCCCATTGGTTATGGTATATAAGGGGGGTGAAGTTGTAGTTAAAGGACACACAATTGAACACCAAATCTACTCCTATAAACAACTCTGCCTCAAATCGATACTTGTTGCAATAAATATATTTCAGAAAAGACAATCAATATTGTTATCCAATTTCAAGATTAGAGTTGAAGGAAGATCATAATAGAAAGCTTAGTAAAGGTATTACCACAAATCTGATCATTAGACTTCAAAGAAACTTTACATGGTATCAGATCTCTAGTAGTTGAACCTAGGCTCTGCAAATTAAATAATCATACTTGATATATATCTAGCATCATTATCCTATCTTCAATGGCATACACAATCAGACCCGGGGACAGGTTTGATGGGAAAGAACACTTTGATGCTTGGAAATTCAGAATCATGATGATTCCTGAAGAAAATGATGTAAAACAATTTGTTGATTCAGCATTCAGACAACCTACAATTGAACCTCATAAAACTATCTAGAGTAAAGGAAACAGGAAAGCCATATAGATGATATTAGATGGAGTGAAAAAATATATAGTACCCATGCTAACAAAACATCAAACAGCATTTGATATGATGAAGGCATTACTAAATGCATATGAGGTTAACAATGCAACTAGAGTTCTCATGCTAAAAAGGCAACTAAATCATATACAAATAAAGAAGGCAAAATCGATGAATTCTTACTTCCTAAGGGTTGCCAGTCTAAGAGATGAAGTTGCTAGTATAGGAGCCATCATTAATGACACGGAGCTAAAACTGATGGCTATAGATGGATTGTCAGATTCATGGGAAACATTCGCATAAGGATTAAGTGCGAGAGATAATCTTCCTGACTTCAATAGACTAAAGGGAGATTGTCTTCAAGAAGAATCTAGAAAACTTAAGAAAGGGGGAAAATTGAAAACTAAAGATGAAGAATTTCATGTTCTTAATACAAATTCCTATAAAAAGCAAGAAGAAGCACTTCAAGAAGAAAAAAGGTAATCAAAAGAACAACAAACCTAAGAAAGATCTATCCAAAATAAAATGTTTCTGATGTGAAAAGTTTGGACACTATAGATATAATTGCCCTGAGAATTCTAAACAGCAAGTGAACTATACAAAAATTACAAGGGAAGAAGATAACTATGATCCTAAGAATCGTGTATTATATTCGGCCCTATCAAATGAAGTTTCAAGTGAGGCATGGGTGATTAATAGTGGATCATCTCGACATATTATAGGGTACAAACAAGCACTACACTCTATATCAGAAAAGGTTAATGGCGAAGTCACCACCAGTGATAATTCAGCAGCACATTTCGTCAAAGGAATTGGAAATTGCACCTTGAAACTAAAGTTGGGTAATTCTCTTCTTCTCAAAGGAGTACTCTATATACCAAGAATAAAAAAGAATCTAATCTCAGTTACAACACTTGAAGATGATAGACACAATTTTGCATTCATGGACAATAAAGTAACAACCTGGGCTAAGAACTTCGCATTTAAGAAAGCAAAATTAATTGGTCAAAGAAAAGGTTACTTGAATGAATTAAATTCAAAACCTAGTCGACCTATTCAAGCCTTAATTCATGAAGTTGTTGATAAACGAAATATGGCACAGAAGGTTAGGACATCTAAATTTCAAAACCTTATCAACTATGGAGAAGATAGTTATTGGTTTACCTAAATTGAATAAAGATCACTCAAGCATATGCAAAAGATGCACTCTGGATAAGAACACCAAAAGTCCATTTCATGATAGCACTCGAGAAACTAACAATGTTTTGGAATTAATCCACTCAGATTTATTAGTACCTATGTTTGTTCCTTCTCTTGAAGGATTTTGGTACTGTATAATTTTTATAGATGACTTCTCTTATCTTATCTTATCTCTAGAAAAACTTATCTTATTCTGGTATTTTATAATTTTTATCTTATCTTATCTCTAGAAAAACTTGGATTTACTTCTTAAAATGCAAAGAATCAAAAGAAATCCTGAAGAGATTTAAAGAATTTAAAACCTTAATTGAAAACTTATCAAGACAAAATTAGAATTCTATCATGTCCCCTTTTTAGTGACATGTCATTTTCAGTGAATTTGCCTATCATGGACTCTCATAGGCAGATGATTTTGGTGAGAGTCATTCTGATGATTATTTGGGAATTGGATGGTCTATTTTGCTCTTGGAGAGATGGGGTTTATCATATTTTTATTTTGTGTTATGTGGGACCAAAATATTATAATTTTGTGTTGAGTTGCATTTTTTATTTTATAAAGTTAATTTTTATATAAAAGTGCATTATAAAGGAATTTCATAAGAATATTTTATGGATACTTCTAGAAGATCTTAATAGCTTCTTAGAAAAGTGAATAAATAGGGTGCTTGGCCTCTCATTTGGACATCCTATGACTTGAGTTTACACTACTTTTCTCTTTGAGCATTTGTGACGCCATCTTGGTCTGCAGATTGTCATTTGATCATGAGGAACGAAGTCTCCTAAGGATTTGCATAACTGAGGAGGTGAAATATCCTTTAAAGGGTTGCACTTTGGAAGTGGTATTCAACTACTTCAAGTTGGGCTTATTTGGACATTTCCAACAAGGTTCGATTTTCAGCCTGGACATACATTTTTGCTCATATCTCACTATTGGCTGGGAGTTTGATTTTTATTTTCTAGGAGAATTTTCCTTGGAGCCTAGCGATTATTTTCATAGCATTTTCGGCACCTTTCAGCCTAGCATTTATTTTTGCCAGGTGTCGTACCAGTTCGTACATGTACGGCTGTACCTACAAGCCATACGGCCAGCAAGTTTGAGGGCAGGTTGGAGTTGAATTTTCATCATTTTGTCTCCGGCATTTAGTCTCCAACATTTGCTCAATCCAGGTTCTTTCATTTCAGTTTGTAGTTGCAAGAAATTCTCAGTTGCATTCAGTCAGTCAAGGTTTGTTTGTAATGTGCCATGTTGTAATGCTTTGAGTTGAAAATCACATATAATATGTAAAAGCATTTGGTTATCATTGAATGAATAAATTGGCGCTATATTACGTCAATTATTTGAGTAGACTTGTTGCACAACAATTTTCTTTATTCAGCATTTTCCTTTCAACAATGTATTTGTAGTTTGCATGCCAAGTGTTTGACGAAATTTCACAGTTCAGTATTAGTGGCCTATTGGCAAGGGCCATTACAGTGGTATCAGAGCGATGTTCTTGCCATCCTGTTGGGTAAAGAATCTTTATGCATTCTTCAACTTTGGGGTATCACAAGTATTATACATGCAAGAGAGGAGCACCTAAAGGTGAGCAGGAATTCAGAGATATACTTATTATGGGTGAAAGACAGTCACTGAGTCCGCCTAGAGTCCCCAGGACTGATGAGGATGAGGCTAGAAACTTCTTCCAGGCTATGGCTACTAGACAACAGGAGATAGTTCATTCTATACGTGCATTGACCACTATGATGGAAAGAGTTGCTCAGCCGAGCAATCAGGAACAAGGTAGGGGGACACCAAAGCAGGATAAAGTGTAGCAAGTTCACAGGGTGCTCCTAGGCACAAGTCATGGAATGCAAACAGGCCTACATGTCCTACATTCCTTAGAGAGGCGACCCAGGACGCAATAGAGGACGATATGCCAGAGGACTTTCAAGATGATCTTCGAGCTGCAGATGCAAAATGGCAGGCACTACCTCCACATGTTCGTGAGTTGCTGAATTTTGATCGCTACCTGAGTTAAAGAAGAGAGCACATGAGGAGTAGCAGGCAGAACTGGAGGCCTAAAGGAGGTCAGGATAGTGAGTGGACAATGGAGTTCACCTTACCATCTTTCAACGGCAATGGACAGATGACAGCACAAGCTTGGATCCATAAGTAAGATATATTCCTAGAATTGAGGCCTATGTCAGAGACGGATGCTATCAGGTATGCCACTTTGCATTTAGAGGGTGCAGCACATGATTGGTGGTCACATGGTATGGTCACATTGCAGCATAATCAGGTAACATCCTATCAAGATTTTATGGATAGATTAGTAGAGCGCTTTGATAAGAAAGACTCGGAGATCTTCCGTGATCTTGCACAGCTGTGACAGACAAACAGTTTGGAGGTCTACATTGGTGAGTTTCAGAGATTATCAGTGATGGTGCAGGACGTCTCTGAGAGGAGATTGGTTATACTGTTCACAGAGGGGTTGTCTGAACCTCTAAAGGGGTGGATCAAGGCATTCGATCCCCCTTCATTGCAGGAGGCTATGAGGAAGGCACGGAGCATTGAGCTCACATCACCCTCCAGCAGGTTCACCTCCAGGAGCACTTCTTCATTCAAGGACAATAAGAGGTTTGATAAAAACAAGGGCAACAAAGGTGACACCAAGGGTAAGTCTACTACACCTTTGGATATGGAGACACTGAATGACTTGCACAGGAAGAAGCTATGTTTTTATTGCAAGGGTCCCTACAAAAGAGATCATGATTGTCCTATGAGGCCTAAGGGGAAGGCCAACAGGGTTATGTGGGCTTACTACGAGGGTTTAGATTCTAATAATTCTGGACATGAGGTTGATCATAGTGACGCAGAGCCCGAGTCAGGAGCAGAAGCTCTAGAGACTAAGGAGGAGCCCGAGTTGCACTTTCAAGAGGCACGCTTGTCTAGCACTCAACAGGAAGGATCTTTTAGACTGCGTGGTGTTCTAGCAGGGCAAAGAGTTATTACTTTGGTTGATATAGGTGCTATGCACAATTTCATTGATGCATGTTTTGTTGAACGTCATGGAATTATGACTGAGGAGTTTGAGGGACTACGAGTACAGGTTGCAGATGGTTACACTCTTAAGTGTAACAGGAAGGTTAGAAATTTGCCCTTACGCCTGAAAAACTATGAGTTCAAGGCGGACTACCATGTTGTCAAAATGGGTGCTCTGGATATTGTTCTTGGGATGGAGTGGTTGCGCTCATTGGAAGAGGTCACCTTTAGATTGAAGGACATGGAGATTAAGTTTGAAGTGGATGAGAAACAACACATTTTGAGAGCCATCAGGAATGGAGACATCGGGACTATTTTCTTCAGACGGCTGGAGAGGATAGCCAGACATGATGACATTGAGTGGGCAGCGGTATGTACTCTCATGCCTACACAGGAGGGACAGCATATGACAGAGTATCACCCATACATACAAAGGTTGAGAGTGAAGTATGACAGAGTCTTCAGTGACACCCCACCTGACAGACCTCCAGACAAAGGTATTGAGCACATCATTGAGTTGGAGGGTGCTAAACCCGTGATGATTACACCATACAGGCATCCTAAGAGGTTCACGGATGAGATCGAGAAAACCATCAAGGATCTTCTTGCGATGGGTCACATCAAGCCTAGCAAGTCTCCTTTTGCTTCTTCGGTTGTGTTGGTGAAGAAAAAAGATGGAACATTAAGGATGTGCATTGATTATAGGGTGCTCAACAAAAGGACAATCAAGAACAGGACCCCATTCCACAGATTGCTGAGTTGATTGATGAGCTTCACGATGCATGTTACTTCACGAAGATTGATTTGAGATCCGGCTACCATCAAATCAAAGTTAGAGAGCAGGATATTGAGAAGACTGCCTTCAGATGTCATTGTGGTCATTTTGAGTTTGTGGTCATGCCATTTGGGCTGACCAATGCGCCAGCTACTTTTCAATCCACCATGAATAGGGTCTTCCATCACCAGTTGAGAAAGTATGTGTTAGTCTTCTTTGATGATATTCTGATCTACAATCGGACTTGGCAGGAGCACATAGAGCACTTGGAGACAGTTTTGGGGATCTTGCAAATGGAGTCCTTGTACGCCAAGGAGTCCAAATGTGATTTGGGCATGACAGAGCTATTGTTTTTGGGTCACATCATTTGTGCAAAGGGAGTAAGGATGGATGTTGATAAGATCTGTGCTATTTTGGATTGGCCTACTCCAGAGAACCTGACATAGTTGAGAGGGTTTCTTGGGTTGTGTGGTTTCTACTGTAGATTTGTCAGTGGGTATTCACGCCATGCAGCTCCTATGGTAGATTTGCTAAAGAAGAGAGCCTTCATTTGGACACTTGAGGCACAAGCTTGTTTTGAGAGATTCAAGGAGATCATGACTACATGCCCTGTGTTAGCATTACCCGACTTTTCGAAGCCATTTGAGCTTCAGTGTGATGCATCTAGAGAGGGTATTGGTGTTGTTCTGATGCAGGACAAGCACCCCATTGCATTTGAGAGCAGGAAGCTCCGTGGGCCAGAGAGATCATTTAGTATATATGCCAAGGAGATGTTGGCTATTATGCATGCGTTGGCTAAATTCAGGCAATATCTGATGGGTGGTAAGTTTTGCATTAAAACTGACCATAATAGTTTGAGACATTTCCTTGGACAGAGAGATCTCAATGACAAGCAGCAAAAGTGGGTTAGTAAACTGCAGGCTTATGATTTTGACATCTCCTATGTGAAAGGGACTCAGAATGTGGCAACTATTCAAAGAAAGCCTCCCGGGGAGCAGATGCATTGTCATGTAGACCACATCTCAGTGCTATGATTCAGATATCAAAGGATTGGAGGCACTTGATCATTGCTAAGTATGCTAGAGATTCATGCGCATCCGAGATTGTTGATGGGACAATTGTCGATACCAGGTATACACTTGTGGATGGTCTGATTATCTACAAGAATAGGATATTCTTAGTCCCAGGATTGAAGGAGAAGCGTATTGTTATGAGAGCACTTCATGATTCACCTATAGCTGAACATCCTAGATACTTCAAAATGTACAAGCAGGTAAGGGGCTCAAGGCAGATGTGTTGCAGTATGTTAGAGAGTATCTTGTTTGTCAACAGAACAAACAAAAGCACACCTTTCCAGTAGGGCTCCTACACCCACTTCCCATTCCTGACAGGAAGTGGGAGTGTATATCCATGGATTTCATTACGGGCTTGCTTAAGGCCCAAGGGCGAGATTGCATCTATGTGGTGGTAGACAGGTTGACAAAGTATGCACACTTCTTTCCCATCACTACTACTTACACGGCAGTACAGGTGGCTGAAGTCTTTTTCAAGGAGATTTTCAGACTACATGGGATACCCCGGAGCATAGTGCGTGACAAGGATAGCAGGTTCTTGAGTCATTTTTGGTAGGAGGTGTTCCATTTATGTGGCACTAAGCTCACACCTAGCACCAGTTACCACCCGCAGACTGATGGGCAGACAGAGATAGTAAATAAGTGGGTGGAGGGATTTTGAGGAACTACATGGTTGGCCAGCAAAAAGCATGGGTTTGATGGATTTATTTATGTGAGTATTGTTATAATACTACCTATCACATATCTATTCAGATGACTCCTTTTAGAGCACTATTTGGCTATAATGCACCGAGCTTTGTTGATTTGCTTATGAGTGATGTTAGAGTTCCTTGTGTTGGGGATTTGCTTCAGGAGAGCAAGGACATTGTTGATGCTCTTAGAGATAATATTGCCAGAGCACAGAATCAGCATAAGCAGTATGCAGACCAGAAAAGGGCAGAGAGGAGTTTTGAGGTTGGTGACATGGTTTACCTCATGCTGCAGCCTTACCGACATTCTACTCTCAAGGAAAAGAAGTTAAAAGAGAAGCTTAAGCCTAGATACTATGGCCCTTTCAGGATTTACTTCTTAAAATGCAAACAATCAAAAGAAATCCTGAAGAGATTTAAAAAATTTAAAACCTTAATTGAAAACTTATCAGAACAAAATTAGAATTCTATTATGTCCCTTTTTTAGTGACATGTCATTTTCAATGAATTTGCCTATCATGGACTCTCGTAGGCAGATCATTTTGGTGAGAGTCATTATAATGATTATTTGGGAATTGGATGGTCTATTTTGCTCTTGGAGAGATGGGGTTTATCATATTTTTATTTTATGTGTTATGCGGAGCCAAAATATTATAATTTTGAGTTGAGTTGCACTTTTTATTTTATAAAGTTACTTTTTATACAAAAGTGCATTACAAAGGAATTTCATAAGAATATTTTATGGATACTTCTAGAAGATCTTAGTAGCTTCTTAGAAAGGTGAATAAATAGGGTGCTTGGCCTCTCATTTGGACATCCTATGACTTGAGTTTACACTACTTTTCTCTTTGAGCATGTGTGGCGCCATCTTGGTCTTTAGATTGTCATTTGATCATTAGGAACGGAGTCTCCTAAGGATTTGCATAACTGAGGAGGTGAAATATCCTTTGAAGGGTTGCACTTTGGAAGTGGTATCAACTACTTCAAGTTGGGCTTATTTGGACATTTCCAATAGGGTTCGATTTTCAGCCTGGACATACATTTTTGCTCATATCTCACTGTTGGTTGGGATTTTTATTTTTATTTCCTGAGAGAATTTTCCTTGAAGCCTGGTGATTATTTCCATAGAATTTTCGGCACCTTTCAGCCCAGCATTTATTTTTGCCAAGCGTCGTACATGTACAGTTATACTTGCAAGCCGTACAACCAGCAAGTTTGAGGGCAGGTTGGAGTTGAATTTTCATCATTTCGTCTTCGGCATTTGGTTTCCAACATTTGCTCAATCCAAGTTCTTTCATTTCAGTTTGTAGTTGCAAGAAATTCTCAGTTGCATTCAGCCAATCAAAGTTTGTTTGTAATGTGCCATGTTGTAATACTTTGAGTTGAAAATCACATATCATATGTAAAAGCATTTGGTTATCATTGAATGAATGAATTGACGCTATTTGACATCAGTTATTTGAGTAGATTTGTTGCACAACAATTTCCTTTATTCAGCATTTTATTTTCAGCAGTGTATTTAGTTTGCATGCCAAGTGTTTGACAAAATTTCACAGTTCAGTATTAGTGGTTATTAGTGGCCTATTGGCAAGGGCCATTACAAATCCTTAGGACTGATAATGGTGGGGAATATATCTCAAATTTGTTTAAAGAGTTTTGTAAAGAAACAGAAATTAAGAGGGAGTATATCGTTCCTTATAACCCACAACAAAACAGGGTAGCAGAAAGGAAGAATAGAACCATTATAAAAGCTGCAAGAGCTATGATATTTGATCAAAATCTAGAGTATTATCTTTGGGCAGAAGCCTTTTGTACTGCAGTCTATATTCAAAATATAAGTCCTCACTCCTACCTTAGAGATAAAACTCCTAAAGAAGTCTTTAGTAAGGTTAAACCCAATATAAGTCATCTTAGGATTTCTAGGTGCCCAGAATATATACATGTTCCAAAAGAAAAGAGAACTAAGTTAGAACCCTTCCAGGAGGAAAGGTATTTTTGAAGGGTATAGTGAAACATCTAAAGCATATAGGATTTTCATAGCTGGTCAGAAAAATATTGAACTTAGTACGGATGTAATTTTTGAAGAAAATTTAGCATTCAAAAAAAACCCCAAGTTCTGAAGAACCCTCTCCCTTACCTAGTTCTCAGGGAAATATTGAATCTTAGTCTCGCAAGGAGAACATTGAATTAATTGAAGATGAAATTCAAGATCTCAATCTTGAAAAAACTCAAAATTCTAAGAAAAGACCACTTTGGGCCATTAAGACAATAGAGGAAACACAAGAGTTCATTACACCATCCGGAACAGTCAGAGAAAGCAAAAGACCCAAAAGATATTCTAGTCATGCAGCAAACATGAATGATTTGTCTAAATCAAAACCAACCAATGTTTCAGATGCTACTAAACATATAGCTTGGAAGGGTGCTATGACGGAAAAATACCAATCCATTATGAAGAATGATGTTTGGGAAATTGTTCCAAGACCTGAAAGAAAAATTTTTGTTTCTTCCAAGTGGATATTTAAAATAAAGCATGCTACTGATGGTAGCATTGAAAAATATAAAGCCAAATTTGTAGACAGGGGGTTCTCTCAAAAAAAAGGGATTGATTATGAAGAAACCTTTGCTCCTGTTGCCAGATACACTTTTGTAAGAGTAGTCCTAGCTATTGCAGCATCAAAGAGATGGAAAGTACATCAGATGGATGTAAAAACAGCATTTCTGAACAGGAACATTACAAAAGAGGTATATTTGGAGCATCCTGAAGGATTTGAAACTCATGATCCTAAAGTTTTTATTTGTAGGCTCACGAAAGCTCTCTATGGACTTAAACAGGCTCCAAGGGCTTGGTATGAAAAAATTGATAAATATCTCACCAGCTTAGGATTCTCCAAAAATGAAGCTGATCCGAATCTATATTATAAAAGGGATAAAGATGATATGGTAATTTTGATATTGTATGTTGATGATTTACTAATAACAGGTGATAGTCATCTCATAGATCAATGCAAGAAAAATCTAATCAGAGAATTCGAGATGAAAGATTTGGGACTCCTTCATTACTTCCTAGGACTAGAAGTACAGCAGAATTCTGACAGCATTATACATAATCAAGGGAAATATACATTAGATATCTTGAACAAATTTGGAATGTGGAACTACAAGCCTATGTCTTCTCCCATGGAGACTAATCTACATAAACTTAAAGAAGCAGTAGGAGAATCACTTTCCATAGATTCTACTCTCTTCAAAGAGATGATTAGGTCCCTTGCGTGCTTGGTAAATACAAGACCTCATATTTGCTATGTTGTTAATGCCTTAAGTCAATTTATGTGTGAGCCAAAGGAGATTCACCTAGTTGCAGTCAAACACATTATGAGATACTTACTAGGCACTCTTAACCTTGGGCTCAAATATGAAAAAGTTGACTTAGATTTACATGGATTCACAGACTCGGATTGGGGTGGAAGTATTAAGGATAGAAAAAGTACTTTAGGATGTTTCAATTTAGGATCAGAAATGATATCATGCATATGCAAATAGTAGTCTTCAGTAGCACAAAGTTCCACAGAAGCCGAATACATTGCAGCAACGATGACCTCTCGGAAAGCAGTTTGGCTTAGAAAGTTACTTGTGGGATTATTTGGTCAAGCCATGAATCCTATGATTATTCATTGTGATAATCAAAGTTCCATCAAGCTTTCTCTGAACCCAGTTTTCCATGACAGGTCCAAGCATATCGAAATTCCTTACCATTATGTAAGAGATATGGTAGACAGGAATATTGTAAAATTAGAATACATTTGCACTACAGATTAGACAGTAGATATTCTCACCAAACCTCTTTCTCGAGTGAAGATAAATCACTCCAGGAAAAGACTTGGTATGGTTGAATAGTAATTTATTTGTATTCTTTAAATTATTATTTAAAAAATTTTATTGTCAGGCTATTCATTGTTATGGGCTCAACCATTTGTATTCATTATTTTAGAGGTGACAATCTCTGAGATAATGAAAACTTGTATGAACGACATTATGAGGGATGACGATCTCTTATATAGTGTGCTAAACAGTAGAGTTCTACTGTAAGATCTAGATGAGTTCAAGATCACATTGTGATGTAGATATTGCTATGTCTATGTCACAATTTGGATAAAGGAAGAATTTTATTATTCTTCGCTTCATTGAGCATCCTAAGTCTTTTCAACAAATCATGACTTTGCAAATCCTAGGCACCATGCTTTGGTGAGCGTCCATGCCTTGAGACAAAACTCCCATATCCATGCTCGACATATGCCAATTCTTATAGAAAACCCACCGTATTGGGGCAAGAAGGAAAAACGTTAGCAACGACACCGAATAGCGCTTTACTTATGCAGATAGGAGCATCTTTTAAATTACCAAAGCCTCTTCAACAAATCGATTCAATGCATGTCCAAACAATGATCACTAGCAAGTACCATGGCTGAGGAGAATATAGCACAAATAGGCCCCTTGGATGGTGGTGTCATCAAAACAAGCAAATATTGTAATGCCCCGCCAAGGGATCCAAAGAATTAACCTAGAATTTCACTAAATTTGGTAGCAATTTTTTTTTTTTTAAAACATGAAAGTAAATACCAAAATAGATTTAATTAATAAATTAATTATTTGGAGAAAATTAATATAATATCATGATCTTTGATATTTTGACTATAATTAATTAAATGAGAATTAATTGAGAAAAAGAATTAAATAAAAGAAATTAGAAATTAAAATTATTAATAATTATAAAATAATAATAATGTAATAAATAAATAATAATAATAAAAGTTATAAAAATTAAAATGAAAGTTATAAAAAATTAAAAATTAAAGTTATAAGCTTGCCTAGGAGTTAACGCACCTTTTTATTTCTCATATGTCAACAACATGGAGGTTAACGCACAAATTAAGCACATGGTGTCTACCACCTTATGACTCATCTAGAAAGTTGGAATAGACTCATGCTTAGTTGTCAACACCTTCTAGTTGTTTCTAGAAATATTCTAGGTGCTTCCAGAGAGTTTTTTATATTCAGGCACTCCTAGAGGCTTAGGGAGAGCGTTTGGAGAGCTTTTTTGGAGCGTGTTGGAGGACTCTGGAACGTTGGAGAAGGGAGGAGCTTGCTCTACGGTTTACTGAAGAGAAGCGAATTAGCATCAGAATCCGGGTGGACACTTGTGATTTTGCTTATGTTATTTCCGCATCTTGCACTTCCTGTCTTCTTCATGTCTTCCATATGCTTTCTGAGGGTTTTTTCCTATTTTGGTTGTATGCATTCTTAATATGGGTAGTAAAATTTTATTTGGGAAAATCTTATATGCGTAGATCTGAAGAGATTACGGGGCTAGGGTTTAAATTATAGCCAAATCCATTAGAAAATTTATTGGGTAAATTTGGAGAACAAATATTTTATGAAATTTCTTAAAATTGAAAGCCTTTAAAATTGTGTAGATATAGACATGTTTCAGATCTGCATATATATATGTGTGTGTGTGTGTGTGTGTGTGTGTGTGTGTGTGTGTGTGTATATATATATATGTGTGTATATGTGTATATATATATATGTATATATATATATATATATATGTTATGCTTAATAAATCTTTGCATATATTTATATATATATATATATACATATATACATTTTGATATAAATATACATATATATATATATACATACATATATATATTATAATAATCCGCATGTTAAAATCGCTGCGAAAATTTACCCTTTTTAAAAATTCGAATCGCAGTGATTACAAACGTTATTATAAAATTTATTTTATACTGTGACGACAGAGGGTACACAGTACCCGCTATTGCCGCAGGCCCTACGACCGCAAGGTATCGCGTGCCGACAGCGATGTTAATATATATGTGTATGCATTTCGGTGGTTACGAAATCGGATTTCTCCATTTCGATTTTCTTAAAACGTTTTTAATATTTATCATTGCATATTAATAATTAAATATATATATTATATATGTATGTATATATATATTTATATATAAATATATATATATATATATATATATATATGTATATATATATTTATATATAAATATATATATATATATATATGTATATATATGTAAGTATGTGTGTATGTTGTTAGTAAATTTAAATTATTAGAATTGATAAATGATTTGTATTAAAGGTTCATCTTTTATAATAGTGAATTACTTGGTAATATTACAGTTTAACTATATAGATTTAATTAATTGAATTGAATTATGAAAAGAAATGTTTATGGAATTTAATTGGAATTTTGATGAACGTTTTCAATATAACATTATTTTAATAATTGGAAGATCGATTTTTAGAATTATAAAGGGAAACCTTTATTTACCAAACATATACATGGGTTAGAAAAAACGTGCAAAACATTCTTCCATTCAATATCTAAGATTGGAAACAAAAACTGATACCTCTACTCTTAATTCAACTATGTGATTTTAATAAACCAAAACATGTGCTTGCATTGTGTTTTCTCTATGCTATTTGTTTTGGGTTTTGGGTTGACTAATGTTGACCAGTTATAGGACGTATACCAGAGGCTCAAGGGTTATGATTGTGATGTCATGATGATGTCTTATTTTCGATCTTTATAAACCCAACCATGGTTATGTGATGGAATGCTCAATGTAATGTATGAACATTGGACTTATCATTATGATTTCATGTGGTTGTGGTATTAGATGGATTCAATAATGTTAGTTGATTTAGATGTAATTCAACGTAAAAGGATCCATGAAGAATGTAACCTATTATGTATGTTATGTTTACTTTTAAATGGTTATTGTTATTGCTTCCGTTATTGTGTATAAGTTATAAGTGGTATTTACTTTCATGTTTTAAAAAGAAAAAATTGCTACCAAACTTAGTGAAATTCTAGGTTAATTCTTTGGATCCCTTGGCGGGGCATTACAAATATCATGTTTGCATCATCACCCAAAACCTATTTTATACACCAATGCAGAATTTTTCATGATGTTGGAACAAGTGATGCAAGCTCCACCATCTTATTGGCAATGTGAGCTGCAATGTAAGTTATGTTTTTAACCTTTAACCCTTAGATCTAGAGTCTTTTTCTTGGCAATGCAAGCTGCAACATGAGCTACTATATTTTAAGAGGAAGCAAAATAAGGCAGGCATTGGTACAGGTTGTGAGGGGGCATGGTTGGGAAGATATTTTCTGATCTGCAACTTGACCAAACAGCACAAAGCTTGGTTTTTGAGGTAATCAAGGTGTACCCAAGTTAATGAAGAATCCAACTGCTCATGTCAAAACGAAGCATATAGAAGTTCATCACTATTAGTTATGCTAATTTGTCGATGATGGATACATTTTTCTTTATTACCTTCTTGCGTAGGAGATTACTGGTGTACTGGCTAAACCCTTTTGCAGAGACGAATTTGCCAAGTTTAAAGATAAACTCTGAATTCTATCAGTTCAGTCATTAAGGGGGGCTATTAAATAAATCAGTCCATCTTAGGCTATACAGTACAACAAAGAACTGTTTGTCTGGGCTTAAATTATATGGTTTGTTTAAACATAGTCCCTATTGTTATTTGTTATTCTGAAGCAAGGGTCGCATGGCTTTTGTATTTCCATGCTTTCCCCAGCTTATTAAAAGTGCTATCATGTAACATTAACATCTTGTGCATTACTTCATAGAGTTTCGCAACAAGATATACAAGGAAGAATTAGCAGACTATCAATTGTGACCTGAAATAGTTACGTAACATACAATCACGCATTATTGAGGTTGACCGTGACCATTTGTGATGATACAGAATCATGTGTTGTTAAAGTAAACTACAAACCCCCTTAATGGCAATCATGTGCTTTTTAAGTAGAATATGACCTTTCTCTCTGAATTCAAGGGTATGTCTTTGTTCTTTAATGAAAGTCACAGTAGATCTCCAATATTATGAATTCGTATGACTTCAATGGACCCATATCTCCAATGTTTAAGCATCAACCAATCACTTATTAATTATGTCTACCTTATCTAATCAAGTAATACACAACCCTGTTTTACTCAAGGGGATAATCTAAGTAACTTTACAGTCTTTCTTTTATATGTGCCATTTTTCTCATCTATCCATGAGAGAAAGATCCAGTGTCTTTCTCCTAGATGCCAGTTTTCTAACCTATTTATGCCAACTATTCACAACAAATGCAAAACAAATCAAGGCTTTTGACAAAAGAAATGATTATACAACATAAAAAGTGAAATTAAAAATATAATCACCAAATAACACAGGCTAAATCAGAAAATAGGATCAGAGCTAACATACAGCCCAGTTAAAGGACATGTTGCGAGGCACAATAGCTTCCAGTTCATGTCTGTGTGGTATGGATGGAACAAAAATATGCTTATTGTATAGGATGCGTTGAAGAGTTCTTCCAGCAATGTCTCTAACTTTATCAATTTTTTCTACTGCCTGTTTCATGATACCACCCATTAATCGTCCTGCAAGATTTGAATCGAAGAAAGTAGTTTGTTCATGTTCGACAGATATAGAGCCCTCATCCACAGTACATGTTTGCATTGCCTTGATTTCATTGCCATCACTGATGGTTAACCTTCGACAAAGGACATAAGTGCATCTTTCAAGCGCTTCCATGGCCGCCTCCCGCACCCAAGAACCCACGTCGCCTCTGTTGTCAACAGAATAGTCATTGAGAGCTTTAAATAAACACTCTACTACATCATTCTTAATGACACTTAATAGAGACTCCTGACTGATTGCATCAGAAATTCCTGAGACTTTGTCTGGGCAAGTCAATGTTTCACAGACTGTTGCAAGACCACGAACAGCATTAACACGTGTTTCAGCATCTCGATCATCAGGATTGTCCTAGAAGCACACAGAATTAGCAAAAATTTGAACTAAGGTTACTTCCAGCATAAAGACAATGCTTGAGCAATAGCAAAGGGTTTAGCACAATGCTTATTCTTACCGGCACAAGACAAGCAGCACACAGTGTCTTCAAAATATTTGCCCAATCTGGAAATAAAAACTCATTTGTCAAGGCACTCAATGCTAATGCAGATCCCCGCTTTGCTGCCACATTAGGATCATTTCTCAAAAGTAACAAATATTGGGATGTTATATCTTTGATGAGTACAGCATCTGCCGAAATCAGGTAGATGTGAAGGAACTGCTTTAGAGCTTTTACAGCACAAACCTAAGATATGAAAGGATAAATCAAATTCAATGAAGCAACAGATATCATTACGCTAATTACAAAACATTTCACATACTGATCCAACAAAAACCATTCGTTCAGGCCCAAACATCAAAGTCGATAACTCATTAAAGGCTCCTGATAAAAAGAAGAAAGTACTTAGTGGCACTACCATCACATCCATAGTCATCTAATTACCACTGGCTTTTAAATTTCAATGAAAATAACAAGCTACTATCAATACCTGAATTTGCGCATTAGGATGCCTCAAGTTCTCATTCAAAGTATCAAGTAAAAGTTTTTGGGTTTTTGATGATAATGAAATCCGTGCAACCGAGATACATTCAATAAGTCTAGAAACAGATGCACGCATGATTTCTCCACCCTTACCACGGTATAAACGAGCTTTCTCTATTGCTGGAACTATACCAGCTATTGCTTTCTGTTTATCTGCAAAGTGGCAAAAATAACTAGACATCAACAAGATCAATAAAGATGACCAAGTGAGCTTGCATATAGAAATTGACTTACACTAACCAGACATTTTAGACAACAGAAACGATTGCCAATCCCAGATTAACGAATCTAAACCTTATATGATTGTCTCCCAATATGAAATGTGAAATACATATCAGAAATATAACACAACAAAAACTGACAGTTAGCTTCAATCTGTAGGATGACTTACCTATATGCTAATACAGCAAAATCAAATGCAAATCCATAGCTGACATTAAGGATTCTAAAACTTTTATTGGTGTCTCCTAAAAATGATATGTGACATCTATATCAAATCTATAATATAACAAAATTGAGGGTTTGCTTCAAGTCATAGTATGATTTCCCTGTACGATTATATATTATTCAAGTATCCTTGATTATTGACCTAATCATTACTCCTAAGAAGTTTAAATCTTGTTACATATGATGTAACTCAACAAAGACTCTCTATACTACAAACTTTTATAATAAATATCGGTTATGGAACAAATAATTCAAGACAACTAGTCATCATTTCAAAATGATCACCAGACAACTAAAAGAGGTAAGAAAACACCAAGAATTAATGCTACTGGGGTCCAGGAAAAAGGATTTGTAGATCTTCAAGGAGATACGTGACCCTTAATTTTAACCATTGAATACTAGATTTAGGGCATCAAATACATTTTTCGTTTCTCTCTAAAAACATTCATTAGAATGAAGGTCTGAAAGTTCTATGGAAGTGATAGACAAAACGCAATCATTCATCTAAGATTTTTGGTTTTGTGATAAGTGCATTCAAATTTGCGTATTTCGGTGCAATGGAAGGGTTGTTTTGGTCATGAAACCAAAAATATACAATTTTTAAACATTTTTCTCAAAAATATAACTAAAATTTAATAATGTTTGCCCCCCTCCAATGAATTTTCAGCTGTTTTTAGTTGCCAATTATATCTCTAATAATTGTAATCTATTTCTACTTTTGTTCTGCTGACTCAATCCCAATTCTAGGTAGTGGTACAATGATCAAAACAAACTTATGTGCTCTTGCAATTCTGTCCTTATGTGTCTCACACATTATTTATGTTCATTCACTGTATTTATTTTTCATATTGTCAAGTTTAGATACAAAGTCAAAATTTTAGGATGTCAAGTGTCTGCAAAGTTCTTTTGAACTGTGCTTTTACAACTTCACCAATTTCACGTTGCATTGAGTACTTTCTCTGGGGAGACTACTTTAGGATGAAGTTGTAGGATGATTTTGTTTGTTTTCTGGTTAGTGTTTAGGCACTTCCCATATCTTAGAATGTGTTTACACTAGTGCCTCTCTATTATAATTAATGCATTTTCAAGCGATACTGTCCAACGCTTGATCATTTGTGGAATTCAATATTCTGAAATTTAATTTAAAATGTACCTGAAAATACAATAATTATTTCCTATTTGATGTCCATCATAATTTCCATGTTCAAAAAAAGTGAGATGGTGTGCATGCTGTTGGCAACTGTAAGAACCCTTCAAGGCCCTAACTGCTGAACTGTGCATACTTGAATTCGGTTTTTATTGTTTTTCATTTGTTTCGTGTTTTTGAGCTGGTTTGACATTAAAAGCAATACATATGCTGAAATTAAACTTCTGAAATTTGTAAATTAAATACTAGGGAACGAAACAAAACATATTAATTATTCTTCTTCATTATTCATACTACATAGAGAAAAAACTTATTACAATCAAATGGCATACCGAGATAGTGGAAGAAGCCCTTTTAACAAATGTTGGCCAAAAAAAGCAAGTCAAAAATATAAGACCCTTCATTAGTCAGCAGCAAAAACTTCAAGAGATGATGCCAAACACTGTTGTAGCCCTAGGCATTTTCCTTCTTATATTTTTTATTGAATATTTTGGTGCCTCTTTAATAAAAATTAACTGTATATGAAAGAGTAGGTAGGGCAGATGAAGAACTAGCAAAAGAGGAATGATTTTGAACCATTATAAACAGCTAATAGCTTCACAATCCGATGTCCTCAATCTGCCATAAAATATGCCTTCAATCCAACAATAAATTCTGAAATTTATTTCTCCAATCAGTGCAATGCTGACCTTTGTATGAAGCCACCCCAATAAGTAACACTGGATGAGTATTTCACACCCTCTAACTGCTGCCACAAAGAAGAAGTAATGCTCTTCACTGCCGATAAGCTCAAAACTCTATTGAAACCCTTGATCTCTCACAAACTCTCATGTTCCCAAGAAGAAAATACCAATTCAACAATCAACATTATAATAATAAGAATGAGCACTTAACTCCTTTTTATTCTATTCTTGTGAGAGCTTGAACACTTTCCTGGTCAATGTGGGACAAAAGATATTCCCACTTTTAATTTTTTCGCTAAAAACTCTATAGTTGGTGCACAAATAATTTGTAATGTCCCAAATTTAGCAGGTAACAGTAGCTTGGCATTGTCAGTTCATCATCGCCACCCTCATGAGTTGACACTATGATTTGAGGATATCAGTAGAATGACTTTCTATTTATAATAAGTCAAATGAGCAGAATTTCTATTTTTGGCAGTGCAAGTGTAGCACCCTGAGTCCAGGCTTCATCGCTACAAGATTGGGTTTTATTAATAAGTTGCACATTCCAAGTTATTAATTAAGCATAGGTTTTATTAATAAGTTGCACATTCCAAGTTATTAATTAAGCATAGCTTAATGAATAACTTTTTTAGTTCATTGTTCTAATTTGATGGTGTGAAGACGAAGCTTCCTTAGTGATATGAGTCTTGAAGAAGCTATTGGGCGTCTAGTGTGTTGTTGAAGTCTTGGTTTTCTAAATGTTATAAAATTCCTTCTTGATGCATATCGATTGATATCATTATTGCATTTTGTTTTCATGAAATTGAATCTACAAGGGTTTGGACGTGAGTCTAGAGGAAGTCTAAATTTTCCTCTCTAATTTGATTGCACTCTAAATTGGCTATCAATGCCAATGAACTGTGCTTGATTCTACTGCTGGGAACTAAAGGTAATTGTCTATAGATTGAATTATTAAATCTGTATGTGTTTCGGCTGTCAGTTGTTGATTGCATTGATGGCGAATTGAACAAACTATAGGTCGATTACTACTGGCAAGCAATCTTCTGCAAATACTGGCAACATGGGAAGTTTGGGACTGCATATCCAGTGACTGCAACTAATATTTCAGACCTGTGTTCTACCTTATTAAGTTGCATTGGGATTTAGAGGCAGCATTAATGATACACATATTGTCATTGATATCAAAACATATTGTTGAAAACCTCTTATTAACGAGGAAGTTGTTAGAGTGACTAATGAACAGCTGATGTGATACAAGATGGCCCAAGAAGAATGATATAGCTTAATGCCGTTCATGACATAAGGAGAGATATATTAGACACAACATGCATGAAAGGAAACGAAGATCACTTACAGTTCGATGATCTTACATCAGAACTACAGCAGTGATTCAGAACTTACAGGGTCAAGAAAACATACTTAGAAAATGGCATATTTGTAAAGAGAAGCAGCGGTGACATGATTAGTTACTGACCAAAGGAGTCTCGTCATATATCGAATCTGAGATTGAACAGTCATAATCTGGAGTTATATGTATATCATATTGTAATAAGATACGATAGGATTATATTTTAAGGGTCTTGTTATTCAGTAACCAAGAAATGCAGAGCGGCGGCAATGAAGAGATTCCGTCAGAATGAGATGGAGAATTTCAAACAAATGATGGAAACAAAAATATGCATTAAATAATAGCCCTATCTATATTGACATAAGGAAAGTACTATGCAGAATTTATGGGACACATCAGATATACCACAATGACGAAGGTTGTAAGTTTGGACACTATCATATGCAGATGCAATCAGTATAAGGAACGATCAGAATATAGAAAGGGCCATACAAACATATTATTTTCAGTGATTAGAAACAGCAACGATTTACACAGCAGAGATATTAGTCAACTATATATACCATGTTGTATTCAAATATTGAAAATGATTACACATAGTCGGGTTCGACATTCAGAGCAGTGGTTGAATATTAAACGGTGGCAAGTAACAGAGGAGTCCGATGTGTACATCAAGCCAGCTAAACATTTGCCCTGTCATCAAATTCAAACATATGTTATAAAGAATTGCAGTCAGGAAATAAACAAGCCAAGTTGATTCCCAAAGACAACAATGGCATATAAAAGATAAGGAATCATTGTTTGTATTTTAAGAAAATAAATATATCGAAGGCCCGAAAAAATAAACATCAAACATAAACGCCTTGGCCAATAGAGGAAGCGATCACGTAAAAATGAAGCGGTATAAATAAGACATTGACAGATACAAAAGAGGCGTTATTGGAGATAATACTACATATAACAACAAACAGAATCCATTTATAGTGTGACATTGAAGGACATTAGTTTAACATCATCGGTTCATTTGTAAGCTGCAGCAATACCAATTAAAGCACAGTAATTTATAGTGTTTGAAAAGTAGAGCTTTGATGATACCAATGATATTGTGCTTAAACTTGTGAAGTCAGCCATGAAAGCCAAATAGATTATTTTTAAAAGGTTAAATGGAGAGATTAAAAGATTCATTGACGGGATGTAGTAGTTTATAATTTAATACAAAAGTTCTGAAGTGGTGCAATTATAATTGTGTACAAGTATAATTAATTTTTAAGAGTTGTGAGTTTTCATTTTTTAAAAGTCACAACCTTATATGGGTGAAGATATAAATAAGACTCCTTTATTCTCAAAAATACAAGTCAGTGGCTTGGATCAGAGAAGACCAGAAATAAAAATATATATTCAGATATTATAGATCTGATATATATTTAATGAGAATTTGTAAAGAAGTGTGAGGAATCTCAAATTATATATCTACTGAAAGAGATTGGCTGATTTCAAGGCAAAAGAAATTACTCAGTTCCATCATCAGTTGTAAAAAAAACAAAGGCAGAGGTGGAGTTTCAGGTTTAACATCAGAAGTGGGAGTAAGTGCTTCTAGTGGGTTGAAGCCTACAAATTGTGAGAGTTGTAGCTTCCAGCGGGTTGGTGCTCATAAAATCGAGGTGGGAGCCTCTTGTAGGGTGGAGCCTACAAATTTGTAAAAAGATCAAAGATATATATAAGAGCAAATATTTTACAACCACAAAAATATAATCATGCCCTGCTGAGTCCTTGGTAATCCATGATGACATCCCACACGGCTTCTCTGGTACAGGTAATGGTTGATAAAACCCCGTATTCAGCTTCACTCCTTTTGTCATCTGAGACATATTCTGCAACTCTGTACAAACTTCTTGATATCTTGTTGCAACTATGGCCAATAATAATTCTCAACAACGAAAGCAATGGTTTTATCTTTACCAAAAGTGTCCAGCCAAACCTACACTATGCTTCTCCTTGATTAGATTCTCTCTCATTGAACTTCTCGGAATGCACAACTAACATCTGTCATCTGTAAATATTGTGTAGCCGACAGGGTGGTGTCATCGGTAAAGATTTTGTAGCCGACGGGTTCATGTTGTCGGTAAAGATTGTAGCCGACGGATAGATTAGTATTGTTATGTAGCAGACGGACCCCTTTGGGAAGGTTTGGCGAGAGGTATTTATACCCCGTCTGGGATCATTGTAAAGCATCCGATCTTATGAAGCATAATGTAATCTCTTGGCATATGCAAATGATAAAAGAAGTACTGTTGTTGTTCTTCTTGTTCATTGTCTGTGTGCGTTAATCAATTAATCTATGCGGTAAACAACATCCTTTGAACAACATACCATCTTAGATTATGAAATACAACCACTTTGTCCTGTCAAGTGTAACAGGTTTTGTACAAGCCTTCCAAGCATGGCCAAAATTAGGATCCTCGGGATACAAATTCTTTAGTTCCTTGAACCCAACAACCTCAATATGCATTTTCGTAAGCAAATGTTGTCCTCTACTAAGAGCATATGTAACTCTATTAGACTTTCCACTCCTGTGTTTCAAAACAAATGTACAACTCTGCAAAAACTCAACCCACTTCAAATGCCTTTGGTTTAATTTCCTTAACCATTCAAATATTGCAAAGCTTGATGATCGGTATACAAAACAAACTCCTTAGGAAGAACATAGTGTCTCCACTGTTAATGTTTTAGCGTCAAAAGAAGCAAAACATAAAATTATTTAATATACTGATAATTACTGCAACTACATGAATGTCAGCATATATATATATACATATATATATATACATATATATATATACATATATATACATATACATATACATATATATACATATATATGTATATATATATATACATATATATGTATATATATATATGTATATATATATATATGTATATATATATATGTATATATATATATATATATATATCCTTATGTTCTTGTAGTATTATGATATGGATTATCGGCAATCACTTAATATACTGTGACCAGATTTCATTGATTATCGGCAGCCTCATATATTGTGATCGGGCTCCTTAATGATATCGGGAGATATTCATATTATCATGCCACATTATAATTTGGTTATTGGGCACATACTAATTATGTAGGTTGTTTATTACTATGAAACATGCCTCCGAAGAGGCATGCCTCTACATGGCCTTTGGGCCATGTAGAGACATGACTCTTCGGAGTCATGTGTTTTGCCCAAGTATATATATGCACTCTGATCGTAGGGAAAGGCAATCAATCTACGGCATTCCAGTACCTGCGGTTAGTAAAAGGACATTTGATTAATATCGCACTTTGCAGATATATATCACCTCATTCATAACAATATACAGTCAAAAGGAAGGCAAGCTATAATCGTTGGCAAAGAAGGAAGAAATACTTTCAGCACTATTCAAGTAAGATATTCTCTACAGACACTCATTTTGTAAATGTTTTTATCTATCAGAGATCCACAAATCTTAACATGGTATTAGAGCTATACTGATAGGAAAACTATTGCAAAGTATCTATTCAATCTAAATTTCAAAAGCTAAAAGAAAGAGGTTTTAAAAACATATTATTAAAATGGTGAATCATGTAACGATAGAAGATAAGCTGGATGGAGCATCAAATTTCTCATCCTGGAAAATTAGATTATTAATAGAATTAAGAGAAATGGAATTAGAAAAATATATTGAATCAAATTTACCCATGCCTGAAAATCAATCAGAAAAAGTAACTCGGAAAAGGCATAATAACAAAGCAATGAAGATTATTATAGATTCAATAAAAGATCATATTCTTCCATCTATAGCTAATCTTCAGACTGCATTTGAAATGTTCTCCTCTATTCAAAACACATTTGAAATCAACAACACTAGTAGATTATTAACTTTAAAACAAGATCTACTATATACAAACATGAATAATGGAGAATCTATAACTTCATATTTCTTAAGAATTACTGAATTAAAGGATCAACTCGCAACTATGAATAATCAAGTTGAAGACAAGGAGCTAAGCATGATTGCTCTTAGAGGTCTTCCTCTTTCATGGGAAACTTTCATTTGAGGTTTAAGTTCACGACCTGAACTTCAGAAATTTGATCAATTAAAAAATGAATGTACTCAAGAAGAATCCAAACTAGCTTCAAGAGGACTTATTAAAAATCAAGAGGGAGAACTCAAGCACTGTATACTAAATCAAACAAGAAAAGAAAGTTTAAACATAACAAGAAGGAATTCAACAAAAATCACAAATCTCACAAACAACGTGACTGGTCCAAAGTTAGATGTTTTAAATGTGACAAGATTGGTCACTCCTATAATGTATGTCCAGAGAAGCAAAAAATTCAAGCAGCATTAGCGAAAGTTAAGGATGAAAATATTGAGAAAGTAGAAAAAGAAAATTATGCATTCTATTTAGCTCTCTCAAGTGAATTAAACACTAACCTCAATACTTGGATCATAGATAGTGGAGTTTCTCGTCACATCACTGGATTTAAGGATAAGTTTGAAACTTTCTCTAATCATGCATCAAAAGAAGTAACCATCGGAGATAACTCCTCTTATCCTATTAAAGGAATTGGTTCCTATTCTATACAACTGAATTCTGGAATTACACTTCAACTCAAGAATGTTTTATATGTAGCAAGAATCAAGAGAAACCTTGTCTCCATCTCCGGACTTGCTGATCAAGGATATAGAATTGCATTTCAAGAAGATAGCGTTCTATCTTGGCCTAAGAACTCAACTATTAAGAAAGCCATCTCCATTGGAGTCAGAGATGGGAGTCTTTATAAGCTTTGTAATAATCAAAACCCTAATCTAAACTTAACCATTAGTAATGGGCAGTCAAATTCCTTTGAAATCTGGCATAGGAGACTAGGTCATCTTAATTATTAAGCTTTATCATCTATAGGGAAAATTGTAAAAGGTCTACCCAATCTGAAAACTAATCATTTAAGTATTTGTAAGGGATGTGCATTAGGTAAAAATTCTAAGCATTCCTTCCCTAAAAGTGATCATAAATCCAAATCCATTCTTGAACTTATTTACACAGATCTCTGTGGCCCTATGTCAGTTCCCTCTCTTAATGGGTGTCTTTTCTATATAATCTTTATTGATGATTACTCTAGGAGAACCTGGATCTATTTTCTAAAGCAAAAGAAGTCATCTAAGGTCTTATCCAAATTCAAAGAATTCAAAGCTTTAGTTGAAAACCAATCAGGTCAAAAGATCAAAACCCTAAGGTCAAACAATGGGGGTGAATAAATATCTGATATCTTTAAAAAATTTTGCATTTCTATTGGAATTAAGAGGGAGTTTTTTGTACCTTATAATCCTCAACAGAATGAAATAGCTGAAAGAAAAAATAGATCTATAGTTGAATCAACTAGAGCTATGTTACATGATCAAAATCTTCATTATTCATTTTGAGCTGAAGCATCTAATACAGCTATCTACATTCAAAATCGATGCCCTCACTCCATATTAGAGAATACCACCCTAGCGGAAGTATTCACAAGCGTTAAACCAGATATAAGTCACCTGAGAATATTTAGATGTCCAGTTTATATTCACATGCCAAAAGAGAAAAGAACAAAAGTAGAGTCTTCCATGAAGAAGGGAATATTCATTGGATATAGTGAAACTACCAAAGGATACAGGATCTACATTCCTATGCAAAGAACAATTGAAATTAGCAGAGATGTAATATTTGAAGAAGACACAGCCTTTAAAATTTCTAGTAATAGTGATGAATCCATTTCTGAAGAAGATCAACCTACAGAAAATGATAAGGAGGATAATTCCAATCTCTCTTCCATGTCTAATCATAGAGAGCCTGAAAACATTAGCAATAATAAAAAGAGACCTCTTTGGGCTAAGAAAATGTTAGAAGAAAATCATGTTGAACCAGATGAAGTAATTCAGCAAAGCAAAAGGACCAGAAACCAATCTTGTTATGTTGCATTGCTATCTGAACTCATAAAATCTGAACCTGCTAATGTTGAAGAAGCACTCTCACATCAATCATTGAAGGAAGCAATGAATAAGGAATATAACTCTATATTAAAGAATGATGTATGGGATGTACCAAGACCTAAGAACAAATCAGTTGTCTCTTCCAAATGGTTATTCAAGATTAAACATACATCAGATGGCAGTATTGAAAAATGCAAGGCAAGATTTGTAGCTCGAGGCTTCTCTCAAAAAGAAGGCATTGACCATTAAGAAACATTTGCCCCTGTTGCCAGGTACACTTCAGTCAGAACAATCCTAGCAACTGCAGCATCTAAAAGATGGAAGGTGCATCAGATGGATGTCAAAACAGCATTTCTCAATGGCAAAATTGAAGAAGAAGTTTACATTGAACAACCAAAAGGATTCAATACTTATGACAGCAAAACTCATGTTTGCTTAAAGAAAGCACTTTATGGACTCAAACACACTCCCAGAGCCTGGTATGAAAGAATAGATAAGCACCTATTGAAGTTAGGATATTCCAAAAATGAAGCTGACCCAAATCTGTATTTCAAAACTGATGGTGATGATATAATTATCCTTGTATTATATGTTGATGATTTGCTAATAACAAGTGACGAACATCTCATAAAGAAATGTAAGCAAGAACTCATAGCAAAATTTGAAATGAAAGTCTTAGGGTTACTTCACTACAATCTGGGTTTAGAAGTCTGGCAACAAGACAACTGTATTATACTAAATCAGGGAAAGTATACAATTGATATTTTAACCAACTTTGGGATGATGGAATGCAAACCAATTGCTACTCCTATGGAAATAAATCTACACAAATTGAACGATGATATGAACAAATTTGAACCTACAAATCCCACTTACTATAGACAAATTATTGGATCCCTAATGTATTTGGTTGTAATAGTCTGCCTTGTTCTGCTATTTTAATGTCTATTTCTTCCATTGGAATTTGGTCAAACGATTGGCTTGCAACTAATTTTTTTTAATAGTTTCAGCTTGATGTTGATTAAGGGTTTCTCAAGATTGTTTGTGATTCATATAAGATGCAGATAGGAGGCAACCATAAAACCATATGCAGCTAATAGCAATGACCATTTATTTATTTCTTATTTCCAGATTATCAGAAAGTTACAACTACCATAATAATCATATCTTCTCATTAAACTCAACACATTATATCAATTATAGAGTTCAATGGTGGTCCATACCAATTGCAGCTATAGCCGAGTTAATAGTTCTGAGATTGCTATAGTAACTCGCAGCTACAATGATCCGGACTGCGACAGTAACTTGCTGCTACAGTACCATGCTACAGTGATTCGGCTGCTACAGTACCACGAAACAATGTTTCGGCTGCTACAGTAACTCGCTGCTATAGCACCATGCTACAGTGATTTGGCTGCTACACGAACTTGTTGCTACAGTACCGCGCTACAGTGATTCGGCTGCTACAGGAACTTTGCTGATACAGTACCGCGCTACAGTGATTCGGCTGCTACAAGAACTTTGCTGCTACAGTACCGCGCTACAGTGATTCGGCTGCTACAGGAACTTGCTGCTACAGTACCGCGCTACAATGATTCGGCTGCTACAGGAACTTGCTGCTACCATGTTGAATCTCAAGACCATATCTTTCAATGGCGTCAAGATTTCTAGCTTGAAGGGGTTTCGTCCTTCAAACTATTGAGACATAATCTCCAGAAAATTTTCCAATCTCTTTGATATTTCCAAGCATGAATAAATGAGAGCTATCCTCTTTCTTGTAATCCCTTCCTCACTTGCTCCACGCTTCCGTCTTGCCAATGTGGGATAATACATGAGTTTTAATATTACTTCTTTTTTTCTTTTACAAAGTCCATGTATGTACTCAAAAGGGGGACTCTTGATCTTTCATAAAGTGACTTTATGAAACATTATAATATTTAATTTAAATAGTCACTTTACCGTTGTAACTTCAAACATTAAAATAATATACCAAATAAACTCAAAATCCCACATATAATAGCTCATCAGAAAGAGCCCAACAAAACGCATCTCATCCTATCATTGAAAATTGAAAGCACTGCATTCCCCTATTGACTTACTAAAAATAGTAAGTCTTTCTGAAAACCCAACAAACGAACTCCGTTTGGCCTGTAATTAAATTTGACTAGGCCAAATAACCTCAAGATCCCTTTTGAAGTCCTAGTTAGCCCTTGGGACACCATACAAGAATGGGCTAACGACAACATACCTCTAGACTGGCTAAGTGGGGGACATTACATTGGTAAATACTCGTCCTGACATATGCTATGCTACTCATGCCTTGAGTCAGTTTATGTGTGCACCTAAGAAGATAGATCTACATACAGCTAAATACATATTGAGATATCTAAAGGGCTCTATTGGAATGGGAATCAAATATGACAAAATCAACATTGAACTTCTTGGATATTTAGATTCCGATTAGGCTAGAAGCTCCGTTGAGCGTAAGAGTACTTCTGGATATTGTTTCTGTCTTGGATCTGGTATGATTTCTTGGTCTAGTCGAAAACAAACTTCAGTAGCATTGAGTTCCACCGAAGCTAAATACATTGCATCTTCCTTGGGTGCTAGAGAAGCAGTATGGCTGCAAATGTTGTTATCAGATCTCTTCAAAAGACATTTGAAGCCCACTATGATTTATTGTGATAATCAAAGTTGCATCAAACTTTCATCTAATCCAGTATTTCACAATCGCTCCAAACCAAAGTAACAAGAATCGGAATCGGATCGGAATCGGCAAGGCCGAATCAAATCGTGAATCGGCCATGAATCGGAATCGAATCGGCCATGAATCGGAAAATTTAAAAAACCCTTGAAATTTAGTGAGCAACTTATTTCATAAACCCTTTATCGCTGATTCGATTCAACGATTCACAAAAAATCGTTTGGCTTGAATCGAATCGCCAAATCGCGTGAATCGCATGAATCGCCGTGATTCTTGGAACTATGCTCCAAACATATTGAAATTCTATTTCATTACATCAGAGACATGGTGAATCGAGAAGTTATTCAACTAGAATATATATGTACAAATGAGCAAACAGCTGATATCCTTACCAAGCCTCTTGCTAAAATGAAGTTGAAATACTTTAGAGAAAAACTTGGTATGATTAATTGTAATAATAAAATTTGAAATAAAATGTTTATCTTATTTGAGTTTATGCTTCTATTGGTTACTTAGTAGCATTTGATATGTAATGAAAGGTGACGATCTTTCATGGACATATTCATTTGAAGGAAGTTATTTACAAGGTGACGATCTTGTAAATAATAATCTTGTGTGTGTATTATGAGCATCTCTAGACATTGCTTAAGTGCAAGTAGAGATTATATGGGCATCTCTAGACATTGCTTAAGTGCAAGTAGAGATTATAAGAAAATCTCTGGACATTGCTTAAGTGTAAGTAGAGATCATGAGAGTATTATGGGCATCTCTAGATATTGCTTAAGTGCAAATAGAGATTATATGTGTATCATGGACATCTCTAGACATTGCTTAAGTGCAAGTAGAGATCATGAATGTGTCATGGACATCTCTAGACATTGCTTAAGTGCAAGTAGAGATCATGAAAATTTAATCACTATGGACATCTCTAGACATTGCTTAAGAGCAAGTAGAGATCATGGGATATACTTTGTATTGTTCAGAAATTTTAATACATATTGTGTTGATTACATGATGATTTTGATTTATTGATGTTTTACTTCTCCCCTGCTAAAGAGGGAGTGTTAATGTTTTAGCGTCAGAAGAAGCAAAACATGAATTATTTAATATATTGATAATTACTGCTGATTATATCAACTACATGAATGTAAGCATATATATATATATATATATATATATATATATATATATATATGTTCTTGTAGTATTATGATATGGATTATCGGCAGTCACTTAATACACTGTCACCAAATTTCATTGATTATCGGCAGCCTCTTATATATTGTGATCGGGCTCCTTAATGATATCAGGAGATATTCATATTATCGTGCCACATTATAATTTGGTTATCAGGCACATACTAATTACATAGGTTGTTTATTATTATGAAACATGCCTCCGACTCTTCGGAGTCATGTGTTTTGCCCAAGTATATATATGCACTTTGATCACAAGGAAAGGCAATCAATCTACGGCATTCTAGTACCTGTGGTTAGTAAAAGGACATTTGATTAATATTGCACTTTGCAGATATATATCACTTCATTCATAACAGTATACAGTCAAAAGGAAGGCAAATTGTGGTCGCTGGCAAAGAAGGAAGAAATACTTTCGGCACTATTCAAGTAAGATATTCTCTGCAGACATTCATTTTGTAATTGTTTTTTTCTATCAGAGATCCACAAATCTTAACATCCACTTCTTCAATGCCTAAACTATAGCATAAAATTCCTGATCATAAACAAAATATTTTCTTTTGGCATCATTCAACTTCTCACTGAAACAAGCAACAAGTCTACCTTCTTGGCTCAAAACAACTCATATTGCAGTATCACTAGCATCACAGTCTACTTGAAACACCTTGTTAGAATCTGGAAGTGCTAAAATGGGTTGCTCTATAACTTTTTGTTTCAATAGATTAAAACTCTTATCTACTCTTACAATCCACTTAAATTCTCTCATATCCTCTCTCATTGTTTCAGTCAAGGGTCCACAAATACTGCTAAAACCTCTTATGAACTTTCTATAAAAACTAGTCAGTCCATGAAAAGATTTTACCTTTGTAGCACTCTTTGGAGTAGGCCATTCAAGGATAGCCTTCACTTTCTCCGAGTCCATTTTCAGACCTTCTACTGAAACTAAAAGTCCCAGGTACACCCACTCCTTCACAAAACTGCACTTTTTCAGGTTTAACAGCAACTTTTCTTCCCTTAACTTATCAAACACCTTTCGAATATGCATCAAATGATCCTCCAATGTCTTACCAAAGATCAATATATCATCTAGGTAAACGGTGACAAACTTAACAAGAAACTCCTTCAGTACCTTATTCATGAGCCTCATGAAAGTACTTGGTGCATTGGTTAGCCCAAAAGGCATGACTAACCACTCACACAAACCTTCCCTTGCCTTGAAGGCAGTCTTCCACTCATCTCCTTCTCTTATGTGAATCTGATGGTACAAACTCTTTAGATCTATCTTTGTGAAATACACAGCTCCACTAAAGCAATCCATAATATCATCCATTCGTGGCAATGAAAACCTATACTTAATTGTTATCTTATTGTTAGCTTGGGAATCTGTACAAATCCTCCATTCTCCATTCTTCTTTGGTGCTAATACTGTTGGTACATCACATGGATTCAACTCTCTCGAATCAACCCCTTCTACAACAACTCATGCACTTGTCTATTCAACCCTTTACTTTTTGTTGGTGTCATTCTAAGTGTTGCCTTGTTTGGCAAACTGACTCCTAGAATCAAATCCATCTAGTGATAGATCTTCCTCACTAGGAGTAATCCATCAGGTACAATATGAGACACAATATCAGGAAACTCTCCCAACAAATCTGCAATTTTTGCGGGTATCTCCTCTACATCTTTGCCGTCTTTTGTGATTACAGCAAAACAGATATGTTCATACTTCATACTTTGGAGGAATTCCTTTCCATCAACAAAACATATTCTTGCAGCACTACATACATTTTCTTCTTTCTCCTTCAATGGCTTCAACTTATGTTTCACTCCATCCTTTGTCAAAGTGTAGGTATTTGCTTGCCCATCATGTACAGCATGCCTGTCAAACTGTCACGGCCTACCCACCAACTTATGACATATTTCCATAGGTATGATATCACAAAGCACCTCATCTTGGTAGCTTCCACTCTTGAATTACACTAGGCACTACTCATTGACCATGACCTTGTGGTCATCTGCACCCAGGCAATATGGTATGGATGCAGGTGTTTCTGCCTCTTCAACTTCAACTTCGTGACTGTCTTTTCTGACACCAAATTGTCAGTGCTTCCACCATCAATATCACATCACAACACTTATCTTCACATTTGTACCTAGTGTAAAACAAGCTTCTTCTTTGGTCAAGTTCATTCTCACCACTCAGCAAAACTCTTCTATTAACTAGGACCTCTCCTCTTTTAGCATCTTCAGAATGTAATGATTTGGCATTTTCATAACATGCGCAACTCTGGCCTGGCCTTCTGTTCTCCGATCTGTCCTTCTTTGGCGCTAGGAACATCCAAATGCTTTATGCCCTTCTTCTCTGCAATGAAAGCATTTTCCACAGAAACCTCCTCTTCCAGATCCTTGCCCTCTTCCTCTTCCTCTCTAATCTTTGTTGTTCTGATCATGGAAACAATTGTAATTGTTTCCCCTCTAGTTCTGATTGCTAATACTCACCTCATCCTTGTTCTTTTGATCATCATTTCGACCTCTATAAGACCATCCGCTAGATCTTCCACCTCAACCTCTTCCACTATTCTTGTTATCAAACTTTTTGCTTAGCTTCTTAATTCTTAGGGCAAACTAGTATGCCTCCTCAATACTGGTCATTCGAACTAGCCTTAGCTCGTCCAAAATGCTTAGCCTTAACTCATTTAGATAACGGGCGACTTTCTCCTTGTCATCTTCAGCATGGTCAATTTTGATGAGAACTCCGTAGAAATCGTCGATATACTCCTGAACAGATCTTTCTGCCTGCTTCAACCCTTCCATTTTCTTTAATCCACGAGAATGAACTGTAGCTTCATTTTAGCTATCATTTGATCCCATCTGGTGATTTTTTCCTTCCCTCTTTTATTGCGCTCCAATTGGATCTCTTGCTACCAACTTTTTGTGTGACCCCTGAATTTGACCTTCGCAAACTTGACCCTATCTAGATCTTCATATTCAAAGTATTCTTCCAATTCATTGATCCAATCGATCAATTCCTCTGGGTTAAGAACTTCATCTACTACCGCTAGATCAACATTTCCTTCTTCCCTTTCATCCTCACTTTCATCATTTCTTATGAAAAGATTCATTCCTATGCACACTTGTTCTTGCAATGCTTGCATTTGCTTCTAAAGGGCTTTAAAACCCTCAAGTGTAACACCTACAACTCTTGCATCTTCACGCTTCCGCTGAAACCCTAGCGCAAACTGCCTATCAATCAGCATTTTGTCTACACACTCAACCCAAACACGGTCTTGGTGCGAACTGCCTCATACTTAGCGATCTGTCCACACACTCAGGAACTTTATCTCTGATACCACTTGATGAAGGGTGCTCCCTTTAATACCTTAAGGCTTAAACACATAACCGAAACAAAGAAATAACAACAATTTTGCAAGAACAAAATATAGGCTTATTATCGCCACAAATGCAGAATTACAATATGCTAAACCACATGGACGCCTTCATTACAGCAATCTGCAAGACAAAGTTACGAACTATCACCCAGAGTTGTCCTAGACAATGTTCGGGCATTTCTTAAATAGGTAATTTTATGCAACCCGGGAAGGTTCTAGACACACAAACTTAATACCTAGGACTGACAGACCCTAACAATACATATACAATCAGCCAAATACACCTTTGACATTTATTTTGGAAGTTTTTGTCGGCCCAACTTCGAAAGGCCATAACTTTTGAACTGTTGCTCTAATTGGCTATTATAAGCACTTTTTGGAGTCCTTGACTTCTGATCTATAGGCTCGAATATGTACAAGCGCTCATCCGTCGAGTTTTCAAGTCTCATCCGAACACGTTTAGGCCTTTAACGGTGAGCCTAAAGGTTTTATACCAAAATTGCACACCAAAAATCCACAATAAGTCCATGAATACTCATGATATGGCACTGAGCCTCAACTAGCAAGCTAATATATTCAAGTTGAACATCCACCTTTGAAATTAGAACATTCCAAGCTCGTATGACTGACTTACTAAGTAGCAAGCCACCACAACAAGCAACTCTGCATTAAGACAGCCCTTATTCAAACAACTGAAAAATGAAATATTTTTGGTTGATGAAAGATTGCTTTTACACCCAAGGTGCTCCTACATCAAATGTATTCTATCTCTTGGGCAAATTGTGGTTCTTGGATGCAATTACATTTTTGCATTTTGCATTTATTTGACCAAATCATGGTTTAGAGACTCGTTTACATGTTTTACAATGCAAGTGAAGCCACCCAGCAAGTTGTTTTGTCAAGAAACAAGTGGTTTGCAAACCAAAAACATGGTTTGGAAGGGTAATTACATGTATTTCATTCAAAAATAACATGTAATTGACTTGCATCACTAAAAGATCCTATTTGCAACATGTCTATTTGATTCACTTAAGTGAATCTCACTTTAGAGGGTCCATTACATATTTACACTAACATATTTTACATATTATGTGTAAATATGTTCAAAAAGTCAAATTTCACATTAAAGTAAACCTGAACATCAAAATATACTATAAAGCATAGTTACACCGCCCTAGGGAACGGTGGGACGGCGGAATGAAAGGACAAATTTCCAGGAGGGGGGACATAGGGGCCATAATTTGGGGATGGTTGGGGGATGATAGGGAGATGGTGGCGGGGGACCGAGGGGATTGTATATACTATACATATAGTACTTAAAATGATAGTTATTTAAAATATTGCAATATAAGATATAAAAATGTAAAAGAGTAAATACTGGTACATTACATTGAATTGGAACATCGAACATTGAACATAAATAGTGAAATCAACAAATAGTCAACACTAGGACATCCTCCCTATAATATCCTTCCTTATAATTTCACTAAAAGATGTTGATTTAGTAAGCAAGCATTTTACCAAACAGTTGAGAAACACATTACTGTTGTAAATTAATGATATCCCTATATTGCCGGTTAACAATTGTTTTAATAACAACAAGATGGCTGCTCAAAAAATTGATTCAATGATTTCAATAACTCACCTTAATGGTGCATAAGTATATATAGCAAATTTCAACACTTACGAGTTGTGGACAGTAAGCAGATATTATGTTTTCCAAATATTGAGAGCATCAACGTATTAGGGAAATACATTATACACACGTGCCTGCCAAGAAATGCACATTGTTAGCCTACAAACCCGGTTTCCACTTGGAGAGTGTCGATAGCTGAAGGACAATGTGACCTTGCAGTTGTCGTGTGAGGTCTTTGTCAGACTCTCTCGAAGCTCCCAACAATCATCGTCAATCCTCTTATTTTGGTCTTTCCACTGTCTTCTACCTGTTATCTCTGCCTTGAAGAAATCTCATAAAAGTGTGTTCACTGTGGGTTTAGTTTAGGATTTCAACCACTACTTCCAGCTCCCATGTTAAACCTATCGTCGATTAATGCTTGGACAAGCCAACTAAAGCATGAACCCATGATAATGGAGAGTTAAACTCACACTAAGACTCACCTCTTCTTCCTCGGCTATGTAGTGACTGTCCTTCCTACCTGTCGTCTAGGCATAGTCCGCTAGCTGTTAAACCGTACTTGCTAATAAACTGACTTCAATCTTTTGTTCTTCCTCCTGTGGTTAACCTTCAACTTCCTATAAAGCTCCATTGTATCAACTTCGAACTTCAATTCTGAAAGTTACTTCCAGCTGAAATGGAGTTACTCTACCAACTATACCAAACTGAGAATACAAGTATGCCGTTAATACCTAGTTCTGTCAAATCTTCTGAATTGGCCACCGTCGAGGAACACTTCACAACTCAAGGGATTTCTTGGGCTTTGCGGGTTCTACCGCAAATTTGTGAAGGGATTTTCATAGATAGCAGCACCACTTACAGATTTGACACAGAGAGACAGTTTCAAGTGGTCAGAGAAGGCTCAGGATTGTTTGGACAGGTTCAAGGAGCAATGAGTACATGCCCTGTTCTAGCCATTCCAGATTTCACCAGGCCTTTTGAGCTGCAGTGTGATGCCTCAGGAGAGGGCGTAGGAGCTGTCCTCATGCAAGACAAACATCCCATTGCATATGAGAGTACGAAATTACGAGGTGTTGAGAGAACTTACAGCATCTATGACAAAGAAATGCTAGCAATCATCCACGCACTAGCTAAGTTTAGGCAATACTTAGCAGGGAGCCGATTCACAGTAAAAACAGATCATAACAGCTTGAAACATTTCCTTGGACAGAAGGATCTTAATGACAGGCAACAGAAATGGGTGAGTAAGTTACAGGCTTATGATTTTGACATAGTCTATGTCAAAGGGAAGAAAAATATCGTCGCAAATGCTTTATCCAGAAGGCCTCATTTACTTGTTGTTGGGATAGTCATGGACAATTGGAGAGAGTTGATCTTGGCAGAGCATGCCAAGGATAGTTGGGCATCTAGTGTTATTGAAGGAACTATTCAGGATAGTCGATACACTATTGTAAATGATTTGATCATCTACAAGGAAAGGATTTATTTAGTACCCGAGTCTGCTATGAAGCAGAAGATTTTGAGGGCATTTCATGATTCACCATTGGCAGGACATCTCGGATTCTTTAAGACATATCGACAGGTGAGAGAGCGCTTCACTTGGAAAGGACTCAAAACAAAAGTGCTTCAGTTTGTTAGGGAGTGCCCAGTATGTCAGCAGAACAAACAGGAACATTCATTTCCAAGTGGTTTACTACAGCCCCTACCCATACCAGAGAAGAAGTGGGATAGCATTTCCATGGATTTCATCACAGGCCTCCCCAAGGTACAGGGTCGGGATTGTATTTTTGTTGTGGTAGACAGATTGACGAAATTTGCACATTTCTTTGCGATTTCGTCCACATATTCAACAGTACAAACAGCAGAGCTATTCTTTCGAGAGGTATTTAGATTACATGGGATGCCATGGAACATAGTCAGCGACAGGGATAGTAGGTTTATGAGCCACTTTTGGCAGGAGTTGTTCAGGTTGAGTGGAACAGAGCTAACTCTGAGTACCAATTACCACCCCCAAACTGATGGGCAGACAGAGATAGTGAATAAATGGGTTGAGGGGTACCTTCGAAACTACATTGCAAGAAAGCAGAAGGCTTGGGTGAAGTGGCTGCATCTAGGGGAGTACTGCTATAATACCTCTTTCCATATGTCTATTCAAATGTCCCCTTTCATGGCACTGTACAGGTATGACGCTCCTAATTTTCTGGATTTGTTATTTGGGGACAGTAGGGTGCCTAAGGCCAAGGATATATTGCAGGAGTGTCAGGACATTATACGATCCTTGAAGGAAAATTTGCAAAGGGCACAAAATCAGCAGAAGCTATATGCTGATCAGCACAGGGTTGAGAGATCTTTCGAGGTAGGAGACATGGTGTACCGCATGTTACAGCCGTATAGACAGTCCTCTCTCAAGAGGAGTGGAGCAGAGAAATTGAAACCACGCTACTATGGACCATTCAAAGTAATCAGGAGGGTGGGTGAGGTAGCTTATGAGTTGGAGCTGCCTGCAGACAGTAAAGTGCATAACGTGTTCCATGTGTCACGCCTTAAGAAGGCATTGGGGCATAATGTGCTGCCTTCAGTAGTATTGCCACCTCTCGATGATGAGGGAAAGCTTATCTTGATTCCCGAGGCTATACTTGACTCCAGGGAGAGGGTGCTTCGTAGGCGGACTATCAGGGAGTACCTAGTAAAGTGGAGGAACCTACCAGTTGAGGATGAGACATGGGAGGCAGAGGAGATTATTCAGCATCCTGAGTTGAAATTGCTTGGGGACAAGCAATTTCAAGAGGGGCGGACTATAATGTCCCCCACTTAGCCAATTTGGACGTATGTTGTCGTTAGCCCATTTTTGTATGGTCCCGAGGGCTAACCAAGACTTCTAAAGGGATCCTGAGGTTATTTGGCCTAGTCAAATTTAATTACAGGCCAAACAGAGTTCGTTTGTTGGGTTTTTGGAAAGACTTACTATTTTTAGTAAGCCAATAAGGAGATGCAGTGCCTTCAATTTTCAGTGACAGGATGAGATGCGTTTTGTTGGGCTCTTTCTGATGAGCTATTATATGTGGGATTTCGAGTTTATTTGGTATATTATTTTAATGTTTGAAATTACAACGGTAAAGTGACTATTTAAATTAAATATTATAATGTTTTATAAAGTCACTTTATAAAAATCAAGAGTCCCCCTTTTGAGTACATACATGGACTTTGTAAAAAGAAAAAAAGAAATAATATTAAAACTCATGTATTATCCCACATTGGCAAGACGGAAGCGTAGAGCAAGTGAGGAAGGGATTAAAAGAAAGAGGATAGCTCTCATTTATGCATGCTTGGAAATATCAAAGAAATAGGAGAATTTTCTGGAGATTATGTCTCAATAGTTTGGAGGACGAAATCCCTTCAAGCTGGAAATCTTGACACCATTGAAAGATATGGTCTTGAGATTCAACAAAGTAGCAGTCCAAAAAAGCAGAACCAAAAAAGCAGGCTGAAAAAGCGGGTACGAAAAAGCTGTCCGAAAAAGCAGGCTAAAAAAGCGGGTACGAAAAAGCAGTCTAAAAAAGCAGAACCGAAAAAAGCAGGCCGAAAATGCAGTTCGAAAAAAGCAAAGCAGAAAGGGCAGCATAGAAGAGAATTATTACAGCCATCTACAACCAAGTTCTTTTGTTAGTATTGTTTTTAGAGTGTTATAAGCTTTTCAACTGTAAGTGTGCATTATACCAGCATTATCATTTTGTAATCCATGTAAATGCCAAAGTCTTGGCCATATTTCATGAGCATTGTAATTTTCATTGCAATTAAGAAGATAATAGTTGCTGGTGTCATTAAAGCAATTTAATATCATTATTTATCAGCTAGTTAGTTTGCATAGCAACTGTTTGTAAAAATGCCAGTTGGTTGTAAGTGTTCATTTCTCATGCTTAGATGATATATATGCACTGAATATTGTCAAAATTAGTAGCACACTCATGTTAGGTCATTGTGTAGTCCATTGTAGTCTTCTAGCACAAGATTCTCATTGGTGCAAATTGAAGAAAAAATCATTTGAAGCTAGCTGAAATACTACATCAGTCATACGTCCCTTGCATGTGAATTGTTTGATGAAATTCCTTGAGCTTTCATCAGCATTTTTGAGGGCAGATTTGAGAAGGGTCATTACAGAAAGATAGACCAACTAGGCGCCATTAAGGCTAGCATGGAGAAGGGGACATTACAGTCCTCCCTTCCTGGGATTGCTTGCCCTCAAGCAATCTCAATGCCAGATGCTACAAGATTGACTCGTTTTCCCAAGTAGCATCCTCATAAGGTAAGTCGTTCCAGTGAATCAGATATTCCTTGATGCCCCTGTCACACAACTCTCTCTCTCTAACCTCTATCACCTCTGCTAGAACTAATACAAGCTTCCCTTCCTCATCGAGCAGAGGCAACTCCACAGAGGGTACTATATGCTGGCCAATCACTTTCTTGAGACATGAAACGTGGAACATGTTATGAATTCTGTTGTCCTCAGGTAAATCTAACTCATAGGCGACCTCAACAACCCTCCTAGTGATGCAATATTGACCAAAAACGTTGGGCTAAATTTTTTGAGACCCACTCTTCTTCAAGGAACTCTGCCTATATGGTTGGAGACGAAGATAAACCACATCACCCAACTCAAAACTCTGCTCAGTTTGACGGCGATCAGCGTACATCTTTTGCTGATTCTGGGCCTGTAGAATGTTCTCCCGAAGAGATCTAAGGATATCTTGCCAACCCTATATCCAATCCCTTGCTAGAGGTACCCTGTTGTCCTGCAAAGCTAGGTCTAAGAATGACAACGGCTCGCTACCATAGAGAGCACGAAATGGACACATCTAAATGGACATGTGGCAGGAAGAGTTGTAACAATACTCTCCTAAATACAACCACTTAACCCAGGCTCTTTGTTGTCCTGTTACATAGCTCTGGAGATAACTTTCCTCCCATTTGTTAACTATCTCGATCTATCCATCCATGGGTGTCAACTCCGTACCGGTCAATCAGAACAATTCCTGCTAGAAAGTGCTAAGGAACTTGCGATCCCTTTCACTCACAATGGTGCAAGGAAGACCATGTAAACAAAAAACCTCCTGAAAGAATAACTCAACTACTTGAGAAGCTAACCAATCTGTTGCTATGGCGAAGAAACGAGCAAACTTTGTTAATCTATCCACCACCACAAAAATAGAATTCCTAACTTACACCCTAGGCAACCCCATAATAAAATCCATGGAAATACTCTCCCATTTATGTGTCAGAATGGGGAGAGGTTGTAATAACCCGGCTAGAAACTCACGCTCTGACTTGTTTTGCTGACAAGTCTGACATTCTTTGATATGTCGGAGGACATCGTCCTTGAGACCCTTCCATGAGAATCTTTCCCTAACCTGCCTATAGGTTTTGAAGAATCCTAGGTGTCCTATTGATGGAGAATCATGTAGAGTTTCCATAATCTTACTTTTGAGTTTAGATCACAATATGAGGTAAATACGGTCCTTATAGAAAATCACATCATCTATTACCTTATACCTGTTGTCCTGAAGTTGTCCATCCATAATCTGACATGCTTGAGTACTCTTAGAACACTCAACCAACAACTGAGATTTCAAATCTGCTGAAATCTCAGATATAGCACAACATTATGCTACTAAGGCTCTCCTGGAAAGTGCATTAGGAACTAAATTGTTCTTACCTTTGACGTACTCAATGTCAAAATCATATGCCTGAATATTGCTGACCCACTTTTGTTGTCTCTCATTAAGATCCTTCTGTTCTAGGAAGTAGCGCAAACTATTGTGATCCGTCTTAACTGTGAATTTGCCCCCCACTAAGTCCTATCTAAACTTGGTTAGAGCATGCCTAATAGCCAACATTTCCTTATCATAAGTGGAGTACAATCTTTTGCCATCTTTGAGCTTCCTACTCACAAACAATCAGATGCCTATCCTGCATGAGCACCATGTCAATACCACTCCCTAAAGCATCACACTCAAGAACAAACGGTCAAGAGAAATCCGATAGTGCCAAGACTAGGCATGTACTCATCACTTGTTTGAGCTTGTTAAAGGTCTCCTCTGCCTCAATTGTCCATCTGAAAGCCCCTTTCCATTTGAGGTTGGTGAGGGGAGCCGCTATCTGAGATAAACCTCTAGCAAACCTCCTGTAGTAAGAGCAAAGACCCATGAAGCCTCTAAAATCTAATACATTCCTCAGTGGCGGCCAATCTAGGATTGCCTGAATCTTTTCTTGATATACCTTCACCCCATCTGCACCAATCACGTGACCAAGGTAGAGGATCTCAATCAATCCGAACTCACATTTGGACTCTTTTGTAAACAACGAGAGCTCCTCCATGATACTGAGTACCTCATCTAGATGTTGTAAGTGCTTCTCCAATGTTCTGCTGAAAATTAATATGTCATCAAAAAATATTAATACACTCTTCCGCAACTACTTCCTAAAGATGTGGTTCATGCAGGACTAAAATGTAGTTGGTGCATTAGTGAGTCCAAATGGCATCACCAAGAACTCGTAGTGACCATAGTGACATCGGAAAGTTGTTTTATGCACATCCTCCTTACGAACCTGTATCTGATGGTATCCAAATCTGAGATCTATCTTTGAGAAGTAAATTGGCCCATCTAACTCATCCAGTAGCTCATCAATGCAAGAGATTGGGTACCTGTTCTTGATGGTGCTCTTCTTGAGAGCACAGTAATCAATACACATGCGTAAAGTGCCATCCTTCTTCACCAACACAACTGAAGAGGCAAAGGGACTAGAGCCAGGTCTGATGTGTCCCATATCGAGAAGTTCCTTAAACATCTTTTTATCTCCTTATAATGCCTAGGATGACGATAAGGTGTCGTGATGACTGGTTTGGCACCCTCCTCCAACTCAATGATATGCTCAAACCTTTTTTCCGGGGTAATACCTAGAGGTATGTCCTCAAAAACCCTCTGGTGCTTATCAAGCAATGTTTGAATGTCAATATGAAGCTGTTGTCTTGAGTCTAAGGTAGCCTTAGAGGAAATGAAACAATGTGTTGCCAACTCCATGTTACCATGCCTTATAATGGCCTCCATCCTGTGGGCTGAAATCAACCTGCATTCCCCTTCTGGCATAGCCTTGAGCATCACCTGTTGGCCATCCTGTAAGAACTCCAACTGCATCTTCTTGTGATCAACCGTATATTTGCCTATGATTTGTAACCATTGTCTCCCCAACATGGCATCTAGTCCATCTAAATCCACCACATAAAAATCTACCTCAAGAAGGAAATCATTGAAACGGATCAGAAGTCCTGACACCTTCCTTGCACATCTCAATCTCTCGCCTCCTACCACCCTAACCTCAAACTCAAGTATGTCATAAATTTGTAACCTCCTCTTGGTAACCCATCGTGAGCTTATGAAGTTATGCGAGGCACCTGTATCCAAGAGACGTATAATACATTGTCCTCTAACAATTCCCTTCAAATGAAAGAGGTGTCCTATGGGATCGCTAGAAAGTGATGCTATGATAGGAGGCTATCCCTAGGTACCTTCTTCCTCCCTCTAGGTGGCCAATCCTCGTTCTCCTCCTCATCACTGCCATCAACATCATTGCCCTCCTACTACTCATCCTCCTCCTCTGAAAGCACCTCTACATAATGTATCTTGCCTTTGACAACGCATCTATGATCCGATGTCCATGGCTCTTTGAAAGTAAAGCATAGCTTCTTCCTCCTGAGTTCATTATGTGCATCAAAGTACATCCTAGGAGGTGTAGCCTTATGGTGGTTTTTGTTCTTCTGGAATAAAGTGGATCCCTTATACATTTTCTTTGGGGGTTGTAATATCGAAGAGGGTGACTTTAGATTGTGTGTGATCTTAATAGCATCATCCAGAGTGTTTGGTTTAAGTACCTTAACCAAACCTCTATATCTATCATGTAAACCCTCGGTGAACAAGAATACCTTACGCTATTCTTTCATGTCCAAAACCTTCAGCGAGATCTACTAAAACTCGTCAATGAAATCATCTAGAGATCCACCCTGTCGTAACTATGCCAAATCCCTGTAATAGACCTCTATATCCTTCTTGTCAAAGCGAGTAATCAGCTTAGAGTTGAAAGTCTCATAGGACGTAATGAGACCATGATCCTGGGTGACCAACCCGTGATGCCACTAATCATATGCCGCCCCTTCTAAGTGCATAGTAGCAAACCTGATCGCTTCTATCTCTGACATAGGTTTAAGTGTTAGGTAAGTCTCTAGCTTGTGAATCCAAGCTCTTGCAGATGTCTTACTGCTGCCATCAAAAGTAGGGAGAGATAATTTGTTCATAGCATGCTTTAAGTCTCAGTTTGGTGCTCTAGGTCTCCTATCCTGTTGTTGTTTATCTGACTCCCTTCTTTGATTTAGATATTGGACAAAGGACATATTTTGTTTAATTGGATCAGGAAACAAATCTCATTCATCATACATTGCCATAACATTGTCTAGCAGTAAGTTTGGTGCCGCTAGTGGTGCTACCTCTTCCTGTGCATTAAAAACTAGCATTAAAGACTTGTCAGTGTTTTGTGTCGGAGCCCTAACAGCTCAGGGTGATCCTACTACACTACTACCTCCACTGTGATGGCTCGGAGCTCTCCTGTTAACAAGGGTTAATTGTTGTATATTAGCCGCAAGTTGTTGAAGTGCTATTCTGCCCATCTCTAATAGCCCACAATGTTTCCCTTACTTCTTGATCCGGTTCAACTTCATTACGTGCCATTTGAATGTTGTTTTCTTGTTCAATCTAATCAACCTATATAGCATGTTCAGTTTGTTCACCTGTTCCAAAATCAATTCCTCATCCACTAAATAACTATCCTCAATATCAGTCTGTTTGGAAGACTCTACTTGTTCCAGTTGGAGGTGACTAAATTTATAAAGTTTTTTCCTCATACCCCGCTATCATTTTATTTCCTATTTATCCCACAAGATGGCAGGACCTATAGCTCTGATACCACTGTAATATCCTTCCTTATAATTTCACTAAAAGATGTTGATTTACTAAGCAAGCATTTTAACAAACAGTTGAGAAACATATTACTGTTGTAAATTAATGATATCCTTGTATTATCGGTTAACAATTGTTTTAATAACAACAATAGCTCTGATACCACTGTAATATCCTTCCTTATAATTTCACTAAAAGATGTTGATTTACTAAGCAAGCATTTTAACAAACAGTTGAGAAACACATTACTGTTGTAAATTAATATCCTTGTATTATCGGTTAACAATTGTTTTAATAACAACAAGATGGCTTTTCAGCAAATCAATTCAATGATTTCAGTAACTCACATTAATGGTGCATACGTATATATAGCAAATTTCAGCACTTACGAGTTGTGGACAGTAAGCAGATATTATGTTTTCCAAATATTGAGGGCATTAACAAATTAGGGAAATACATTATACATACATGGCTGCCAAGAAATGCACATTGTTAGCCTACAAACCCAGTTTCCACCTCAAGAGTGTGGACAGCTGATGAAGGAGAGTGTGACCTTGCAGTTGTCGTGTGAGGTCTCTGTCAGACTCTCTGGAAGCTCCCTGCAGTCACCGTCAATCCTCTTATTCTGGTCTTTCCACCGTCTTCTGCCTGTTATCTCTGCCTTGAAAGAATCACGTGCGGGTGTGTTTACTGTGGGTTTAGTTTAGGATGTCAACCACTACCAACTCCCATGTTAAACCTGTTGTTGAGGAGGGTTTAGTTTGGAGGAGCTGACTAAAGCATGAACCCGTAATAATGGAGACTTAAACTCACAATAAGACTCACCTCTTCTTCCTCAGCTATGGAGTGACTATCCTTCCTGCCTGTTGTCTAAGCATAGTCCACCAGCTGTTAAACCATACTTGCTAATAAACTGACTTCAATCTTCTGTTCTTCCTCCTGCCATTTCAGCTTCACCTTCCTATAAAGCTCTAATGTATCAACTTCGAACTTCAGTTCTGAAAGTTACTTCAACTGAAACGGAGTTACTCTGCCAACTATACCAAACTGAGAATACCAATATGTCTTTAATACCCAGTTTTGTCAAATCTTTTGCATGTGCCCGTACCTTATAATATCAGAATCTGTTACTTGCTGTGGAGTCCAATAGACTGAAAATATGTGCATCAATTCACTTTTATCTCTGAAAAAAACAACATGAGTACTAGGTTTGCATCTAGTCTCATCACTTTCCTTAAGGGGTTTTGTCCTTGGGAAAAATTCCAGTCACATTTAAGCAACCTTTCGGATTTATAGAAAATATCAAATATTCGTGGTGTTAATCCCCATTTTTTGAGCACTTAAACCTTAATATCTTTTGACTAACAACTTCAATTAAGTCCTGAGATATAGCGAATTGAAGGTATGAACGAAATCAAGAGATTGAAGGAAACAAAAAGACTAAAACAATCCAAATAATCACTTAAAAATGCAAAAGGGACTTTGGAGGTCTCAAAAGTCAAGTATAGGCTAACAAATTGAAAAAACGGACAAAGATTTGATGACAACCTTCAATTATATGTTTCATTAGATGAATTTGTGGCAATTGTTTGATCAATTTTTGCCAATCAAATTATCCTAGAGAAATGCAAAACTCAATAGGAAAAGTTTCGTACTGTTGCCTCAAAATGAAGGACAACAGTTCCTTCAAAAAAGTGAGCCGAGTAGACCTATCTGTTGTTCGTGAAGGTGCTCTTTGCACTCTCTGTGATCCAGCTACACTCCAATCATCACCCTAATCGTGGTAGTATCTCCTAGGTGCAATCAACTGCTGCAGAGCTGCTGTCAGCTGCTATAATACCCCAGTTACTTGTTGTTGGCCAACCTATAAAATCTCTCAAAGTCTCTCACTTCCGTATCAGGATCTATATCCTCATTTCTCTTGTAATTTCTCTGCGGAATTTCTTCTTCCCTGTCACCCATGGCCGCTAACGGTACATCTGTAAATGGTTGTCTTCTTGCTAATTTTCTTCTAGCCCTATTTTTCTGCGTGTATAGTATCTATGGTGACTTTTCATGTGAACCCTTGACCCTCCAGTATGGCGGAATTAAGGATTTAATACCAAAGTAAGAACCCTTCAAGAATCTAACTGTTGAACTGTCTATACTTGTTTTTGGTTTTTATTGTTTTCCACTTTTTTGTTGTTTTTCAGATGGTTTGACATAAAAAGCAATACATATGTTGAATTAAAACTTCTAAAATTTGTAAATTAAATTCTATGGAACGAAACAGTAGATATCAATTATTCTTCTTCATTATCTCATAGAGAAAAAACTTGTTACAATCAAATGGCATACCCAGATAGTGGAAGAAGCCCTTTTAACAAGTGTTGGTTTCAAAGGCAAGTCAAGAATATAAATCCCTTCACCAGTCAACAGAAAAACCTTTAAGAGATGATGTCAAACCCTGTTGTGGCCCTAGATGTTTTTTCTTATAATTTTTATTGAACTTTTTGTGCCTCTTTCACCAAAACTGAACAGTATATGTAAGAGTAGGTAGGACAGATGATGAACCAGCAAAAAAGAAATGATTTCCAACCACTGTAAACAGCAAATAGCTTCACCATCTGATGCCCTCAATCTGTCATAAAATATGCCTTCTATCTATCAATAAATTCTGAAATTTATTTCTCCAATCGGTACAATGCTGACCTCTATATGAAGCCACCCCAATAAGTTATATTGGGTGAATATTTCACACCCTCTGACTGCTGCGACAGAGAAGAAGAAGCGCTCCAATGCCGATAAGTTTAAAACTCTGCTGAAACTCCCATGCTCCAAAGAAGAAAATACTAATTCAACAATCGACATCATAATAATAAGAATGAGCACTAAAGTCCTTTTTATTCTATTCTTGTGAGAGCTCACACACTTTCTTGGACAATAAATGATATATTCCCACTTTTAATTTTTTGCTTGAAACTCTATAGTTGGTGCACAAATAATTCCTTTAAAATTAATTGTTCAGTTGGCCCCATCTATGATAACTTGACCCTTCACTTAAGTGACTTAAGTAACTTAAAAATACATGATCAAGAGTCAAAACTATTAATATTTATTTTAGCCAAATAAATATTAATATCTCCATTATTACTCATTATCTTTGCACACCATCTGAACTGGGAGACATGATCAAGCCACATATGACCATACACCATTTCTAAAATTAAAAAGGGTCCCTCCCTGAGCCTCTCAAAACTTACTATAAATATCAATTACTACCTACAGAGTCCTTGAGACCTCAAACAAAAGCCAAACTTACAAAATTCTGACCACCGAAGAAGATGCATTCCTCATAGGACCCTCTAACCAACTTCACTAGCCTATAAGGGTCAATGATAGGCTAATCGACTCTATTGATTGATGTCAACTAGAAGGAGACATCACAGCAACAGGCATGGATTGTGACATTAAATTGCATGATTCATGCTATAATTACTAAGTTGCACAAGTAAAATCTCCCCCCCCCGACCTGCAAGTTCGGATCTGATTCGAACTTGGTTCGACCAGGGTTCCAATTTTTGCGATCTAGTTTAAACCAAGTTCGAACTTGGGTGAACTAGGCCAAAAAATCAAAGTAAGTTCAAACCTATTTAGAACCACATGCTTTCTAAGCCCCACAGACGGCAAAAAAGTGTTTTTTTTGCAAAATTTATTAACTTGTTGGCATCCACAACCCTAAAAGGTTGTTGTGAAATGATTTTGGTGGCCTCTCATTGTCATATTTTGTGGCATCTCATTGCCATTTTTTGAAGAATTTGATGCCAACAGCATTGTTGGTGCTGCTGATCCCATTGGTCTTAGCTCTATTGCGGAGTCAACTAATGTCAGAGAAAAAGAAAATGAAGAAGATAAAAATTAAAGAACTTAGAATATTAATAGATTTTTATTCCATTAGTTGAAAAATGACTTTGAAACAATGATAATCGAACTTGATGCTACAATTTATTTTTAATGTTTTGAATTTTTGATGTTGAACTATATGATGGTATGAGCACTATGACTATATGATGGTAAGATCACTATGATTACAAGTTTATGGTGTGTATGTTATTCAAATGTTTTTATGCTACTATGCTACATTCTAATTCTAACTCATACTTCATAAACATGTATATATACATATATTTTTTATAATTTTTATATGTTTTGTACTAACGAACCCAAACGAACCCAAACCCCTTTCCAAAATTTTGACGAACTTGCAAACCGGTTCTCAAACTTCGAACTTGGAACCGAACCCTAACCGGTAACTTAGTATAATTACTGCAAACACTTACTGAAGTTACTTTAGCTGGAAATTTTTGTATGCTATTGTGTATATGTTTCAATGGCTGTGAGCACAAGAAAGAGCAATTTTTTTGCTTAATTCATTGTATCTACACTATCAAACTAACTGGATCGGTTGATGTAAATGGCAACTCAAAGATTACCTGACGAAAATTGATGACTATAGCCGTGCAGTGCTTGAACAATTTCTGCAATAGCCAAGGTGGCTCCATGCCGTAGATTCAAATCAGTAGAAATTGTACAAGGTATAAGCTTGTCCAGCACCATTCCCCCAAAGAAAGCTACGTCATATTTCACTAGAGAAGCAAGAGCCACTGCTGCCAGTTCCCGTAAGCTTTTATCCTAGAAATACAGGAATACCAGAAGCAAAATCAATGCAGGTCCAACATCTATTGAAGCGCAAACCCAAACCATTTCTGCTGCATGATATTCAAGAATTAACTTAATTATTTGTTACACAATTTGGTAATATGCTGATATACATAATTTATTTTTGTTATATTATATTTACACTCAGAAAATCATTATATCAAATCAAGATCTTGAAACTCTGAGAAAAGAATGAAAGAGACATGATAATTGCTGAAACCCTGATTAAAAAACATAATCCAATTTGCTTTCCATGTTCTACTGTTCCAAAATGCAAACAATTTGGAATAGTAAATCTTCCTATATTTCTGGCACTGTTACTGCAATAAATTATCAGTGCCTGCAGATTAGATAAGAGAATATAAAAAAATGAACAAAAATGGGTGGATAATTCATACTGTCTTTACTAAAAAAACAATAAAATGTCATTCTCATTTATCAAAATGGAAAGTAAGAAGGAAAAATAGAAGTCAATTATGTAAACATAACAAGATTGAATAAGAAATGGAGGCAGCATGTGAAAATAAAAAACTTCCAGTGATAAAAAAGTTGTTAGGATTTCCTTAATATGAAGTGGTTTGAACCAACAACTCATTGAAGATGACAATTAATGTAAACATGCAGAGTATCTAAAGTGTTATTTTAAGATAATATAGAATAGAAATCAAAATATTCCACCACAAGAGAGAACATAAGTCAATAGAAATGGGCATATGAAAGTGATAATTGGCTGCCATGTATGTAACTCAAAATATACCACAAAAATTAGCATAGTCAAAAGCCCTTCAGTGGCATCACTTCAAATTCATTATTATCAAAGTATTCCTAAATTCTACTACATTTCATAATCAAACTTTCATATTTTCCTAAAACCAAGAGAACGTCACATGCATAAAACTCAAAACATAAAACCAAAACCCCTTTAGTGGCATCATGTAAAGCCGTGACTATCAAATTAATCTTTAATTGTATGTAGTTTTCACTATCAAGCTTCCTTATTGACTCAAAAGTATGTTATAGCTTCTTATGCTTTTCTTTTAAAAAATTCACCAAGTACTCATTGCATCCTAAACAATCCACCCCAAAAGTAAATTTGGCCTATTTGTAGCTGGAAATAAATGGTAGACTAAAGAGGGAGAACATGACCTGTATGAGGTGCTTGTGACAGTATCACCGTCATGCCTTGTAATGTCCTTTATTGTGGGGGGGCACCTGGACATCTCCAGTGGCAAGCAAAAGAGGCACATGAAAGATTAAAATGTTTAAGGCATTTTTTTCATATTTTAATGTTTCTATTTTTTATTATATTGAGTTCTGGGGCCCATTCCTTCCTCCTCCTTTGTTTAAAAGCCTTCTATTCTTCATTTTTATTCACATTTGCATTTCTCAGTGTTTGCTGCAGCAAGAAGAAGAAGAAGAGTGAAGTGCTAAGATAAGGGTTTGTGTAAGAGTGAAGAAAGTGTTTGCAAGTGAAAAAGGAGAGCCTAGGAGCAAAAAGAAGAAGAAGAGGAGGGTTTGCCATCTTGTTGAATAAGTTTTTCAAGCAAAAGGTGGGGTTTTTAACTTGTTTTTCTGATTTTCAAATGCATGTTTATAAATTATTTCTCAATGTTTTTAGTTCTAAATATGTGTTGTTTCATTTTGTTATAGTTATGATTATCATTCATTCGTTGAATCATTTATAAATATTAAATAATAGATTAAGATTCTTGATGTTTCAATGTTTCATTTTGCAAATTCTTGTTATTTAGTTTCAAATTTTAGAAAATTTAAAGTAGGGCATAAGGTGAAAGTTTGTTTATTTAACTTTATTAAAAAAATTCTCATTTTGTGAAATGCAATGTCAAAATGAGCTCCCACATTAATACTCATAGTGATAATGAGATGGAATTTCATTCAGATAGTAAATGTGAATCAGAATATGAACATGAGCCTGAGGTTGGGGCTGAGGATGATGATGACACCATTCAGAGGGATGAGCATGAGAGTGACATTGGGGCTGAGCCAAATCAGCAAGGGGCCCAAACTAGTTCCACTTCCATGGGTACTAATTTTATACTATCTGGTACTCCATATATTGATTGCCCCTCCCAATCTTTGGCAGAGTGAGCTAGGGGCAAGTTTGATCCAAAACCTCCCTTAAAACAATTTGCCACTAGAATAAAAAGCGGATCAAGAACAGGTGGCACAAGAAAGTGGAGAAGCAATATTTGTGGTGATGTATGGTATGGTAGCATCACTAGAGCGAATGTACACTTCCTCTTTTGGATTGGTAAAGGTGTCTTACCATGTAAGTTTTTTACTGAATCCAAAAACTTGAAGTTTAGAATTGAATTCAACAAGCTTTGGGGAGTTTCAGAGGACTTGGGCCTTCCAGTGCTTACTACCTTGGCTAGTAGGCAGCAGATTCAGACTATACAGAAAGTGCATGAGCAACAAAAACAGGGGCAACAACACCGACACGTGTCTTCTTCTAGACCACAGCACAGAGCTGCATCTACTACATTGCTAGGGGCAGCCTCTGCACCTTCCTCTACTTATAGCTCTATGTGTGTAGCAGCAACCCAAACGAGCAAGGGAAAATGCAAGGCACAATCTAGTAACAACCACCCCATAGTAGATTTGTTTGTAGCCCAAACGAGAGATAAGTTAGATGCATGCATTGGGAGAATGTTATTTGCCAATGGCGTTTCACTTCATATTGCTTAGTTTCCTTATTTTAAGGAGGCATTTCAGAATGTAGCGAAGGCGAGGTTACTATCATATGTGCCGCCAGGTGAGCACAAATTGAGGACTAAAATCTTGGATGATGAGTATTCCAAGATTAGTGAGTCCATAGAGACTATGAAAGCTATTTGTGAGGAATCAAGGTGCAGCATTATCATGGATGGGTGGACAGACATTAGACACTGTCCACTCATCAATGTCATAAACACATGTACATAGGGCCCATTTTTTCTTAGGGCGGTTGATTGTTCAAGGCATCGAAAAGATGTTTATTTTCAGTTTCAGATTCTTCGGAAAGCTATTGAGGAGATTGGGCCACAAAATGTGGTCCAAGTAGAGACAGACGCAGCTTATGTGTGCAAAGTTGCATGAAGGCCTATTGAGGCTACATATCAGCATATTTGGTGGATTCCTTGTGTGCATGCTATGAACAATGCTCTAAAGGACATGGGGAAGATTAGTTGGATAAAGGGAGTGGTGAGTGATGCTAGAGATGTGCAAATGTATATCTGCAACCACCATACCTCAGATGCACTATTTAGGAGCTTCGCCAGAAAGGAGTTCCTGAAGCCAGTTGAGACACGGTATGCATCCTATTTCATTCTCTTGGAGAGAATGCTTGAGTTGCAGGAGCCACTCCAACTAATGGTTATGCTGAATGAATGGAATAGGTAGGATGGTTCCAAGTCAGAATAGGGGATAAGGGTGAAGGAAATAGTTAAGAGTGATGTATTTTGGAGTGATGCAAAATACATTGTCTTTATCATTAGGCCAGTCTTCAAGGTGATCAAGTATGGAGATGGGGATGCAGCTATACTTGGAGAGGTGTACAAGTGCATTGATTCTATGCTTGGGCAAATGAGGGCAATTGTGTGAGAGGACCCCACATTAGCCTTCTACAATGACCTTGAGATAGCGGCTAAGGTTCGCACTGAGTGGACCAAATTTGCTACTCTTAGGGGTTACAAGCAAGCGACAAGGGTAGATATCAAGACTATGGCACAAGAGGATCCCATTTTGTGGTGGTCAGCTTATGTAGTGAAATCTACAACGTCCACACTAGCTATTCGTTTGTTGTCCTAGGTATTTAGTTCCTCAACTTGAACCTATTTAAGTTTTCATTGTTCATTGTTCAATGATCATTTTTCAACTTTGTTTACCATACTGGGGTAAAGAAATTAATGCATACAGGCAATAGATAAGAACAATAGAACTCCTTGTATTACTCGCATATGTCAAAGACATTACATTATGCTTACAATGATTACAATGATCCCGGAGGGTGTATAAATACTTTCCGAGGAACCTTCTCGAAGGGGTTCATCGGCTACATGACAATTATTGAAGGGCCCGTCAGCTTTGTGACAAGAACCTTCCCGAAGGGACCTGTCGGCTACATAACAATAACCTTCCTGAAGGGCCCATCAGCTACACAGTATTTACCAACGACATACATCCTTACCCACACCCTGTTGGCTACACAATCTTTATCGACAACATCATCCCCCCCAAAAGAAAAAGTCGTCTCCGGATGACAATTACAAAATATCTGAGACAGATTAACAAAACGGAGTATTGACTACTACAAAAAAATAGATTTGTTTCTGTCACACCACTTTCACATGCATCCTGTGCCTGCAACAAACTAGTCTCCAAAGCATGTTGCATCTGTAGCCTTTGCTAACACAATATTGTTTCCTTAATCAAGCTGACCTTGATAGCCACCTGTGCTGCTCTCTCTGCTTCCAACTCCTGAGTACCCTGAGCCAAGTGTTGTTGTATTGCCTTCAACTGGATGATCAACTCCTCCCGAGCTCTCTATGCATCCACCAAGATAGCTTCACGTCCAAAACGTGCTCCAAGTGCCTCAAAGCATAACATCCTTCTCGAAATGTTTGCTCCAGTGCTCTCTCCCTTTGGCACACTATGCCTACAACAGCTCTAGGTCTCATCAACTGGTCACACTTCCCACGATTGATAACCGTAACGACTAGGGGCAATGCCCCCAACAGGAACACACTATTTTTGTGATTTTCTTCTAATCCCACACTCTTTATGGCAACCGCTGATGTTTTACTACCTTCTTATGTCTTTCCCTTCCCTTGGGCATCGTCCGTTATGCATTTTGAACATTTTTTATCTGTCGACTTTTTTTTTTTGCTCCTCTATTTCTTTGTGACTTTGTAAATCCAACCCTTGGCGACCAAAATCAAACATTTCTGCCCTAGCTTCCCTTTGACAGAGATGCAAAATTTCTCTAGGACTCCTCTCCTGCACTGCCAATGTACAGCTACACCCTGGATTGCTTTTGCCATAGCCATCTGACTGCAGGGTCCGTACGGATATAAGACTACAGAAGAAGCCGTGCATGCCTTGAAAAACTGTACCTTCCTTCAGTAAGAGATTGCACGAATGCAACAATAAGAATCTGTATGATGATAATGTAAATATCTTAACCCTGCTTGAAAGTCCGTATGGTGGTGCTAATTCGAAAGTGCATCAACCAGAGTAGTTAACCTTCAAATCCGTACAGCAGCAACCAAAACACTTAACCTGTAAATGCGTACGGCAATAGAAAACATAACCTTTGAATCCGTATGAAAGAAAATAGAGACAACCTCGAAATCCATACAACAGCAGGCAGACCATGTACTCTTCAAATCCGTATGGCATGAGGTCTCTTTTTCTAAAATTTAAAAAAAAAAAAAAAAAAAAATTGTATGACCAATGTAACCTCTGTACAGTAACTATCAGGCCATCTCTAGTTACCGTACGATGCAAAGAAAAATGCTTTCGTTTGGTAGAAAGGATCGTACGGGCAAGGGCCATACGGCTGATGCTATGTCTCCTTAAATCACTATAAGTGACTCTTCACACCGTACGGTGATACACTCTTCAAGCTGTACGGCAATACACTTCTTCAAGCGTTATGATGTAAAGATGTACGGTGCAGACACCGTACGGTACTTCTCTTTCTTTCTTTCTTTCTTTTTTTTTCAATTTTTTCTATTGTTTTTCCATTTTTGTTTTTTTTCTTTTTTTCTTCTTTTTTTTAATTTCTTACTTCAATTGTTCGTCGATGGGGGACTATTCCCTTCATGATAGATTTTTAACTCTGACCCATTCATCATGTCCGATACTTCCTTCCCATCAAGCGTCCATAAATTGATCGCCCCGCTATCACCATCTTCCCTGACCTTGTACGGTCCTACCCATTTGACTCTAAACTTTCCAGGTTTGATTTCATTCTGTCCGCTATACTTCAACACCAGCTGTCCCAGTTGAAACTTGTTCAATTTGAGGTGTTCATTATGCCATGCTTTGCGCCTATTCTGTATCACCTTCGTGGCCCACTGTGCTTGCAATCGTCACTTATCAAGTTTATTTAAGTTACACAATCTCTCCCTCAAGTTTTCCATATCGCCCAGTTTGTTTCTGACACTCGGTACTATGAATTCCGTCAGTTGCCACTCCTTGCTGTCAATAACTGTATTCTTGATTTTAGAACCATCACTCCATACCGCTGCAACTTTTATTAAACCCTTCCTCTTTGTTTCCTATGTAGACTGTATGATGTATCTTCCTTGCTGCCGGCACCTTTCTACTATATTTGTGGTTCGACGTAACATTTCCTTTCTGCGCAATCGTACAATGGAATCTTTCCTTTTTCTGGGTTCGTACTATATGTTCTTCCCTTCAGCTTTTGTCATAACCACCTTTCCTTCAACTGCTTCTCTGTATTCCTTCGGCCATTCACTTCCCTCTTCTTTCTCACCTTCGTCAACCATTAGCATATTACAGCTTGGAAAGAGCTTGTCATGTCCCCATTTTGGAGGCAATTTGATTTAATTAATTTAATTAATTAAGTTGTCCAAAATAATGAATATTTTATGAGCATGACTAATTAATTATTTTAATTAAATAAATAAGTGATATTGAGTTAATTATTTATAAAGTTATCAAATAAATAAATATTAAAAGGTAACTTTATATTTAATTAATTTAATAAAGTGACTTGAATTATAAAATATTTTATAAAGTCACTAATAGATAAAATAAAATAATGTTCTAGAAGTTTCTGGAGAAAGTGGAGGAAAAAGAATAAATAGGCACCCCGGGCTTCATTCTAATCATCCAAATTTGTTGTTGTTGATGTTGATGTTTGTTGATGTGCATTGTGGAGCCTAGGGTTTCTACAGTAGTCACAATTGGCCATTGAGAACGAAAACTCTCAATTGGTACGCAATTTTGAGGGTGTGAAATATCACTTGAATTATTGCAGCTGGGAGGAAGATACTTCAGTCTTCTATTTGTGCTACATTGAGAAAAAATATTTGTGGCCATTGAGAACGAAAACTCTCAATTGGTATGCGATTTTGAGGGTGTGAAATATCACTTGAATTATTGCAGCTAGGAGGAAGATACTTCAGTCTTCTATTTGTGCTACATTGAGAAAAAATATTTGAGTACAAAAAGCAGGCCGAAAAAGCAGTTCGAAAAAGAAGGCCGAAAAAGCAATTCGAAAAAGCAGTTTGAAAAAGCAGTCCGAAAAAACAGGCCGAAAAAGAAGAACTGAAAAAGCAGGCCGAAAAAGCAGGTTCGGAAAAGCAATCCAAAAAAAGCAATCCAAAAAAGCAAATTCGAAAAAGCAAAGAAAATTATTACAGCCATCTACAATCAGGGGCAGCAGCTAGAGAGGCACGACTTGGGCACTTGAGGAGGTTATTTTCTGTTCAGTGGTATTGCAATAAACCTATGCCAGGTCTGTTGTGTATTTTCATAGTTGCCTTTCACTATAGAGTGCTGTTGTAATTGTCATTTCGTATCAGACCTATCATTCATTAATAGATACATCATTCATTTTTACATTCCTCACAATGGTATCAGCTATCCATGGCTTTAGTTGTATTTAATCATGCATGTGATTAGCGTACTGCTATAGGGGAGTATTGAAGTTAGATATTTAGTGTTGCATTAGTTTTCATTGGCAGCTGTAGGTGCATATTACGTTACCAGCAATCATCATATTTTGATATCTTTGTAAATGCCAAGAGTCTTGGCTAACTTAGTATGAATATTGTATTGGATACTAATTCTCAATCAAGGAGATACAATTGCTGGTCATTAATAGTTGTCTTTGAGTGTTAATATATCATTTTTTTTATCAGCTAGTTAGCTTGCATACCAACTGTTTGTTAAAATACCAGTTGGCTGTAGGTGATCATTTTCACGATTAGAACTCATATATGCATTCACTATTGCCAAAATTAGTTGCACATTCGTATTAGGTCATTGTTTAGACAATCTGGAGTCTTTTTCTAAGCATTCTATTTGAGGCAAATCCAAACAAGAATCACTGCAGCAATCTGAAAAGTTATATCAGTCAGATGACCCTTGCTTGCAAAGTGTTTGACGAAATGTCAAACAACTAAAATATAAAAAATTTTGGTGTTGGAAGAAGTTATAACCTATTGGGGTTATTACAGAGCTCGTAATCCTCCATCTGCTAGTGGAAAAGGTCATTCAACGAGTCTAGGTCGTCCTCATCTGACCCTCCTTCCAGTCTCAATACTCCCTCTTCATTAGGTTCCATTCTCTTCTTCCCCTCCTCATCATTCTCGCTTTCACCTTTTGAGTCTAAAGATGCTACCTCCTCACCTACCATTTGTGTGTGCAAGTCAACTATGAATCTTCTACCTCCGCGCTCCATTGATAAAGTATTCTTCTTTCTCTCATACTTAACCTTTTCTTGTATAAGCCATCCTCGGCCCAGAATGGCGCCATATCCTCTCCTCTTCAGCAGGATGACGACAAAGTAGAGCAGGAACGACTGTGTTCCGATAGTCACCGGTTGTGCCATCAGGACTCCCAACAGTTTGATCTCGTGCTGGTCTGCCGTTAATAATTGAAACGTAGGTGGCCACAACGTCGGTTGTCCCAACCTCTTCCAAGTATCCTCCAATAACACATTCACAACAAACCCTCCGTCCACAATCATGTCTATTAGAACAGTTCCCAAAATTCCCATCTTGACAACTGCCAAATGTCGTCCCGATGAGAGGGCTAGCAGCATTGGATCCTTTGCACTTGCGCCACTTTCCTTCTCTCTTCTGTCCGTTGTACTTGCTCCACTTTCCTGCTCCCTTCCGTGTTCTCCTAATAGTTTAGCAGTTGGAGCGATGTTTGTGAGTGTCAATCGGAGTTGAGGCATTGTGAGTAGCAGATTGTTTATTTTGACTGGTACTTGAATTTGTAATGTTTGCCATACGATGTTCTGTTCCATAAAGTTCCTTGCTGAGGTACCGGTAGTGTCCTTCAGATGTGTTTTCTCCGCCTGCGTTGCTTTCTAGATTTCTACCCATGCTTCCTCCAGTCTCTTCTTTTCTTTCGTCGAGTCAGGGTATAGTTTTGCTTGCTTCCGTGTGATGGCCAGAACCTCCTCTTCATCCGTCCCAATGGTGATCAAATTTACTCCCGACTTCGAGCACTTGGCACCTTCATGATCGTTGGGTCCGCACCATCTACATAATAATTTTGGTGTGTTTGTCGTTGTACAGTCTCGAGCAAAGTGGCTCCACAAATTACATGCTCGGCATTGAACAATCGATCGGCCGTTCGCATCATACTGAATTCAATTTCTACTGCCATTATTATTGTTGCCATTGTTGTTGTTTTGACCTCGTCGATTATTTTTGTACCCTCCCGACATAGCACCCTCCGTACTGATGTTCCCACTCCCTCCTGACGCAGAAGCCTCTTGTGTCAGGAACACTTGCTGAGGTCCTCTTGTTTTCATATTGAAAGGGCATTCCTTTGTGGAATGTCCCATGATCTGGCAAATCTCGCAGAATTGCTCCTTTGGACAAGATCCCTTCGTATGGCCTTCTTACATTCCGTGCACCATAGGTTGCTTCCCTTCGTTTCTTTCTGCACGTTCTTAAATTCCTTCATCATACGAATCATGTCATTCTGGAGAGCTCGGACCTTCTTGCTGTTGTTTTCATCATCGCTGCTCTCCTCTTGTGAGGATGCGTTGTCATCTGAATCAGACGAGCTACTCTTCTTCTTTTTTGTCTTCTGCTCGCTTTCTAAGTTCATTGCTCAATTGTATGCTTCCATGTATGACGACGACAGCACAATCTCCATCTTCTTTCGCAATTTCGAGTGTAGGCCTTAATGAGCCATCTTTTTTGCAGCCCGTCACCCAACTTATTTTCCATTTTATTTATCAAGTCTTTTAATTTCCTAGCGTAGACTCGGACTGTTTCATTTTTCCCCTGTTTTGTATTGTATATCTCTGCTACGATTTCGTTGTCGTTGCACAATAGTTGAAATTCCATAATGAACTCCTTTTTGATGTTGTCCCAATTGTTTAACTTCTAGGGATCTGTATTGGCGAACCAATCAATTGCAACACCCCGTAGGGTGGCTAGAAACTGCCGAACCCATTCGTTTGTATTTGTTATTCCATTCGCCCTCCAAATTGTTTCGCATGTTTTACAATGTCGGATTGGATCGGCTACTCCATTACCATCAAATTTTGGCAACTTTTCCTTTGGTCCTGCCATTAATACTGGATGTTGTGTAGAGGCACTATTTTGTACTGCAACACTGACATTCTGTACTTCAGCACCAACGCTTTGTATTCCGACACCAACGCTCTGTATTCCAACACCAATGATTTGTAGTCCGGCACCAATGCTTTGTATCCTGACACCAACGCTTTGCACTCCAGCACCAACGCTTTGTATTCTGACACCAATGCTTTGTATTCCGACACCAACGTTCTGTATTCCAACACCAATGCTTTGTAGTCCGGCACCAACGCTTTGTATCCCGACACCAATGCTTTGCACTCCAGCACCAACGCTTTGTATCTCGGCAGCTGTGCTTTTTGGTGACGAAGGGTCTCCGTTAAGTGAATTTGTCCGTTCTAGAAGTGTATCGCGGACGAAGAGTTCACTCCACGCTTGTGCTCCCTCGACACTCCGAGCTATGCGAGTCAATTCCCTTCCGTCTTGATTCTCTTCCCTCAGCGAATACAAGTTCAAAAACTCCTCCCTTGCTTCTTCCACCAACTCCACCCGCTGTGAAGTCTCCTTTAATAATTCCTCAGCACTTCTATGTCCGTCGGTAATCTTCTGGAACCTCCTACGTTCAGCTTGTTGTGCCAGAATTAAATTTTCCTGAACGGTGCATATTTCGTCCTTTTCCTTCAGCTTATTATTTTTATTCAATTGATTCGGCATGAGTCTTCATTTCAGCCTTTGTTCCAAGTCCATCGAGCAACGGCGCCAAATGTTTACTGTACTGGAGTAAAGAAATTAATGCATACAGGCAATAGATAAAAATAGCAGAACTCCTTGTATTTACTCGCATGTGCCAAAGACATTACATTATGCTTATGATGATTACAATGATCTCGGAGGGTGTATAAATACTTTCCGAAGAACCTTCCCGAAGGGGTCTGTCGGATACATGACAATTACCTAAGGGCCCGTCAACTTATAACAAGAACCTTCACCAAGGAACCCGTTGGCTACATAACAATAACCTTCCCGAAGGGCCTGTCGGCTACACAGTATTTACCAACGACATACATCCTGACACACACCCTGTCGGCTACACAATCTTTACCGACGATAAACTTCTAATTCCCGAGTCTCACATTGGCCAATTATTTTTCATCTCAAGTTTCTAGTTCCTCAACTTTTGAGAGGAATTGGTCTATATATAGCTTCATCCACTCTCTTAAGAGGAATAGACTTACCTCTCAGAGAACAGAGAAGCTAGTGTCTATACACAATGTGTTGCGTATCGATGACTGCAAGACACATGTGTACAAGGAGAGCCCAGCATCACGATGGGATGTAGAGCTAGAGAAGCCATCGCAAATTGATGAGGAGGATGCTTTAGATCCGGCCACAGGGCTAGTTGGTGTTCCCTTTTCGGCTCTTGATCTTGGAGAGACTAATAGTTCCAGTGGCGATGAGTTTCAACTTCCAACCTCCAAGGGATGATCATTGATCATTGATCATTGATTTGGACACTTGGAGACTTATAGTTTTTGTTTGCAATATATACTTATTTTGACATCATGATTGATGGCACATGATACTTATTGTAATCATCTTTATGTCATTACTCATATGATCATTGATTACTATTAGATAATAGAATCTAGATACTTATATTATTGATCTGAACACTAATATATAGACTAATACTTATCAATTGCTGATGTTCAATGTTCATTGTTTGTTTGTCATTTGATCATGAATCATGATGTTCCAGTTGAAAACTTCAATGCAATGTTCAATGTTTACAGTTTAAGTTTTTTTATTTACATCTTTGTATCTTATATTGTATAATTGTAGTACATATTTTCATAACCAGCATTTTAAGTACCATATGTATAGTATATACACCCCTGCTCCCCCCACCCCCTGCCACCGTCCCAAAATCAAGGTCCCTCTATCCCCCCATCTCGGAAACTTGTCCCTCTATCCCCCCGTCTCGCAAGGTGGTGTAACTATTAAAAAAATATCTAGTGCGTGTTTTATCCTTGTTTCCAAGGGTTCCCAGCTAGGATATTGCAAGTAAAATATTGATAGCAAGAGTAAACTCTAACATTTACTAATCAAAAGAAAATGTTGTGATATACTGTTAATAGTCAATGCCGAGACACATTTTAGAGGACGGATATGTCCTAATGATGCTGTGGATGGCAATGAGGTGAGTTGAACTTGATACCAAAGAACCAAGAGATAAATATGCATTCCATTTGCATGAAGCTGATAGTGAGCAGTTGGAATTGGGAAGAGATTAAACTGGAAGTTAACAACTTTAAATAGTTTCAGAAGGAAGACTACAAATGTTCTGAAAACAAGTTCTGCTGCAAGCATCACCGTGGAGGATAAGTTTAGCCAAAGAATTTCTGAACAAACTTGTTTGCAAAAGATATACAGGCTTCTGTTGGTTTCTGGAGAAGAAATTGGCTCGGATAAGGACCTCAACTCCCCCAGTCTGCCATACAGGGCTATGAAAGAAGAAAAAAGATGAGAAAATAAAGACCTTTAAATAAGCAAGTTAAAATTTCCTCTCCCAAAAACCAAAATAAAAGGAACCAGAAGTTGCTCCAGTTAAAATCTTCTGAGTTCTCACCTTAAAGGATATCATTTCCAAGAGAGAATCCTTCTATATCTGAAGTCATCTAGATTGCAAACATTGGGGAACATTCTGTTTGTGAATTATTAACCAGGTATAACGGATTAAGATTTTGTGGATAAATCATCTGGCCAGAAGTTAGTATGGCTGATTAATATTTCTTCAGCACAATTATTTAACAAGTTCTATGTTCTTTTTCATAATGGCCTGTTTTTACCATATTAATTTCTGAACTAATTAAAAGCAAAATTTTCATGAAAAAACTGCATAGCTTTCTCTACATACCCAATGACAAATTTTGTTCTGTAATAATTCCTCAACAAATGAAGAGAGATAAATATTGAACTGAGCAATGTACACAGCAACATCCTGATATGAGTTGGAACGAGTTGCAAGTGAAAAGTAGTCTGCCGCATTTACAATATCAATACCATGAGGGAAACTCCCTTGTCTTCCAACATTTTCCTGGAATGCAGCAGCTGCTGCCCTCCTACAGTTGACCTGTCATGAAGCATTATAAGATTTAGCTCCAGATAAACACATACTGTAGAGAATATTTGAAAGATTATCTTTTCACATGAGACACCTGCAGTATTAATACAGAGAAGAGAGAAAAGTATAAGAGTGCCACCTCCCGATCATAGCATGCAATAGTGAGAAGGTGAGGAGCAAGCTCTTCCAAAATGCCCTTCATGACTGAATGAGAATACGCCCGACCAAAGGCCCAGCAAACATAGGCTGCAGCATCTCGCACATGTGATCCAACACTGTGTGGACCTCGCCTGACATCATAATGTAATGCCTACATTCCAATGTAAAGTTATAGAAAGTAAACCACACACTTTGTTTAAAGCACATGCAATCAAGGGACACTGACTTGTTTATAATCAATTTATTGTAATGGTGGGAATAAACATTCAAAGACCAAAGATGGCCATTGTATTTTAAGTTTCATTTCCCAAACTTGTTGCATACTACAAGGTATTTGGCATATAGAAGACCAACTATATAGCTAATACAAAAATGGTCAAGCAATTCAAAAATATCTCAATTGCTCAAACTAATATTTGAACATACAGTTCAAGATCACAAGTACAGGAAAAGTAGAGCAGAGAGCTTGCAGCTTTCAAGAATATTTTGCAAACCTGATTATCACTAGACACCCCAGGGTAATCTATATATAGTATATACACATAAATATTGATACATTTAAAAATAAAATATTGCATCTATAATTATAATATTATGCTAATATCAGTATAAAAGACATCATTTTTTAACTCGTGAACTATTATTCTCATTCTATGCATTAATTGGCAACCACAAAGAATGGGCTGTGGTTGCCAAAAGTGCTATCTCAAATTACCTTTACTATAACCGGAACTACTTCAGGAAGTCGTTCTGGCAAAAGTAGACCCCTACGAGCAAGCTCAGCCAAAGCTAAGCATCCTCCATGCCATGAGCCATCTCCCTGTAAAGTCGCCATTAATAGAAAAAAGTATTACAAATCTTGTTTACTGTTAGCCACAACCTCCCGTAAAAAACAGAATGTAAATAGTCAGTAGCAAGAACTACTTAACATGAGAATTTGATTGAAAAACTGCCATCTGTAATTTAGCATATTACTGCATGTTGTTTTGTTCTTCTCATGCAGAAAGGTTTGAAAAAATGGTATCCAATATTAATATAAATTATAATCCTGTGTCATAATATAGCAGACATGGCAGTTGAATATAACATAGATCATCAATATAAGACCTATGTTAGATAGACAATAATGCAGAGACTAGGATAAAACGAACAACAACGCTAATATGCTGACCTCCACTGGTGAGAAAAGCTCTAGTATAGATGCCAGTACTTCATCAGCCAAAACGGCTGTTAAGCGCCCTGTCACACGTCCAATACCCTTGGCTGCTGACCAACGAACAACTGTGTCCTGCAACTCACTATATTAGAGATTTGGTATTGAGTTGCAATTCTTGAAATATCTTAGCCCTGTACCTCCCTTAAATGAGAATTAAATAAACAAAGCTTTCAAAAACAAATTTAATGGACCAATATCTACAACAAATACCCAACAAACATTATCAGCATTTACAGGTGTACAATGTGTATGATGGATCCAACATACACATAATTAAAACACAAGGAAAAAGGTCTCACTGAATTGTGTAGAGATCTTTGATGAACGATTTCCTTGCTTAAAAAGTCCCTTCCTATGATGTAAGATACATAGCTAAACAATATGACTCATAGCCCTGAGTAGGTTGTTAACAAAGAGGCAATTGATCTTCCATGAACACTTTTCTTACTGGGAAAGTCAATACCTATAATGTCAAAGATATTATCAAAACATTCCAATTCATAGCTTGAGCAGCTTAAAAATACTCCCTAAACATAAGTAAAATGAGTTCAAGTTGTAAGAGCATCAAGGCCTTTACTATGAAGCCCCAGATTCAATAAACATATTAGCATTGAATATATCTAACTCATGGGTGTGGTGTATGTGAACAGGCAAGGCCAACTCAAAATCACAGGTGAATTTGACACATTTTTCTTGGTTGTGACACCAAACCCAAAGGTTACCCAACAAACTGAACTGTGAACCAAATTGTTAAAAGAAAAAATTACTCTAATGAAGGTCATCAGATTCAACATGCGGACGATGTACGTTTCAGTTCTACATTTATCTCATGTACACATGTAAAAAATAATCCTCATATTTTCATACAAGAGTGCCACCTATGTTCCCATTCATTGCGACCATACCTTTACAAACATGAACACAACTAATAAAAATGTATTTATAAATGTACTTATTGTTAGACATATTGAGATGTTGGCATTGTTGTTATTGATGTCAAAACCTCCATATCGGCTGCTTGGCAGTATCGGTTGGTTGTTGACAGTATTGGTTGGATGTTTGTGGTTGTCAATATGTTGTCAGTATGATATCATGGTTTCAGTTATATAAGAACAAATTCAGTACATGCAGTTTTGCTGTATGGTCTCAGGTGTACTTGTTTCTGGTACATCCATATGCTTTTGGAGAGTGCAATCGAATTAAGTTTCTACTGGTAATTGTTGACTGTTGTGCTTACAGTATTCTTCCAGGTGTTCCTGCCAATTGGACATTCTTGCTGTTCAGCAGAAGTGTGGTGTAGTGTTCACATTTTGTTCTAGACAGATTTCATCTATCGGTTGATTCAGAAATTTTGTTGAGCATGACACAGTCCCAGTTCTGGTGTTCTGATAGTCCCAGAATTTACTTATCATTGATATGAAGTGTATATATCTTGAGTGTGATTTGTATTTATGTCCTGTGGTAACATGTTGCAAAGATTCTTAAGTTTGACCCAAATTTAGGCTCGTTGTTAGCATGTTAAATGTAATTGTAATATCTTTGGTGTATGGCCAACATGTATTTTGATTGTGCCAACATATGTAACTACCATGTTGGGTGAATATATAAAGAGAGATGTCTTTTTGTATCCGATGTGTGTGCAAGAATATGTGCAAGCTGGAAAAAAAATATCTTAAGGTATTAGTGTGAGTTTATTTCAGTGGATATCTGGTAGCGGTGTGTAAACAGAAGGAAATTGAGTGAGGAACTACTATGGTACAGAGAGAAAGTCTTACATACTGTGTTGCAGAGGATTGGTATAAGCTGGCAGAAGATCTGTATTAGATCTCTGCTGTCAGTAAATTTTGTGCTTTAAATTGGAATTGTTTCATGCATAGTTAGATACAATTCTCAGTTCAAATTTTGACAGTCAAACATTTTGTAATACATCTTCTGTGTAAGTGTACTTAGCCCAACCGACAGTGAGCCCTTGCAAAAATCACCTTTACTGGTGCCACCTTATCCAGTGTTATTTTCATGAGAATAAGTTTCTCTGCGGTTTTTCCCAATTTGGGTTTCCACATAAATTTTGGTGCTCATTGTGTTGATGTTTTGTGCTCTTTAATTTACAGTATGATTTAAGTGGTCAATGGTGAAGTGGAAGTTAATGCAACTATTGATGCGTGTTTGATTATATCGTTTATGCCTTTTACCAATTCAGTAAAAGTTTTAGAGCTTGTTTGTGAATAATTGATTCACAACCACCACCACCCCCCAGTTATTCGGCATGTTCATCACACATTTCTTATCACTGTACTCACCATCTCATTAGCCTACTTATTCCTGACATTATTAGCCTCACAAATATTATATTTGGGACAGAATTTCATATGCTTCTCAAATCTCTTTCCTAAGACTATTTAACTTTAAGTGGCCGGTTTCCTTGACAATAGATTGCCAGAAGATAAATTAACCATTCGCTTTCATTATCAATCAGGAAGATTTCATTCTTGAAAGTGTCACTCCACATAAGACGTTTAAGTACAAATGACCATCAGGATATGGCAAACAAGTTGGTAAACAATAATATGGAGCATTCTGGCACAAATGATTTGCTTCTAAGTTGAAGCACTGATGTAATTAAGTTATTAAACTTTTTGCCACTGAAAATCATGTGAAGGAAATACAGAGTAGAAACACAGAAAAATTATGATATGAACTACCATACACTTACAGAATCTTAACATAATATTTTTTCTAATTGTTTTACCTTGTCCCTCAACCCAGCCAATAATTGTTCAATTATTTCTTCTATGACTTCAGGCACATCCATTTCTTCTTCTTGTACTCCTTTAACATTTGTAGAGGGCGTCACCTCTGGCACTGTGTAATTTTGATTGTTTCTGGTAGATGCAGCAAAATTTAGATTATGCCCAAGTGAGCTGCGTGTACCCTGTAGACAAAAGAAAAATAAATAAATGTATGTGAAATAACACAAACAAATGAGGGCATACATAATGCATATGGTTTAATTCAAACAAGTTACCACTGTCAACAGTTTGACCACAAAAGAAAATGGTGTTGACAATCAAATAAACGAGGACCATACATAATGCATATGGTTTAATTCAAACAAGTTACACTGTCGACAGTTTGACCTCAAAAGAAAATGGTGTCGGTACTCAAACAAATAAGGACCATACATAATGCATTTGATTAATTCAAACAAGTTACCATTGTCGACAGTTTGACCTCAAAAGAACCTGTTGTTGGCCTAACCTGCTTATGTGAGTCTCAAGCATTACATAAATAAGTTGAGAATACATTTTTTTGTGTGATATCCCTCCTGCATTACACTTCCTACTTTGTTCTTGATGAATATGCCAATAGTAACAAAGCTGTTATCGACAGTTTGACCTCAAAAGAACCTGTTGTTGGCCTAACCTGCTCATCTGAGTCTCTAGCATTACATAAATAAGTTGACTTTTCATTTTTTTTTGTGATATCCCTCCTGCATTACACTTCCTACTTTGTTCTTGATGAATATGCCATAGGCACAAAGCTGTTTTATATACAGCCCACTTATTTTAAATACTAAACATGACATAATGTGTCTTGCCATGATGATGTATGCACATTTGGGGAAACACAAAAGGGTTTTGACATTTTTTATTTCTTGAGCCTGCAGATAGCTGCACTTCATCTATCAGAAATTTAGAATTATTATAGATAAGCACAGAGATTCGTAAGACAATAAAAGGTCATGCTTGCAGCCACCAAGCCACTAAGAGTGATGACTCAAATTGTTGTAACTTATTGCCATTGCTTTTGTTGGTGCATCTGTTTTTCTGTTTTAATTTTTTTCTGTTCCAGCATAAATATACATCTCATAAACAGTTGCCTGTCCACAGTTTTGGGGTGCAAATATTTTCACCAAACAACAAGACATGCAAAATCTAGTCATATATTCAATCTTATGAATGCCTCCCTCAAATTTTAAGATATGCAATTACATATTTTTGGTACAGAGTACAAAAAATATACAATTTTTCATTTTTGCCTAATGTCAGAAATTTTATATGCTTTGTATTCTTTATTTTTATATGCTCAAGGTACTATAGAAGTGGTCGGATCCCATCTTGAAACATGGAATTACAATGCCACAGAAAGAACTTAACAGTGACACAATAAATGCAAAAACAGAAACAAGGGGAGACAGAAGTCGATTCTTTAGCTCTCTTCATCCTGATGATGGACCATAGAGTGTGATCCAAACTTCAAAGCATTGATGTTAATAGCTGACAAATAATCTAATCCAGAAGCTGTTACATCTTAATGTAAAAGTATTCAAAGATGTCCAAGAAGAAAAGAACAAGCATTGATGTACTGTTCAAATTAAATACCAGAAACATCAGGATGTCAATGACATTTTAGTTGCAGAAACAGAAAAAAGAAAAACAACAGGTGAGGAACTGCTTCGAACCTAGGACTTGAACACATGACAAAGTAAGTGAATCTAAATCAATAGACCACGTATCTTTTTCAATTTTTGTAGCTATAAATCTCTGTAAATGTATAAATATAGCCTAGAATACAAACTATGAGTTTAGTTCATTTTTTGAAGTCCTTGACAAGCCTGAAACTTATGTAGGGCTCAGTCAAATTCACTGAATTCAAACTCATCATTTTCCAGATAATACGACTCTCCATCCTTTTGCGATGCATCTACTATTACCCAGTTTCTAAAAGTTGTTTATTCAAAGAACCTTTTCTTTTCTGGACTTGAATACTATGGCATGATAGCTTCACAAACACAAACATATGTTGCAAAATGCGCTCAAAATCATGTTCGCATTCATTGGCTCAAGATGAAAGATTATGCATCTAAGCTATTCTTGAAATTTGTAAAACTAAAGAACTCAAGAGAGCAAATAAAAGCAGTGAAAAACACTGATAGCTGTTATACTTATCTATCTAAAATTTCTTGAGTCCTTCCAGCTCAATATAAACTTGTGTTTCAAGCCCCAGATTATTCAATTAAGTGAGCTCCAGTGCTTCAAGAATTCATGGATGTTTATCCCTTCCAAGCAAAATCCTATAGCTAAAACTTATTATGACCCATCTCTCTATATGTACAAGCTTCACAATGCACTCATGTATTCAACCAATTATAGTATTTTCACTATGCTAGCCATACTATTCCATTGAGGCCGTACCAGTTGAAGCTACTTCTTTCTCGTGAAACATAACGGCAACTTGCATCATTTCTGGATGTACAACTGACACCTAATCTCCCATGCTGAAGAGGGGATGAAGTTGCAGTTGTGAAGGACATACTAACTCACTGGCCATACAAGTTGGATGGATGCATGTAAAGTGGAGCAGTGAATTGCTTCATTTCTGGAGAAAATACCACTGTGTTTGGAGGTGCTTTGGTCAGGTGAACCATGATACACTCTTGACTTTGGCATTGAATGTTGTGCATTTTTTGACCCTTGAGGGGCCCAAAAAAACATTAGTATTGGCTGTACCAGCAGTGAATATCCCAGTTACAGTCAACTTCAGATCTTTTTTTGTTATCGCTTTTTTGTTGCATCATCAACAGTCTTTTTTGGGTGTGTATTGAGGGGCTTGATGTTCCCTTCAGCAGTCAGCAGTTTGGTAGTGTTAGCATGCTTCTAGTAAGTGAGTCTCAATGTAATATCGGTGTGTATCAGACCTGATAAACAGTAAGACAGAAGCAACATAGTGCCATCTTGGTATGCTTGCTTGGGTACATGTAAATACTGTTCTACCTATGTCGTTGGAACAGCATGAGTTGTTTACAGTAGTTTATATTGGCATATATCAGCAAGTTTAATTCTCCAATAATGAGTTCTAATGCATGTCATACTAGCTTGCTACACCCTGGATGGTAGTACCAACAGTGGTCTCATATTGCTTTATTGTATTTGCACTCTAGATAATTGGGTGTGGTCCTATACACTGTATGCTTTCACCTTGCTTATCTCAGTAACTCTGTGATCAAAAAGTGAAAGACATTGTATTTTAGCTTCAATTCAACTAAAATCTTCAAAATAATTGGGATTGATTATCAAATTAAAGCGTTGGGGATTTTGAACTTTTAATTTTGCTTTCTCAAGCCTTTCTTCCAAGGTTTCTTGCTTGATAATCATAGTCTTCCATCTAAAAGATTAGTTGTTTTCAATTTGATCCACAATAATTATAAGTTTCTTCCTCTCTTCATGCCCTTGTGTCAGTGACGTTTGATTTCCTTTCACATACAGAACCAATCAAGACCTTATCTAAGGCAATAAGTTTTCGATAAAATATGATGTCTCTTCCTATGTAGCTTGAAAATTTTTATTTTGAAGTGTATTCAGCAAATGAGGAATTCAAATTTCCTGGCATCACATTCAACTTTGATAGCTACCAACCTATTCTATGCCAACATGCCAACATGTGTTAAAGAGAATCAAACCAAACATAGTGTACTAGATAGCAATCTTGCCGCTAAATTTCAGATATGCAATAAGTTGTGGCCACTACTGGTGTTTATTGTCCCTCATATCAAGCACCTCCTAAAGCAACTTATGACAAAGGGCTACTTCCAAACAAACCCCAAGATTTCCATATAGTGGAGTGAGATCTTTGTTGCCTTCCTCGGGAAGAAGGTGAACTTGCTACCGTTGGTGTCCTCCAACAAAGCATTCTGTTTTTGCTAACTAACTAGTGGATGTCATCAGCATGACTAGAGCATGGAATATTTTATCAAGGTATTGTATTTTGACATAATTGCCTAATGAAAAGTGTTGAGTGATTTCATCCCCTCTTTTTCTTCAATGAGAATGTGGTAGAGGTTGGAAAACGATCATTTGCGAGACTGATTCTATGATCCTTGTCAATCTTCTCAATAGAAAGAACTTTGAGGATAGCTCTAGTGCAAATAATCCGATGAAGGCACAATTTGAGACAAAATGAACACAACAAAAAAGGAAACTTATAGTATCTGAAATGAGAAGCTATTACATGCATTACAGCGAAAACAGACCCAACTACATGCCCTATGGGCTACAGTATTTATCTGATTCTGGAGAAAAACCCTTCTCATGGTACCTTGTCCCAAACTCCGACAAAAAACTGCCTTTACAACTCAAGAATGGCCGTTAAGTAGCCTGTCTTAGGTTTAGGGTGAGGAATACAATTTACATTTTGACATTTAGCAGTCGGTGCCAAAATGGAGGTTCTAGAATTCAAATTAGAAGTTAGTGCAAAAATAGAAGGTTCCAAAAAAAGGTAGTCCAACTTCCAGGAGGCATAACTTTTTATTCAAAACTCTGATTGACGAACCATTTACATTTTTGGAAAGCTCACTAAGCCCTTTATAGCCTTGTGGGCCACTTACCGCCACCCCCATTTTTTGAAGCCATATGAGGTCGTTTAGCGTATCAAATCTGACTTTGAAGTGTTTCTACGAGGTCTCCGAGCAACTAACCATGAAACTTTTAGACATTATTTTTTTTTGAAGCGTTTGAAATTTCAATTACACCCTTTAATTCTTCATAATTAGGGCTCTATAACAAATAACCCATTTTTTTCCATTTGCACAAATCCCAAGTTGTGCCAAAACGCTAACCCAAAAAAGCAACAATGGAAATAGGAGAGTTTGAATCTCTATTTTGCCCAAATGGGTATCCAAAAATACAAACACATCAAACAGAAACTATCACTAAACATATTTTTGGGTGATACAAAGTTACCCTTACACCGTTGGATGCTCCTACATCAAACATCTAGGGTAATTTGAGAAATGGCCTTGTTACGTCTCAACTAGTTGAAGAAAACCCAAACGGTCAACCTCTGCTTTAGATAACCAGGTTTAGCCTTCCACAGGTTATCCTTTCCACTTCACAAGATACTCCTCATACTGCCTATTTCTAGTACTCCTTCCCACACATGTATCCAAGATTTCTTCAATTTCCTCCTTCAGAGGTAAGAATTGGACATGGCTCAAGTATTGGTTCCTCCTCCATACCATCTTCATGATACTCTGTTAAATTTACAACATTGACAAAAGACGAAATGTGGATTCCATTTGGCAATTCCACCTTATATGCGTTCCTCGAATCATGTTTCTTCAAAATCTTGCAGGAACCAAATTTCTTCATCTTTATCTTGTTGTAGGTGCGCATTGGAAATCGCTTTTCTCAAGTACGCCATAACCTAATCCCCAACTTGGAACTCATTATGCCTCCTCTTTTGATCTACCCTAGCCTTATACTGGATGCTCATCCTGGTGATATGCCCATGCACTTCTTCACGTAGGTTCTTGAAATGTTCAGCAAAGTCCTCTGCCTCAGCACTAGTCCTACCTCCTTGCTCCATCTTCCATAATTCTAGTGTAGTCCTTGGACTACTCCCATACACAATTTGTAATGATGACCAACCAATACTCCTATTCACAAAATTATTGTAAGCAAATTATGGTTGTAGTACAATCAAATCTAGTCCCTTGGGTATATCACCTACTAAACACCTAAGCACATTACCTAGACTTCTATTCACCACTTCAATTTGCCCATCAGCTTGTGGATGATGTGCAAGACTAAACTTCAACTCTGTCTTCAATTTCTTCCACAAGGCTCTCCAAAAATACCCAACAAAATTTATGTCTTGGTCTCAAACTACACTCTTTGGAAGACCATGTGACCTCACTGCCTCTTTGAAAAATAAATCTGCAATGTGAACCACATCATTAGTCTTGTGACAAGGAATGAAATGAGCCATCTTTGAAAACCTGTCAATCACTACAAATATTGAGTCATTGCCACTTTGAGTCCTTGGCAACCCAAGAACAAAATCCATACTTATGTCTTCCCAGGGCTTTGATGGAACAAGCAATGGCTATTAGGATAAAACCACAGACAGAAATAACAATTACATGCAAATATAACCAATAACAGAAAATAATAGATTGCACAGAAGAGAACACAAGACACCAAGATTTAATATGGTTCACCCAATCCTTGGGCTACATCCACCAAACAACAAGTCCAATATTATTACGATCCAATGATTACAACTTGATTAGAATCCATAATCCCTTATGGCTGAATACTGTCACAAGAAGCAATTTTCGGATCACACCTTATGAAACAATCCCTAACCCTAAGCCCTTTTATACAAGTATTTTTGCCACTTTAGGGTGAAAATTAGTTACAACATGTCGGCCATAAAATTTTGATAAAAAAGCCCCAAAAAAATTTGCTCAGGGGCTCTGCCCCCCATCCCCCACTCAAGGCCCGGCCCCGAACCCCGCCGAAGAATTATGGAGTATATATAGCACTTCCCTGATCAGTCACCACAAACTAACAATCCCCCACTTGAGGACTGATCAGGCTCCACGCTAAACAACAATCTCCCACTTGGAGACTGATCCTGCAGTTATGCCGCTACTCCATGAGGCTCCCATTGGATCAAACCACCCTGGACTCTGCTGCTGTTCAATTATTTTGTTCAGTCTAGAGGGCCAACTGAAGCTAAAGTGTTCAACTTCTCCCTTGTCACTACCTTTGTAAACATATCCGCCAAATTGTCACATGTATGTATCTTGTCCAGCTTTAACTATCCATCATCTAGAACTAACCGAATGAAATGGTACCACAATTGCGTATTTTATCTTTGAATACAGAGTTGAATTCTTCGCAAGATGAATGGCACTCTAACTATCTGTAAACAAATAATTATCCTTCTATGCAATAAACATCCCAATTCTTCCAAGAAGAACTGATGCCATATCATCTCCTTGGTTGCCTCTGTATCAGCAACATACTTTGCCTCTGTAGTGGATAAAGCATTAACCTTCTACAATTGAGAAACCCAGCTCACAGCTGCCCCACCAACAACAAATACATAACCTGTAGTACTCGGCCCGATATCAATATCCCCTGCCAAATCTGAGTCAACATATCCCTGTAAATCAGTAGTAGAGCCCCAACATATAAACACTTACTGGATGTTCCTCTCTAATATCTGAGAATCCATTTGACAGCATTCCAATGCTCAATTCCTGGATGACTCATATACCTACTAACGACTCCCACTGCATATGCAATATCTAGCCTTATAGATACCATAGCATACATCAAGCTTCCTACAACTGAAGCATAAGGTACCTTGGACATCATATCCTCCTCTTCTTGTGTCTTTGGACACATCTCCTTAGTCAACTTCAAATGACCAAGTAAAGGTGTGCTAACAGCTTTAGCATTCTCCATAGAGAAACACTGCAACACCTTCGCAACATAATCAGCCTGAAATAATGTCAATTTTTTGTTCTTACTATCTCTGCAAATCTTCATACCAAGGATTTGTTTTGCTGCCCCAAATCTTTCATAGCAAATGCATGTGCTAACTAGCGTTTCAGCCTTTTAATGTGATTCATGTTAGACCCAGCTACAAGCATATCATCAACATATAAACATAAAATAGTGTAGCTATCATCATCCAACCTCTTAAAATAAACACAATGATCTAAATGACACCTACTATATCTATGCTCATGCATAAACTGTCAAATTTCAAATACCATTGTCGAGGTGCTTCCTTCAAGCCATATAAACTTTTCTTTAATCTGCACACTAAGTTCTCCTTACTTTTGACCTCAAATCCCTATGGCTATGCCATTTATATCTCTTCATCCAAATCACCGTAAAGGAAGATTGTTTAACATCAAACTGCTCCAAATGCAAATCTTCAGTAGCCAAAATACTTAAAACAGTACAAATAGAAGTCATTTTAACAACAAGAGAGAATATATCATCAAAATCAATGCATTTTTTCTGTGCAAATCCTTTTACCACTAACCTGGTTTTAAATCTTTTCTTACCTCCATCCTCTTCTTTCAACCTATAAACCCATTTATTTTGTAAAGCTCTTTTACTTACAGGAAACTTCCATAAATCTAATGTCTTATTTTTCAGGAAAGAGTCCATTTCATCTTTCATTGCAAACTCCCACTAAATCTTAGTATCCACGTGCACAACTTCATCATAACATTCAGGTTCACTGGCATCTATTAGTAAAATAGAGTACAAAGAAAGCGAAAATCTTTTTGGAGGTCTACTTAGCCATGTTGACCGTCTAACATTCACTGGAGTATGTAGTATTTGTTGTTGCGGTTGATGCACATCATGAGGAATTGTTGGAACATCATCTTTTGGAGTATCATCCAGCAATACATAATCATCTTCTTTCTTCTCCTGTTGCTGCAACAAATTTTTGTACAACACTTTCTCATTGAATATGACATCCCTATTTACAATTTTACGATTTTCAAATTCCCAAAGCTTATAACCAAATTCATCGATGACATATCCAACAAATACACATTCCTTTGACTTAGCTTCCATCTTGGTTCTATTTTCAGAACCTATATGAACAAATGCTTCACAACGGAAGGTTTTGAGAAAAAGAATAACTCACCTTCTTACTAGTCCATGCTTCCTCTGGAATATCACAGCCCAAGGGACTAGAGGGACCTCTATTAATCAAATATACAACAGTATTCACAGCCTCTGCCCACATGTTTAGGGGCAACCCTACATGCAATCTCATTCTCCTTGCACGCTCCATTATAGTCCTATTCATGCATTCAACCACTCCATTAAACGGTGGAGTCATTGGAACAGTTTTATGTCTACAAATACCATTAGGAGAGCAATAATCTTCAAATTCATGACTCCAATACTCACCACCATTATCAAATCTGAGACATTTTAATTTCTTATCAGTCTCATTTTCAACCAACCATTTCCATTTCTTAAAAGTTTGAAATACATCAGATTTCTAAGGAAATAAACTCATACTTTTCTAGTTGCATCATCAATATATGTAACATAATAATGAGAGCCACCAAGGAAGGATACCTAATTTGGTCCCCATACATCGATATACACAAGCTCTAATTTTTCATTTTTATTTTCCTTCCCAGTCTTCACAAAGCTCACACTCTTTTATTTTCCATACACACAACTTTCACAGAAATTCATATTAACACATTTCAAACTTGGTAAAAATTTATTTGAATTAAGTAATTTCATACATTTCTCACTCATATGCCCAAGTTTATTGTGCCACAACATTGTATCAAAATCTACAGCAACTATTTGTTCTGCCTACTCAACTGCAGCAATTGTTTCTGGACATTCATTTTTCTCTGAAACAATTGAAGTAGAAGGAACAGTATAACCTGTATAAAGATATAAAGTGCCTATTTTCACACCTTTTGCTACTACAAGGGAACCTTTTGAAACCTTCCAATTTTTATCATTAAAAGTAACTACACAACCCTCATCACCGACTTGCTCTACTAAAACTAAATTCCTACTCAACTTTGGAACATGTCTTACCTCATGCAGTAGCTAATGATTCTCATTCTGCAACTTAATCTTAATTATTATCTTTCCAACAATCTGACAGGGTTCATTATCCCCCAAATAAACAAGCCCAAAATCCCCTTGGATATAATCAATGAAATAACCTCTATGAGGTGTAGCATGAAATGAAGCACTAGAATCTAAAACCCATAAATCATCAATAATTTTTAAAGGCAGAAGCAAAGCATCCTCTTCAGATTTGTTACCACATTAGCCTCCTTGTTCCCTTCTAGTTTATCTCCTTCATTTTTCTTTCGAGTCTAGCAATCTTTATTCTTATACCCTTGTTTCCCACAGTACCAACAGTCGTTTGGTCCTCTCGATTGAGACCTTTTCCCCTTTGATTTTCCTCTTGATTTCCCATAATGTCCAAAATTATTTCCTCTCTCAGTCATTCTAGCTCTACTTTGTGCATTCAAAGTACTTCTTGATGTAGATCCACCTGAGGTTTTCCTACGAGTTTCCTCACTCAAAATAACACTCATCACATCATCATATTTTACGGTATTAGATCGAGAAACAAAATTACTCAAAGCCATTACCATGTCATTCTAGCTTTCAGGCAAAGAACACAAAATCAAGAGAGTCCTAATTTCTTCATCAAAATTAATACCCACAGAAGATAACTGACTAGTAACAGTATTAAACTCATTTAAATGATCTGCAACAGATCCACCTTCTGCCATTTTCATATTAAATTAATGCTTCATGAGAAATATCTTGTTTGAAGCGGAGGCCTTTTCATACAATTTTGTTAGGGTTTCCATCAACTCTTCCATCATCTTCGCTTTTGTAATGTTAAATGTCACTAATGGTGTCAAGCATAATCAAATGCTTCCAAGTGCCTTTCTGTCTAAAATCTTTCAGTCCTCATTTGTTATAATTCCCCGGTTCTTAGTTTTTCCTTCCAATGGCTTCCATAAATACTTCTAATAGAGATAGTCCTCCATTTGCATTTTCCATAACTAAAAGTTCTGCCCATTAAAACTGTTAACCATTAGCTTACCCATGTCTGCCATTGCTCCCACTCAACCTTGAGACTCCCACTCAACCGTGAGACTTTCCTGTAGAGGATAACTAAAAAACAACAAAACCTCGCTCTGATACCACTTATTAGAATAAAATCACACATAGAAATAACAATTACATGCAAATATAGCCAATAACAGAAAATAATAGATCGCACAGAAAAGAACACAAGACACCAAGATTTAACGTGGTTCACCCAATTCTTGGGCTACGTCCACCAAACAACAAGTCCAATATTATTACGATCTAGTGATTATAACTTGATTACAATCTGTAATCCCTTGTAGCTCAAAACTGCGGCAAGATACAATTTTCACATCACACTTTATGTAACAATCCCTAACCTTAAGCCCTTTTATACAAGTATTTTTGCCGTCTTAGGGTTAAAATTAGTTACAACATGCCGGCCATAAAATGCTGATAAAATAGCCCCAAAAAAATTTGCTTGTGGGCTCCACCCCCAAACCCCCACTTGGGGCCCGACCCGACACTGAACCACACCAAGGAATTATGGAGTATGTACAATACTTCCCTGATCAGTCATGACGAACTAACAATCTCCCACTTGGGGACTGATCAAGCTCCACACTAAAGAACAATGGCAAATAGAGTCTTGTATTCTGACTAACTCCTTTACTTGTCTAACACACTTGACAACTCTGCACAAACGTCTTCCTATCTTGTGCCAACTAAGCCCAAAAATAATGTTCACTAACAATGCATCTAGTCTTATCTCAACCAAATCAAAAGTGTCATGCCATTCCTCCACTATGTTTCTCTTTGATCAGGTTCTCCCTCATAGAACTCCACGGAATTCACAGTTGACTCCTAGCCAACTTCTCCAATCTAGAGTAACAGGTTCCTTGCAAGCCTTTCAAGCCTCTGCAAAGTCAAGATCCTCAGGGTACAGAGACTTGAGTTCATTAAACCCAACCACCTCAACCTATATTCCTATCAGTAATACGTCTCCTACTTAATGCATCTACAACCCTATTAGATCGACCACTTCTATGTTTCAATACAAATGTATAGCTCTGCAAGAACTCTACCCATTTCAAGTACCTCTAATTCAATTTACCCTAGCTATTTAGGTACTATAATGCCTAATGATCAGTATACAAAACATATTCTTTTCGCAATAAATAATATCTCTATTTCTTTAATGCCTACACTATTGCATAAAACTCCTGATCATAAACAAAATACTTCTTTGCATCGTTTAATTTCTCACTAAAATATGCAATAAGCTTACCTTTCTGGCTCAATACAGCTCCAATGGCACTACCACTGGCATCACAATCCACTAGGAACACCTTGTTGAAATCAAGAAATGCAAAGACGGGTTGCTCTATCACCTTCTTCTTCAGCAATTCAAAACTCCTTGTAGCTGTTGCGGTCCACTTGAACTCTTTTCTATCCCCCCTCATTGTTTCAGTTAGGGGCATGCAAGTACTACTAAAATATTTAATGAACTTGTTGTAGAAACTAGCCAAACCATGGAAAGGCCTCACCTCAATGACAAACCTTGGAATAGACCATTCTAGGATGACCTTCACCTTCTTTATGTCCATTTTGAGACCATTAGGTGAGACAACAAACCCCAAATAAACTACCTCTCTTTTGACAAAGCTACACTTCTTCAAATTACTCAAAGGTTTCTCTTCCCTTAGCTTCTCAAAGACTCTACAAATATACAACAAATGTTCCTCTAGAACCTTGCTGAAAATCAAAATATTATCTAAATAAACAAATAACAAATTTTTCCAAGAATTTCTTCAGTACCTCATTCATAAGCTGCATGAAGGTGCTCGGTGCATTGGTTAGTCCAAAGGGCATGATAAACCACTAATATAGACCCTACTTGGTGTTGAATGCAGTCTTCCATTCATCTCCCTCTTTGATATGTATCTGGTAATAGCCACTCTTAAGGTCTATCTTTGTGAAGTACTAAGCTCCACTCAAGTAGTTCATAAGATCATCCATCCTTAGCAGGGGAAACCCATATTTGATGGTTATCTTGTTTATGGCCCTAGAGTATGTACACATCCTCTACTCTCTGTTCTTCTTTTGGTGCTTGTATTGCAGGTACTGCACATGGACTCGAGCTCTCCCAAATTAGACCTTTCCTCAATAGTTCCTAAACTTGTCTATTCAACTCCTCAATCTCAATAGGAGTCACCCTATGGGCAGCCTTGTTAGGTAAACTAGCTCCAAGGACTAAATCTATTTGATGATTGATTTGCCTTACTAGTGGCATCCCCTCAAGAAGATTATCAGATACGATATCTCTAAACTCATTTAACAGACCTAGAACCTCTACAGGAACTTCTCTACAAGCTTCCTTATCCACTCTAGGAATTAATGCATAACACAAGTTCTGATGTTTGATACCATCCAAAAAAAATCTTCCATCAACAAGATATACCCTAGCACCACCACATACATTTTCTTCTTCCTTCATTAGGAGTTTGAGCTTGTGACAAACTCCACCCTTCATCAGAGAATAGGTGTTTGCATAACCATCGTGTACAACACACCTGTCGTACTGCCATGGCATTCCAAGCAACATATGACATGCATCCGTTTGCATTATGTCCCATAGTACCTCATCGTGGTAGCTTCCAATCTTGAACTTCACCAAGCACTATTCACTAACCTTATGGTCATCCTCCATCCAAGTAATCCGGTGTTGATGGAGATGTTTCTCTCTCTTGAGCTTTAACTTAGTGACCATCTCCTCTACACTAAATTGCCAGTGCTCCCACCATCAATAATCACATCACAACTTTCACCCTCACACTTGCACTTGTTACAAAATAAACTCCTCCTTTGTTCAAGTTCATTCTCACCACCCAGCAAGACTCTTTTGTTATCTAGGACCTCCCATCTTTCAACATATTTTGAATGTGATGACTTGACATATTCATCCACTTGTGCAACTCTTGACTAGTCTTCACCTCCCCTATCTATCCTTCCTTGGTATTGAGGGCATTCATAAGCTCCACGGCCTTCTTCTCCACAGTGAAAACATGTTCCCCAGAAGCCTCCTCTTCCTCTTCCTCTTCCTCGTTGGTCTCCATAATTTTGTTATCAGGAGTAGTTGAAACCCTCATTCCTCTGATTTTGACTGGTACCCACATCTTTATTTTTCTTCCAATGCTCATTTCGGCCTCCAAAAGACCTACCACCGCCCCTTCCTCCTTCGCCATCAAACCTCTTATTTCGCTTCTCCTCAACCCTCAAGGAAAACAAGTATGCCTCTTCAATGTTGATCATTCTAACTAGAGATAGCTCCTCCTAAATACTCAGTCATAACTCATACCTTCTCCTTGTTAGCTTTTGCATACCATGTCCTGATAAGGACTCATAGAACTCCTCAATACATCCCTGAAAAAAAAAATTCGCTTGCTTTAACACTTGCATCTTCTTGAACAAATCAAGCTCATAGTCAACAGAAATGAACTACTTCTTTAGTTTGTCCACTATGCGATCCCACCTTGTGATTTTCTCCTTTCCTAATCTTTTCCACTCCAATTAAATCTCTTGCCACCAAATTTTTGCATGACCCTTCAGCCTGGCCTTCGCAAACTTGACCCTTTCAAGATCCTCAGTATCTTCATTCTCAAAGTACTGTAATTCAGTGATCTAGTCGATCAACTCCTCTGGGTTAGGATTTCCCAAAAATGTGGGGACCTCAATCTTAGGTCTTTTCCCAATCTTGGAAAAGGCCCTAAAAAGTCTTTCCCCCTCTTGGTTCAAAACTTGCCTTCTCCCTCCTGCTCAACATTTCTTTCATATTCGAATTCGTCCTCACTTTCATCTCTTACTGCGAGATTCATCCCTCTACAAATATCTTGTTGCAATGCCCGCACTTGACTCTGGAGGGCTCTAGCCTCAGGCACTCTTTCAGCTGGCCCTTCTACCATGTTCCTTTTGTGGAGGCATTTATCAATCTCTCACAACCCACAACCACAATCTTGGTGCAAACTACGTCACAGTCAATGATCTATCTACACACTCAGGAACTCCTGCTTTAATACCACTTGATGAAGGCACAACTTGAGACAAAATTAACACAATATGAAAGAGAACTTATATTATTTGAAAATATTTAGCTATTACATGCATTATAGAAAAAACACACCTGACTACATGCACTGTGGGTTACAATATTATCAAATTATGGAGAAAAACCTTTCTTATGGTACCTTCTACTAAACTCCACCAAAAAACTGCCTTTACACCTCAACAATGGGCCTTAAGTTGCCTCTCTTAGGTTTAGGGTTAGGAATACAATTTGCATTATGACATTTGGTAGTCGGCATAAAAACAGAAGTTCTAGAATTCAAATTAGAAGTCGGTGCAAAATTAGAAGGTTCTCGAAAAAGTAGTCCAACTTCCAGGAGACATAACTTTTGATTCGGGACTGTCATTGATGAACTATTTATATTTCCAAAAAGCTCTTTAAGCACCCTATAGCTTTAAGGGAAACCTCCCATTTTTCGGGGTTGTATTAGGCCATTTAGTGCCTCAAATCTGACTCTACAGCATTTCTAGGAGACCTTTGACCTAATTCTTTTTCTAGAGCACTTGAGATTTGAATTACAGCCTTCCCTCCAACTTTCACCTTCTAATTCTTCATAATTATGGCTCTATAACAAAATAACCCATTTTCTGCATTTGCACATATTCTCAAGTGTGCCAAAACACTAACCCATAAAAGTAGCACTAGAAATTTGAGAGTTGGAATCTCTATTTTTCCCAAATGGAAATCCGAAAATTCAAACAGAAACTATCACTAAACATATTTTTGGTTGATACAATACTGCCCTTACACCACTAGATGCTCGTGCATCATAATCAGTTTAGACACTAAGTTTGAAGTTATGTCCTTTGTTCATGTTCCTAAGGAAATGAACTGAGTTGTTTATTGCTTAACCAAATGGATGGCGACGGAAGCAACTCGCTAGCATCTCGAAAACTAGGGAAATATGGATTTAGATAGTGCAGATTTTATTCATCAAATTCTTAATGATGATAGGGAGGTACTGATTTCCCCAATCCAAGACACACAACTAAGCAGTTTTACGATTTGTTGCTCTTTTATGCTTTCTACCATGTATATATTTGCTGGCAGTAGATTCATCAATCTGATTAAGTTATGTTTTGTTATCTATGAGGCAATGTGAGGCAGTTGTCAGGAAGAAACAATTGGCAATCTTAACCAACTATTGGATACTATATATATTGTAAGTTGGTACCAAGTGAAAAGTTTATGCAAATTTATGTGATAAGACTGAGATAATAACTTCTATATTGCTTGCTGAAGATGATCTTCCTTCTATTCCAGGCTTGATGAAGATATGTCAATATCAATTTAATATTCTGAAATGTTTTTGTCTCAGCAAGTATTCGAATTAGGCAGGATTGCTTAAAGGAGCAGACGTGTTCTATTTTTGTGTGTCCTTTAACTACGTTCTCACCCTATATAAATATGCAACCAAAGGGCATGTCTCTATAAGAGACATGTCCCTATCTAGGTCGGCTCTGATTAGTTTCCTAGAATCAGCGCTCAAGGAATAAGATCATTAGTTAGTGTTTATCCCAACTGATTCGACAAGTTTAGACTTATTGATTTAATCCAAAGGAGACGTCGATTTCTTTACTAAGACAAGGCAATCATTTATATAGCCTGTCATTAGAAGGGCATAGAATTAATACTCAGATGTGTACAATCTGTACTGTCAGACCAGCATGATTGTTAAGTTACAGAATTAACACCAAGAATAACCTCAAATTGTAAAAACATTAGATAGAACGAAAAGATATCTTTGCATATTCACTATTGCATGTGTTCTATCAGAATTGATATGTTATTTATATTTTGCTTATATTTTCATAAGTCTGAGTAATAAACATACACCCCGAAGGGAGTAAACATTTTGGCATTGTTGCCTGATTGAACCTAGAGAACTAAAGGAAGGAAAACAGGTGGGATGGCGGAATAATTGGCCATGTTCACTCAAGGAGTGTTGGTAACTGATAATGACATGAAAGATAATAGGTAAGAAATCTGTCAGGATCAACTGACAGAGGACTTGTTGCCTGTGTGGGAAGTTTCAGTTGACCAATACACGCAGAGGAAAGCTTGAGAGAGACCTGTCCATGAAAGCACGAGACAAGACAAACTCGTAGTGTTGTCGCCTGTCTATGATCTTCTTGGAAGTATCCCTGGATTAACCACTAAAACGGGGATGTATGGGTCGGTGGTATTTGTGGCATGCAACATGAAGTCCCTAACATACGACTGAATTTTTCTGATTAACCCAACAGAATGGAAAGAAACCGCTCTAATGCCATTGTAAAAACCCCAAGTTCTCCTTCACATATATTAATACAAATCTTACATGACATTGTAAACTATAACAACAAACACATAAAAAAAGTTCCGACTTTTCACCATGTAATGAGTCTAAAAAATGTGGATTTTATTTCCCACTTTCTCAATAAACAAAAGACAACCCAATTCATAAAGAGTGATTACATATGTATTACCGTCATACCCATTTTCTGATTTGTCTGATAATGAAAAAGTGGCACTAAATAGCTCCAAAAAGCAACTCAGAAATGATTTCTCCACCTCGAAATATATGTCAAGCTGAAAATTGCAATCGTCTTTATTGAGTTCCCTAAACACTCTAAATATACTCCAATTTGGCACATATATGACTCCTCAATGAATCCATCACTAGTATGTAAAATGCAATGGGTCCTTCACCATTTCAAATACCGAAAACACTATAGAATTGTTGACCTTCAATGCTAATGATGTGCAGAAACTCGTCTCATACAAAATTCCCAGAACATCCAAGAAACAAATCAAAAAGATCATATGCATAATAGGTTTAATTTCTCTCGTTGGTTTTTCCTAGTATTTCACCATGAATCTTCCCACACAAGTAACTTCAATGACTTACAAATTTTATTTTTGTTCTTATTGCATAACTAACATTATTAATAATCCTCCATTTCACATCAACTTTATTTAATCAATTAAAGCTCTAGTAATATCTCATCTTCCCCATTCACTTAATACACTTTATAATAAACTTTATAATAAACTTTGTAATAAATTATTAGTAAAGTACACTATCAATAATTAAACAGCATGCTCTTGAGCCATTAAATTTAACTCTCAGTCAACTACAGATCATGATGTCGACTACATATGCCAAGTGACCAGGCGCTCTACCAAAAATGACAACTCTACGAATAAGACTTACTATAAATAGTAAGTCATAAAATATTTCCTCAACCCAAAGGTGCCAAGGCTCAATATTGCAACATAGTTCATTCACATGCCCTACTATAAATAGAATCCAAACTTTCCTGAACAGCCACTCACTATAAATAGTAACTGCACACAAACTGTTCCAAAAGGAGGAGCAATCCTGAACACTTTTGTCCTCTGCAATGGGAATTGGCCTCCAATTCTTTTGTTGTTTGCTCGCTTCAGTTGGATAGAAGTCTCTTAATATAATCTCAATAATAAGAGGTCGCTGCCATTTGGAAAACACATACCAAGAAGGTAGTGCTATTACATCTACAAGCTATCCTCAGAAAAATAACATGGTATCAGAGCAAGGTGCAAGTGTGAAAGCAGAGTAAGAAAAGAATAAAAGTCAGCATCTTGAGAAGACAAACCTCAACTCACAATGGGAGTCAAACATAAACTCGAAGCAATCATGTCATTCACCAAGGCACTGCCAACTCAGATCAAACTGGGAAAGACGAAGCATAATGTGTACTTGATTCTTACATTCCATAGAGTATGTTGGATTATTTTCACGAATCCCAATCGAGCTTGCTTGAGATTTGCCTGTGCTTTTGTAATTTGAACCCTCCATTTCCGGCAGAGAATGACATTGTTCCTCATCTGTTATCGTGGAGCTCACGATGCATTCTGTCAACATTTCTCATACGCTATGAACATTTCCCAAACATTATTACTCCCGTATCAGCAGAAGTAAATTTTCCACTACTGAAGATTTAAGAAATTGATTTACACCTTATATACTACGGTATGTTTGCTTCAGAGGAATAACCTAATATCATGGATTATATTTTACATGAGAGTCTAGACATCATCGAGGCATCAAATCAAGGGGGCAACTCATTTATTAAGAGTGATAAATATACATACTGAACTTATGGCGTTGTGTTTTAGACAACTATATTCATCGAGGATAAAGGATTTTGAAATATGTAATATGTACACAATGATTGTTGTAAGCATTTTGAGAGATTGTAGCCATTCGCGCTACTTGTGCAAAACTGACGATAGATTGCAACAACCCACAATAAGGATTTATGTCAAAAGGTCTAATATATTGGTTGTTTGCAGTCACGAATAGAGGATGAGAAGTGAAAATTTAACACTTGGAAGAGACTAATAAGGAATAGAAGGAAGTCTATGAAGGAAACAATATATGGGAATGAACCCCTGTGCGTCTCGAGACTCCTAACCATAACACGTTCCGAAAATAAGCAATAACGCCGTTGGGCCCAATTCCATGCCACGCTAGTGTAAGGAACCCACGGGCCACTGTGTATGGAAGTGCTAGACTATGGTGAAATACATAGCAGCAGAGGGGGTCCACGCAAACCTAAGAGGGTGCAGCGACAAGTTCGGAGAATGGCAAGAGACAGGGCCTCATTTTCACAAGTCCACTCTAACAAAAAATTTGCATTGCTATTTAATTTGGTAAACGATGGCAAATAATTGAGGAAATTGTAAATGGTATGAATGGGAGGCATTTTAATAATAAACAATAAAGCAATTGTATCCATTTTATGGTTGACAAGGAAAATGCAATGTTTATATTGGTTGGAAATGAAAAATAAAATTGAAAATGGGAAATTCCAAAGTAGAGTGAACAGAACAAGATTTTTCGATAAAGCTTTGCTATTGAACTATTCCTAAAAAAGTTCATGAAGAAAAGGAACAATAATTGGAGCTTAACAGAAAGGATATAAATGTCTTGATTTTGAGAATGGACAATGTGATTAATGGAAGTCAACCAAAATGAGAATTGTGAATGGTTGTGGATAAGGATGTGGAAAAGAGGTATGGAGTTATGACCAACAATAAAAAAAAAATCTATCAGATAAGCATTTATGATATATTCCGTATTACTTTTGTTTATTTATTTTTGGTCACCTTAGATTATGAGGTATTAATATTTTAAATACAGCAATTATGTTATTCTAAGGAAAGGAAAAAATTTATACTATTATGATCATTACGAATAATTGATTATTGTTAATCCTTGGGTTAGTCGTTCTCTTATTTATATTTTAAATTGTATTTCTATAAGAGCTATGTGCCTTGATCTTTTCCTCCGAGAATGTTAGTGCAGGAAAAGAGAGATTGATACCAGAATAAGAGGAAGTCTGACATTCATTTGAAAAAGCAAATAGAGGATATGTTTTAGTTGATCTTTGAAATTCTTCATCATATCAGATTCAAAGGGAGTATTATACTTCATCAAAGGCAACTTAGGTTGAGAAGCTCAAATGAATGATTTTTAAGAGTAGTTCAAAAGTCTTTGTATGTGACTATATGACCTTAATGGGCCTATCCCCTGTGTACATCATAAGGAAGCGACGACTTCCAAATGATTATCACTTGTATTTGTAGAGGTTATTATAAGGTGGCAATCTTACAATAACTTAATTTTCTATTATGATGGATATCTTACGATGTCTATGCAGATCATGATAGATTAAACTTTGCATGGTGGATGTTTATATGATATGCATTATGAGAATGTGTGAGCACATACCTTATAAACATCTTGAGTACATAGTGAATGTTATGCAAAATGATGTTCAGGAGGCCATTACTCACAGTACTTGGTGAATATCTTGCATCTCGACATTTTCAAGGTCATTACTAAGAGTATTCTATGAATATCATATGTTGATATTCTATAGGCCAATACTCATGATGTCAAATGTGATATCAAACCTTATTGAGTACATGGTGAGTATCATATGTTGATATTTTGCAAGCCATTACCCAAAGTATTTGGTGACTATCAAATGTTGATATCCTAGAAGCCAATACTCGTATGATTTCAAAATGGTGAATATCATGTACTAATATTCTACAGACCATTACTCAAAGTATTTGGTGAATATTATATGCCACTATTGTGCAGGCTAATACTCATGATATCAAATGTGATATCAAAATGGTGGATATCTTTTGATCAAAGATATTACCATTCCTAATATTACCAATGGTGTAATATATGTCTTGTGTTTATCCTCCCTAGCTAAGGAGTGTTGATGTGATAAACTCATGAGACTAAACTGAAGTTGTGTGTGTGTGTGTGTGTGTGTGTGTGTGTGCGCGTGTGTGTATTCATGTGTTCGTTGTTAATTAAATAACAAATTATGTTTATGAGATATTATATATATAATAATGCTCTAAGAATTTAATTGAATAGACATCATGGGACATGTCTCCTCTTAATATAATCACAATAAATAAGAGGTAGTTGACATTTGGAAAACACATACCAAGAAGGCAATGCTATTACGTCTGCAAGCAATCCTCAGAAAAAAACATTTTTTGCTGAATGGGACCCTCTAATCATCTGACTTAGCCTACGAGGGCAAATAACAGACTAATCCAATCATAAACCATATCATCTCAAAAGGGGCATATTATAGTTGTAATGTTCCCATTTTTTGTGAGCATCAGTTGTAAATCCTTTAGCCTGTCACTGGGTCCTCATAGGCTAATAATGATATTTAGAGGGCTCTATTTTGGTGATATCTGGTATCTCATTTGGCAAGTGGCATTGCTTTCATCTCCAAATCCTCGTCATATTCTGAGGAAATGTTATTTAGGGTGTTCTAGATCCATTTTAATATACTTACTATTAATACAATAGTAGATAAAAAGGGACCCTTACTATTTTTAGTAAGGCAACTGGGTGCACAGTGGACACAATGGTTGACTTCCAGGTTCAGACGAGAATGAAAAATAATAATTATTTACGGAGTTATGTAATAGACTAATAATGATATTTAGAGGGGCCTATTTTGGAGACATCTAGTATCTCATTTGGCAAGTGGCATTGCTTTCGTCTCCAAATCCTCGTCATATTCTAAGGAAATCTTATTTAGGGTGTTCTAGATCCATTTTAATATACTTACTATTAATACAATAGTAGATAGAAAGGGACCCTTACTATTTTTAGTAAGGCAACTGGGTGCACAGTGGACACAATGGTTGACTTCCAGGTTCAGACGGGAATGAAAAATAATAATTATTTACGGAGTTATGTAATTATTGATTAAAATGTACATGTCGTTTCTTCCATACTTTTTGGTTTATTTCATCTACTATTTCTGCTTCTTCCAATCATGGGGATCCATACCTTTGATTCCTTCACATTATTGGTTTCTATAGCTTCCAAACACCCCTTCGCCTAAAGGAGGTGACCCTTCCAACAGAATTGACCTGGCATATAAACAGATTTTATTTTGTTTTATTATTTACGCAGGTGGCACTCCACATACACAGGTCAGCCAGCATCAAGGGTGCTATCGCTTCTTCTAAGAGACACTAGCATGGGGTCAGCCTATTAGAATTTAATTCAAATTTATTTATTAACTTCCCGAGGGTTATGAGTGAGACTGGCCCCCCTTGTAATTGACCATTCCAAATCTTAAATATCTTCATCCTGTTCTGCCCCTTGCATTATTTAATCTGTCATGCTTATAAATCTGCAACTAGGTTTAGGACTGCTGCATCTAGGGCTTCAGACTGCTGTGCTTAGGGTTCTAATACTGATGTGGCAAGGGGCCAAGACAACATGTGAAACTTTTCACAATTGTTTTCTTTTTTTAATACATTTTAAATGTTTTCCTTAATCATAAGTTTCTTTTTATTTTTCAATGTTCTAAGCTGAACCCTTACAAAAGCGAAAAATTCTGTAAGGATCCAAACTGATATCTAACTGTAACTGTTATGTGAACTATTTTTTAATTTCTTTTGATGTTTTTCTGATTTTTTTTTGAGTTTTGGATGTAAAGAACTTACTAAAAGGAAATGACCAACATTTATCTAAAATCCACATCAAAATAATTGAAATATCACTAATTCTAATTATTTGTTTGCTCAATCCAAAAAGAGCAAATTTAAATGAACCTGGTTTTTGCAATATTGAATTGTATGACTAAACTCTTGGCACAGACCCTGAATCAGATTATTTGAATATGCTTGAAGCAATCCTGTAGGATGCGATTTAACCCTCCCTTGCTCATGTCAATGCCAAAGAGCCCTTGAAAGCAACTCACAGCTGGTCTATACTGAATGCTGATCTCTTCAAACAAATCGCTCACACCAAACATAAACCGCAGGTTCTTATTGCTGATCGATATGCCTGGGTTGCTCACATAAGTGATGATTGGGATCCCACATCGGCTGGCAACAAAACGCAGGCCCTAATATATATGCTGCCCAGCTCTGAAATCAGATGAGTTTGGTTCAAAACTCACCAAAGGACAATTGCAATGTCAAAACGCTGCCTCCAGATGTCAACTAGCAGCCTCAAATGCCACAATTTTGAATTCTCAGATTCCTATCACACCAGTGTAAGAAGGCAATCTGTTCCCTTTCTCAAATCAGTCAATGATCCAACCCAATCTCCAAGCCACAGTGTAAACAGTAAGAGAATATGCAGAATTGTTATACCTAAGCAACGATTTGCAATAAACCTTCAGGACAATTCTCAGAATTGCTCAAGAAACCACTCAAAACCCTCAGCCAGTGTTCACAATAGATTCAATATAATAATCAAGATGTCTCACATTCTCCCAAAAAGCCATTTTTATAATGCAATTTGAGTCATTTAGCTTTTCACCCACACACCTTTCACTTTTAAGCAACTTTTATAATATAAATACTTGACACTTTATAATATAAAGCACAATAATAATTAGTGTACATTAAATATTTATTAAATTCCAACATTCTTCCAAATAAATATGACTTCATCAAAAAAACATTGTGAGATCAAGTACCCAAATGTCAGACAATCACCCAGCTTGAACTGCTCACCCAAAAATAGCAACTAGCCAAAAGTGACTTACTAAAAATAGTAAGTCCAAAAATAGTAATTTCTCGACAAAGACCCTCAAATCTAAACGTCAACTCATGAGGGTCACGATGATGAGCTGACAAATCAAACTCTAAAAACTTGCTAAATCAAGGACATTATAGTCCTCCCTTCCCAAAATTGCTTGTCCCCAAGCAATCGCAATCCAGGGTATTGTAGAATATCCTCGGGCTCCCAGATACCATCCTCATCTGGTATGTCCTACCACTTAACCAAAAACTCACGGATGGTCCTCTGTCGCAACTGCCTCTCTCTAGTATTGATAATCGCCCTTCGGAATCAATTCCAATCTCCCTTCATCATCTAATGGAAGCAATACAAGAGACAGTACCACATGTCAACCCAAAGCTCTTTTGAGGCATGAAACATGAAATACATTATGAACCCTACCATCATTAGGCAAATGCAACTCATAAGCTACCTCACACAGTCGCCACACAATACAAAAAGGACCATAATAACACAACTTAAATTTCTGAGCACCACTCTTTTTGATAGACGACTACGGATACAGCTGCAACATCAAGTAAACCATGTCCCCCACCTAAAAAGTCCGAGCTATTCTCCGTTGATCAGCATACTGCTTTTGTTGATTCTATGCTCTTTGTATGTTGTCTCTCAAAGACCTTACTACATCCTAGCTATCCTGTAACAATTCCCCTGCACTCAGCACTCTGCTGTCACTACATAACAAATCCATGCAACTAGGTGGATCATACCCGTATAAAGCCCTGAAGGGTGACATCTGAGTGGTCATGTGATGAGTGGAATTGTAACAATACTCACATAAGTAAATCCACTTCACCCAAGCCTTCTGCTGAGAAGAAACATAGTTCCACAGATATCCCTCAACCCATTTGTTTACTATTTCCGCGTAACCATCTGTCTGCAAATGATAACTAATGCTAGGGGTCAACTCAGTCCCACATAATCTAAAAATCTCCTGCCAGAAATGACTCATAAATCTGCTATCACGATCACTCACGATGGTTTTGGGTAGACCATGCAACTAGAATATCTCCCTGAAAAATAACTCAGCTAACTGCACAGCTAAATAGGTAGTGGTGATAGGGAAAAAATGAGCATACTTCGTGAGTCTGTCTACTACCACATATATACAATCCCGTCCTTGAGCTCTAGGCAAGCCCACAATAAAATCGATGGAAATCCCCTCTCACTTCCTCTCAGGAATAGGAAGCGACAGTAATAAACATATAGGATACATGTGTTCATGTTTGTTATGCTAACAAACCAAACACTCTCGAACATAGCGATGAACATTAGCCTTTAACCCCTTCCATGTGAATCTTTCCCAAACCTTGCTATATGTCTTGAAAAACCCTAGATGACCAGCCATAGGAGAATCATGAAATGCTCGCAGGATAACCCCACGCACATCTGACTCTAGAATCAAATATATCCTTCCCTTGTAGATAATCAATTCACCTAAAAGCGAATATCTATCATCCTAAATGCTACCATCCAAAATACCTGAAGCTCATTGATCCCTAGCGTATTCAGCTATAATTAAATGTCTCCAATCCTCTGAAATCTCAGTAACTATGCACAGATGAGGTCTCCTCGAAAGAGCATATACAACAAAATTTTGAGTCCCCTTGATATAGGAGATATCAAAATTGTAAGACTGTAGCTTGCTGACCCACTTATGTTGCCTCTCATTTAAATCTCTTTATCCAAGAAAATGCCTCAAGCTATTATGATCAATCTTAATGCAAAACTTGTTGCCCACTAAATACTACCTAAACTTGGCCAAAGCATACGTGATGGCCAACATCTCCTTATCATAAATACTAAAAAACCTCTCCAATCCCCGCAATTTCCTGCTCTCAAAACAATGGGATGTTGATCCTAGGACAAAAGTGCACCAATACCCTCTCCTGAAGCGTCACAATGCAAATCAAAGGGCCTAGAAAAATCAGGTAAAGCCAACATTTGACATGAAGTAATGATAGTCTTAAACTTCTCAAAACACTCTTGTGCCTAGGCCGTCCACTGAAAAGCACCCTTACGAGTCAAATCTATGAGGGGAATTGCAAGTCATGAAAATCCTGCCACAAACCTACGGTAAAAATCACAAAGACCTATAAACCCTCTCAACTATGTCAAGGACTCAAGTGTAGGCCACTCTACAATAGCACGGATCTTATCTAGGTCCATGCGAACTCCATCAGCACCAATAATATGCCCCAAATAAAGTAACTTTGTCATAACTAGAGCACACTTGGACTCCTTGGCATACAAGGAAGCCCGATCCAATATACCCAAAACTGTATCCAAATGGACAACATGATCATCCCATGTCTTGCTATAAATCATAATGTCGTCAAAAAAAACTAGCACAGATTTGCGGAGCTAGCTGTAGAACACCCTGTTCATTGTAGATTGAAAAGTGGTAGGAGAGTTGGTAAGGCCAAAGGGCATGACCAAAAACTCAAAGTGCCCATAGTGACACCTAATCGTTGTTTTCACTATATCCTGCTCTCTAACCTGGATTTGATGATATCAGGATCCCAAATCAATCTTTGAAAAATACTTTGCCCCATGCAACTCATCAATGAGCTCATCATTCCATGGAATAGGATACCAGTTCTTAATAGTCTTCTTATTCAACATACGGTAATCAATGCACATCCGAAGGGTGTCATCCTTCTTCACCAAAACAATTGAAGAAGCGAATGAGGACTTACTCGACTTAATATGCCCCATGTCAAGAAGCTCCCGGATGGTCTTCTTAATTTCATCTTTCAGTTGTTTCGGATGGCAATAGGTTGTGATCAGAATAGGCTCAGTGCCCTCCTCCATCTCTATGATATGCTCAATCCCTCAATCCGGAGGCCTACCAAGGTGTAAATCATATAACACTTTAGTGTGTTTAACTCTCAACCACTGGACATTTGAATGATAATTTGACTCCTCAACACTATTCAAAGTAGGCATAACCCTGCACACAACTACCCAATAAATAATATCCTCGTGACGTACCAAATGCTGCATGCATCGAAGGGAAATCTACTTAAGCTCATCATTACGGATTGCTTTAAGAATCTGGGGCTGCCCGTCCTTGATGAACCTCATCTCCATCCTCATTGTGCTCAAGTAGATATCCTTAAGCGTGTGTAACCAAGGCATACCAAGAACTATATTTGTCCCCAACATATCTATCACATAAAAATCAGCAATGAAAGCATATGTATTAAGTCTCACAAGAAGATCTAGAATTATCTTGTTATACCTCAAGGTGTAACCATCAGCCACCTATATCCATAGGCCCTCAAAATTCTCCGTCTACATACCTCTCCTCTTAACCAAACGAGCATCTATAAAATTATGAGTAGCTCCAGTATCAAATAATGTGATAACACTCTGTCCAGCTATATGCCCACACATCCTAAAAGCTCTTTCCTTCATGCTGGATAAGCAAGCTACCTTAAGGTTGGAACCATCCACCTCATCCTCATCATCATCAATCCTATGTTGATCATGATCATAATTCCCAGACTACTTCTAAAAATCAGCCATGTCCTCATCATCATAACACCACTTCATCATTCTATTTTTGCCCTTAGGCTTCATAGGACAATCATGGTCAACATTGTAGGGACCCCTGCAGTAGAAACACAACTTCCTCCTCAAATCATTAATCGTCTCCCGATCTAGAGGATCTGTAACAAGATGCTTACCCTCAAGGTTCTACTTTCTCTAAGGAGTTGTCCTATCGTTGGATGATGTAGCAGGCTTCGAGGCAAACTTGCCTCTAGATGTAGAAGCCTCTATGTTACGAGTATTCTTCATAGCTTCCTGTAGTGAGGGGTGGTCTAACAACTTAACCCAACCCTTGAGTGGCTCAACAAGGCCCTCAATGAAAAGCATAACCGTCCTACTCTCTATTGTGTCATATACCACCATTGACAATCTCTAAAACTCACTGATAAATGCCTCCAAACCAACTGTCTGTCGCAACTGATCCAACTTGTAATGTCCCCTTGTTAGCATTCATAGCATGATGTTGTCGTTAGCCTATTTCCCCACGGTCTCGTAGGCTAACCAGAACATTAAAGGGGCTTAGAGGCTATTTGGCCTAGTTAGTTTCAGTTGCAGGTCTTTTTGAGGGGTTTTGAGGCAACTTTGGGCATACTTACTATTTATAGTAAGTCATCTTGGATATGGTCGGACATCCAGTGGCAGCGGTATGTTGATGTTAATTGTTTAAAATCGGCAAGAAGACTTGTTTATCATTGATAAATTTGTTATGCATTCATAAAGCTATTTTATAAAGTTAAATTTAAATATTTAACTTTATTAATGCATAGACTATAGTTTGTGGGAAATATTTAAATTAAAAGAGTCCCCTTTATTTTATAACACAGTGGAGACATAAGTTACATAAAGGGAGTGATGTTTTATCCCACATTGAGAAAATGAAGGATTGAGCTCTTGTGAGAACATTATAAAAGAAAGAGAAGAGCTTCTTTTTCGTATGCTTGGGAAAATCAAAGAAATTGGGAAATTTTCTAGAGATCATGTCTTAATAGTTTGAAGGACGAAATCCCTTCAAGCTGAAAATTTTGACGCCATTGAAAGATATGGTCTTGAGATTCAATAGGGTAGCAGTTTGAAAAAAGTAGATACGAAAAAGCAGCCCGAAAAAGCGGAACCGAAAAAGCAGGCCGAAAAAGCAGTCCGAAAAAGCGGAACCGAAAAAACAGGCTGAAAAAGCAGTCCGAAAAAACAGTTCGAAAAAGCAAATCGGAAAAGCAAAACAAAAGGGGCAGCATTGAAGAAAATTATTACAGCCATCTACAACGAGGTTCCTTTATTAGTATTGTTTTTTTAGGGTGTTATAAGTTTCAGTTGTAAGTGTGCATTATACCAACATTATCATTTTGTAATCCATGCAAATGCCAGAGTCTTGGCCATATTTAATGAGCATTGTATTTTTTCATTGCAATTAAGAAGATAATAGTTGCTGGTGTCATTAAAGCAATTTAATATCATTATTTATTAGCGAGTTAGTTTGCATACCAACTATTTGTAAAAATGCCAGTTGGTTGTAGGTGTTCATTTCTCATGCTTAGATCATATATATGCACTGAATATTGTCAAAATTAGTAGCACACTCATGTTAGGTCATTGTGTAGTCCATTATAGTCTTCTAGCACAAGATTCTCATTGATGCAAAATTGTAAAAAGAGTCATTTAAAGCCAACTAAAATACTATATCAGTCATACATCCATTGCATGTGAATTGTTTGATGAAATTCCTTGAGCCTTCATCAGCATTTTTTGAGAGCAGATTTGAGGAGGGTTATTACAATGGTATCAGAGCTTGCTTGCAAAGTGTTTGACGAAATGTCAAACCACTGAAGTATAAAGATTTTTGGTGTTTGAAGAAGTTATAACCTATTGGGGTTATTACAGTCGTATCAGAGCTATAAGTCCTGCCATCCTATGGAGGTCTTATTTGGAATAGCCAGATAGAGAGAAAAAAATGTTTGACAACATGTATTTCAATCCGGATCAGAGAAAGGAAAGATTCTTACAGATATTAGACACCTTGGCACAGGGACAGCGATTAGCAGAGCAGAGAGCACAGGAACAGAGTCAGAGATTGGAGCTTATGATGCAGATGATGGCTCGTCAAATGGGGTTGAATGCTAATGTGGGTGGAGGAAATAATCAAAATGGTAATAATCAAGATGGGACACGTAATGGAGGTGAACAAGTTGGGAACAATTTCGGTCATGCACCCCAGCAAGCTAGGACAGTGAGTTTGAGGCCCATGATTCCCACATTTCCTCCTAGAGCCCCAGAGCAGCCCGTACTAGAGCCCCAGATCACTGATATACAGAACCAGTTGAGGAGAGATTGGGAAGCCGAAGGTCCAAATTTTACTGCTGCAATTACCTTTAGGGAGTATATAGATGTGCGGATGAAGCATATGTCACGTGGACATGACAGGAACCAGAGTTATGAGCTACGGAAGAAAGTAGGGAAACTTCAGTTACCATATTATGATGGCTCGGGGAAGTCTACAGCAAGAGCTTGGGTTCAAAATCTTGACACATACTTTCAAATGAACCCTATACCTGAGGAAGAAGCTATTAAGTATGCAGCAATTCACCTGGATGGGTTAGCACACGAGTGGTGGCATCATGGTATGGTCACTATGGGTCATGCACACATTACCTCATATGTGGAGTTTAAGGAGAGACTGATTGAACATTTTGATAAGCCTAAGGATCGTACCTTCCTTATGACAGGCAGAAACTTGTATGAGGAGTTTAACAGACATGCTGATTCGATACAGGGAGACATTAGCATATCTTCAGGTAATGGTTTATCTACATCATCTTCACAGGTAGAAGGGGTTACAGACGTTGTGCAGGTTGAGCTAGAAGGTGATATCACAGGCACACCGGATTGTGCGATTGACACAGATAGTGATTCCAGTATAGTTGGGCTGGATGAAGTTACAACAGTTGAGGATACTATCAAGTTTGAGGATAGTACAGTTGATCAAAAAGTGAGCATTCAGGACTTTACAGAAAGTGAGTATTAGGCACAGTTGGATGCTTCTTCACATGAGATAGAGGCTAGTAGCTCTTTACTTGGTTTGGCATACCAGCTGAAGACAAGGGACAAGAATATTGTCACGGCTTTATCTCATCATGATAGGATACATGGATTGATTGAGAATCACATTTGGATGATTCAACTGCAGGAGAGACAAAAAGGAGTCACAACAGGTTCTTCTTGTGACGACTTACAGCAGATCAACGAAGGCATGGAGGCAATGAAGTTGGCTCTCCAGGATTCTGAGAGACATGTGGACGAGCGTTGTCTTGAGGTGAGTTCAGTTCAGGAGTTAGCGCATATAGCAAGGACTCAGTTTCCTTTTACAGTCGAGTCACATATTGATGATGATACGAGTACATCTAGCATTCACACTCCGGATTCAGAGACTGTAGACAGGTGCGTGAAGTCAGTTGGTATTGTACACATTACTCAGGTGAGAAGTTTACTTGAATTGCTAGTCAATTTTCGTTCATGGATTAGATGTTGGGATCCTTATCTTAGTACTTGGGATCATTTTGACCGGAGATATTTATCATTCTTTGGTAGTAGTATCTGTTGCACCATCATGGACTTGATTAGTAGCTTGCCAGGTGTAGTTCTCATCCATGTCAGCAGCTTGTTTGATGCTGGAATTAGTTTTTACACACTTTTGTTGGGCATTGTTCATGTATCCAATCGACCACTCTTGTTGGAATGGGTTGATGATCTCTCAGATATGACAAAGTTTATAGAAGAGTCCCAGGATTTGATTATTACAGATGACACCCAAGGGGATGTTGTGGACAGTTTTGAGGACTTAGTCTCCTCAATAGTTTCCTTTGATACAGAGGTTTATGTTGATGCCTTAGTCACTCCACTTGATGAGACAAGTTCAGCAGTTGGACTGCAAAATTTGGATGGCAGTATTACAGATCATAGCCATTCTGAGGTTACTCCTTTGGAAAGTGTACCAGGGGTAGAGTATAGGAGTTTGACCAATCAGTACAATCATGTGTCTAGTCAGCTAAGAGTTTGCAAGCGAGACATTTCTATCGCTTAAGAGCATTTCGATGCTGCGCGTCAATTGTTAGCAGTTTATGGATGGGGTTCTCCTGCTAGTAATGAGCAGGGAGGCAGTTATCTTTCCTTGACAGAGATCCACTCTTTATGGGAGGCTATCCGAATTCTGAGACAGAATTATATGCAGTTGGTAGCCGATAGAGATTATCTTATGCAGTGGGGGAGTACAGCATATGACGCATTATTGGTCAAGGAAGATGAGGTGAGTAAGCTTACTCAGCAACTTGAAGTGACTTCTGAGTTTCTTGAGAGTACACAGTTGGCTTTCAAGGAGTCACAGTTTCACTTAGCTGAGGTGACCATGGAGTTGGAACGACTTCAGTCTTTACTAGATTCTGTACAGTCACTGACCGTGGTGTCTAGTGATCTGAGGATGTCCATGTTCGAGGTTGATAGAGGCAGTGGAGATGAGGATATATCTATCCATGACACTAGTATTGGCATATTTGGTCCATTTCCACTGGAGGCAGGTTCAGCTGAGTTGGGCGCTGCAGCTGAGCATTGTGGTATGTTTGACTTGGAGGGCACAAAGACTAGTGATGTTGTTGTTGATTCTGCACTCTTGGCTATATCATCCTCTGACTTAGCTGATGATCAGTCACAGTTGGTTTTATCACGTTTGCAAGATGAGTCTTTGACTGGGATTGGTTCTTTTTATCGGCATTATACTGTAGGATATGTTCATCGGTTTGCTTTTGATCCATGTGTTGAGGAGTTGATAGCAGACAAGTTTGGTTTGGGCTCACATTTTTGCTATCTACGGTGTAATGACTATTCACCATCAGCAGTGCATGGGTGTTATGGTTATGAGACAGTGACCGGTGATCTGCAGAGTTGTGTTAATTGCAGTAGGTGTGCAGTGTGTGGATTCTCTGTGTTTGGTGCAGTTTCATGTGGGAGTATTCATCATTGTTGCAGAATTGTATTGTACATTCCACATAGGCTAGTGGGATGCGTTAATGGTATTTACTATGTTGGCAGTTTGGGTTATCTACTCTACTTGGGTTCTGATATTTCGAGAGCTTGTTTCTCATGGGTTCCTGACTTTGGAGTTTGGGTGAGTTGTATTCGCCAATTTGACTATGGATTCCTCTTGGTTAATTTTCAGAGGTTGTTGCAGGAGCCTATCTTGACTGACAGCAGTATAGTTCATGACTACATTTGGGATCCAGGTTGATTGATTGGGTTGTTGTTCGACCATTGCTTGGGGACAAGCAATTTTGGGAAGGGCGGACTGTAATGTCCCCTTGTTAGCATTCATAGCATGACGTTGTCATTAGCATATTTCCCCACGGTCCCGTAGGCTAACCAGAACATTAAAGGGGCTTAGAGGCTATTTGGCCTAGTTAGTTTCAGTTGCAGGTCTTTTTGAGGGGTTTTGAGGCAACTTTGGGCATACTTACTATTTATAGTAAGTCATCTTGGATATGGTCGGACATCCAATGGCAGCGGTATGTCGATGTTAATTGTTTAAAATCGGCAAGAAGACTTGTTTATCATTGATAAGATTTGTTATGCATTCATAAAGCTATTTTATAAAGTTAAATTTAAATATTTAACTTTATTAATGCATACACTATAGTTTGTGAGAAATATTTAAATTAAAAGAGTCCCCTTTATTTTATAACACATTGGAGACATAAGTTACATAAAGGGAGTGATGTTTTATCCCACATTGAGAAAACGAAGGATTGAGCTCTTGTGAGAACATTATAAAAGAAAGGGAAGAGCTTCTTTTTAGTATGCTTGGGAAAATCAAAGAAATTGGAAAATTTTCTGGAGATCATGTCTCAATAGTTTGAAGGACGAAATCCCTTCAAGCTGAAAATCTTGACGCCATTGAAAGATATGGTCTTGAGATTCAATAAGGTAGCAGTCTGAAAAAAGCAGCCCAAAAAAGCGGAACCGAAAAAGTAGGCCGAAAAAGCAGTCCGAAAAAGTGGAACCGAAAAAGTAGGCCGAAAAAGCAGTCCGAAAAAGCAGTTCGAAAAAGCAAATCGGAAAAGCAAAACAGAAGGAGCAACATTGAAGAAAATTATTACAGCCATCTACAACGAGGTTCCTTTATTAGTGTTGTTTTTTTAGAGTGTTATAAGTTCCAGCCGTAAGTGTGCATTATACCAGCATTATCATTTTGTAATCCATGCAAATGCCAAAGTCTTGGCCATATTTCATGAGCATTGTATTTTTTCATTGCAATTAAGAAGATAATAGTTGCTGGTGTCATTTAAGCAATTTAATATCATTATTTATTAGCGAGTTAGTTTGCATACCAACTATTTGTAAAAATGCCAGTTGGCTGTAGGTGTTCATTTCTCATGCTTAGATCATATATATGCATTGAATATTGTCAAAATTAGTAGCACACTCATGTTAGGTCATTGTGTAGTCCATTATAGTCTTCTAGCACAAGATTCTCATTGATGCAAAATTGTAAAAAGAGTCATTTAAAGCCAGCTGAAATACTATATCAGTCATACATCCCTTGCATGTGAATTGTTTGATGAAATTCCTTGTGCCTTCATCAGCATTTTTTGAGAGCAGATTTGAGGAGGGTTATTACAGTGGTATCAGAGCTTGCTTGCAAAGTGTTTGACGAAATGTCAAACCACTGAAGTATAAAGATTTTTGGTGTTTGAAGAAGTTATAACCTATTGGGGTTATTACACAACTCCCTAAAATAAACCTCAGGATCCTTGTCAAAACGCTCTATCAACCTGTCAACAAACTCCTGATATGATGTGATCTGATCATGATGAAGAGATACCAAGCTATGGTACCACCAATCATGCGCATCCCCATCAAGGTGTAAAAAACAGCAAATTTAATGACGTCCTCCTCATTCATAGGACGCAAAGAGAGGTAGGTGTCGAGCTTGTGGACCCAAGCTCTAGCAATCACTCTTACGCTCCCATCGAAATGAGCTAGTGTCATCTTACCAACCACCTACTGAATCTCAGTGTACCTGCGCTGATGTCTGTCACTAGCAGGCCTACCCCTAGAATGCTTACATTTTTGTGTCAAAACTCAAATTATCCTTCAAAGGATAGAGGAAGAGCATCCCACTCATTAAAATGAGTCAGAACATCATCAACAAACGGGGTTGCATCAGAAGTGGTACTAACTGCATATAACTCAGGTCTCAAAAAAGTGGGTCTATGTGGCCTATCTTGAGCACCAATATAACCTATCCTATCCACCCTATCGTCCATCCTAACACGATACTTGATCCTCTGCCTGCTATTAACCCTGGGCCCCACATCCACTTGTGACCTATGGGAACCAACTTTAATGTCTCGAACTCTCTCTCTACCCTAGTCTCGTGGCAAAGCTAACTGTTGCAAGGTGTCAAACAACTGTTGTAGTACACATGTCATCTGTTGTTGTCCGACTGCAATATTCCTAAATGTCTACATGGCTTCCTATCAACCTCAACATCTGTGGCCCGAAGTCCAATGCCACCAAAACCACTCGGACTACCAACCGAACCAAACTGAATCACAAGCTCTCCTCTGGGAGGAGAATTATGTCCCCTACGGGTATAGTGCATACCTAGCACAAATCTTCGTTCACTGTACATGCCTCAAAATGTGGAACCAAACAATATAATCAACTTTTGAACTAACTGAGCCCAATTCCTGCAAGCTAGCAGGAAACTGCTTTGGTACCACTGTAAAGATCCGAACTGATCTCTAACTATAATACTGTTATGTGAACTCTTTTTTTATTTGTTTTGATTTGATGTTTTTCTTTCTTTTTTTTTTTGAGTTTTGGATATAAATAACTTTCTAAAAGGAAATGACCAACATTTATCTAAAATCCACATCAAAATAATTGAAATATCACTAATTCTAATTATTTGCTTGCACAATCCAAAAAAAGCAAATTTAAACGAACCTGGTCTTTGCAATATTGGATTGTATGACTAAACTCTTGGCACAGACCCTGAATCAGATTATTTGAATATGCTGGAAGCAATCCTGTAGGATGTGATTTAACCCTACCTTGCCTCCACATCAATGCCAAAGGGCCCTTGAAAGCAACTCGCAGCTGGTGTACACTGAATGCTGATATCTTCAAACAAATCGCTCACGCCAAATATAAACCGCAGGTTCTTATTGCTGATCGATATGTCTGAGTTGCTCACGAAGTGATGACTGGAATCCCACACGACTGGCAACAAAATGCAGGCCCTAATATGTATGCTGCTCAGCTCTGAAATCAGATGAGTTTGGTTCAAAACTCACCAAAGGGCAATTGCAATGTCAAAATGCTGCCTTCTGATGTCAACCAGCAGCCTCAAATGCCACAATTTTGAATTCTCGGATTGCAATCACACCAATGTAAGAAGGTAATTCGTTCCCTTTCTCAAATCAGTCAATGATCCAACCCAATCTCCAAGCCACAGTGTAAACAGTAGGAGAATATACAAAATCTTTATACCTCAGCAACGATTTGCAGTAAACCTTCAAGACAATTCTCAAAATTCCTCAAGAAACCACTCAAAAACCTCAGCCAGTGTTCACAATAGATTCAATATAATAATCCAAATGTCTCACATTCTCCCAAAAAGCCATATTTATAATGAAATTTGAGCTATTTAGCTTCACCCACACACCTTTCACTTATAAGCAACCTTTATAATATAAAGTCTTGACACTTTGTAATATAAAGCACAATAATCATTAGTGTGCATTAAATATTTATTAAATTCCAAAATTCTTCCAAATAAATATGACTTCATCAAAAAAACATTGTGAAATCAAGTGCCCAAATGCCAGACGATCACCTAGCCTGAACTGCTCAACCAAAAATAGCAACTGGCCAAAAGTGACTTACTAAAAATAGTAAGTCCAAAAATAGTAATTTCTCGACAAAGACCACCAAATCCAAACGTCAGCTCATGAGGCTCATGATGATGAGCTAACAAAACCAAACTCCAAAAACATGCTAAATCGGGGACATCACAAATTCCAACAAAAAATGCCTATTCTGAATAAGCCAACCTTTTAATAATAATAACTATGCAATTACTAAAACTGCAAATTCTGTAAGAATTTATAGGCATACAAAACATACAGCTGACAATGTTGCTCAAACCACATTCCAGCTCAACCAATTCACTTTCCATACATTTATTGCTAAACTGCATAAAAACAATCACAGATATGTATAACAAAGTTAAGCAACAAATCAACTTGTGGTATACATACACTCGATACCAATTTAATTTAGTTTTATATGAAGACTGTGTTTGAAATACACACCACCATCCTGAATGAGGAAATAATGTCATTGAAGTAACCATATTATGGCATTGTAGGTGATATAGGATCTAGTGATTTAACAAATTAATTTCTCTATGAAAATGAAGGACTCCAAAAAGGTGCAGTAAAATTTTACCACATAACGCCACACAGGAACTCGTGGAGGCAAGTATGTGAGCCCAATACGCTGAGTTAGTTTGATAAGCAATTTACGGAGCAGTGGACTTCGACCAGCAGCTGCTGACTTCATTAGTTTACAGGTTTCTTGCCACATAACTGATGCTACATCAAGCAAAACATCTCGACCACCAACCTTGCATACAAAATAGGTCTAGATTCAGTCTTCGGCCAAAATCAACATAACCCTAAATAAAATAAAATTATAAATTGTTAAAATTCATTTATTTCATCTCCAATAGTAGGTAAAACTTATTTGCTAAACAATATATATTAGTAAATTAATATACACAAGAAAAAATCCAACCTATGGAAAAAATATTCACTCCGAACATTTGAAATGTTTTTTGGTTTATTCATTACATAATACATTATCAATAATTCTCATTACAAATTTACAGCCTCAATGAAATGGCAGATTCTTAAATTTTCATTTATTTGATGAAGAAAATGGCACTACTCATATATCCACAGTTATTACGACAATTAATTTCATGTCAATAGAACTAATAAGAGTAGATATCCATGATACACAGTTTATACCCTCATTAATTTTGTTAAATTTCATAGATAAAGCAAAAAGAAAACAAGGGAGACTCTAGTAAATTTAAACCCTCACATTTAAGCTAGTCATGCTGTTCAGACAAATACCTGGTATGTAGCAGACACAAAGACCCATAGAAATATTTAGATGATCAATTTCCACCCTCACAAAAAATATGGAAAAGTAAATGAACTGAAGATGTATTAATTTGAAAACTGAATCAAATTTGAGCAATCCAAACCTTAAATATTGCTGCCATTGCCTCTACAATACCAGGTACCAAAAAGATATCAGTCGTATCTTCTATCGAAGCCCCCAAAGCTTCTTGCGCCCATGTTGTGAAACTGAAGAAAAAATTAAAGTAAAATTTTAAGCTTGCCTGTTCTTCACAAAATAAAAAATTAATTTGACCACTATCACATCATTTATTATTGTATATTAAATGACTTTTCCAAAAACTTGTCACCTTTACAAAAGCAAACTAACTACTTCCCATTTAAATTGTACAATCAGAAAAAAATGTTTAAGTTTTATTGAATTCTATAATTCAATAAAAGCTTAAAACGTAAATTAAATTCAACAACAAAACACCAACCCAAATTAGTATACAATTCCATTGGATAAGATTTGAGAAAGTCAAAAAGTAGAAGCCACACAATCCATCTCAACAAAAGGAGGAGAAAGGAAGTGTTCATTCTAACAAGACCGTTGAGAATATTGTAAAAGATAAGATGAAATATATCATTCAGTCAGTCAAAACAAAAGTACAAATTGTCAAAATTTAATTGTGTGATGTTAGAAGGAACAATTTTGATACTATGATCATTCTAAGACAGTTTCATTTGCAGTTCACTTGATATAATGTAGTAATGTTATGTAGGCAAGATAACCCCTTGTCAAATAGGGTTCTCAAAAAGATGGCAAAACAGCATCAAAAGAAGATGAATTTTTACTGACAAACCATAAGAACCACATTAAAGACTAAAAGACCAATCAGAAGATAAGGGCCATTTGTGGAGAGACATGGAACAAAATTTCATGCCCCCAAACTAATAATAAAACAGAAACTATGTTTATATGAATAAAATTGGGCAAATACCTGTTGAAGGCCGACTTAGGATAAAGAAGGGGAGTTTTCAGAGATTTATTCGATAGAAAGCCAACTAAGTAATAGGGAAAGATTGAATTAAATCAATATCTTGGCCCACCTTATTATATGTTAGCCAATTTCCTTAGGAGCAATAAAAAGTATGTATGTATGTATATATGTATGTATGTATGTACGTATGTGTGTGTGTGTGTGTGTGTGTGTGTGTGTGCAGATATATATGTGTCTACATACATATATGTATCTATGTGTCTATATATATGTGTGTGTGTGTGTGTGTATGTTTACATACATGTATATATGTATATATACATACATATGTGTGTGTGTACAGATATATATCTATGTGTCTACATATATATGTATATGTATACATATATGTACATGGATACATACATATATAGTGTAAGCTAGTATAAGCTAGTGTAAGCTAGTAGAATTTTAATAAGTAGAAATTTGCATTAAGGCGGCGCTTGATTATAGAAGACTAGAGATCAAGTCATGAAAGGATGCCTCAATTAGAGTTGGTGTATAACTTGAAGAGTGATGACCTTTAATCTATTCTTGACAGAATATTCATAGTGGGTCACTTCACTTGAAGGAGATTAACCAAGACAAATCGGGCAAAAAAATCAGCAATTTCATACATCGATCAAGAAAGTTCTTGTCTAGAAAAAAACAGGCAAATTTTGATTTTAATAGGAGTCAAGTAGTCCATATCCATAACATGGAGAAATTGTAAACAGCAGCCAGTATTATTTAATACCATAAATGGGCAAGAATAGGTTGTTTTAGCAGCCCTAAAAACTATAGGCCGTGATTGTAAGGAAGCAAGAATTTATCAATTCAGGCATGTTTATTAAGAAGAGATGTGAATCTTAATAAAGGTATCTTTCTTAAAAGAGACATCTCCCTTCATAGGGGATAAGACGATATAAATGAAAGGAGAATGTATTAAAATAATAATGTAATGTTTCTAATGGTCATCTTTAGTGAGTTTAGTTTTATTGGGTAGTTTCTATTTTCATATTCGATTATTTAGAAAAAACATCTTCTACTTTCCTATTTAAGGAGACTCTGTCTCCATTGTTTAATATCTATCAAGTTTTATAGCATGGTACCAAAATAGGTTTGGGTTATGTGGGATGCACGTTGTTTGTGTTATGGTATATCAATGGCGTTGTAGTTGTATTAAACAAAGGAGATGAAAGCTCCTTATATAGATTTACAAAGACGATGTTTCTAAAAGAAACAATCGTGAAATAAAGACAGAAATAGAAACTATCTAGTAAACTAAAGACTAAGATGCACATTAAAGAAACATTAAAATATTCTAATACCCAAACTTAATGGTCATTGTCTAACTACTGTCTTTTGGTCACAAATTCTTCTGGATCTGCAAAATGTAAATGACCAAGAAGCCAAAATCCACCCAAAAATGAATTGAGAAGGGTGTCCACTTCTTCAAAAAATACTGGGATGGGTGACCTCTCAAGAAGTCCTAGTGCTTCACCTCTGTGAGCATCACCTAGATCTAATGAGTGCTAAGTGTTCCATTTATTCTCATGATAGATGGATTCATGTGAATCACAACTCATGAAACATGAGTCAATGAGTTTGACTCAAAAACTACACAATTGAATCCTGAAAGCAATATCACAATTTTACTTTTTGTGGAAAAATATCTCCTACTTATCAATTGATAAGCCTAAGGGGTTTTCTAATGGAACTACCTATTCATCAATTTGAATCGCCTTGTGGTCGAGAGCCTCCTTCGCCTTTGATAAGGCATGAAGATGAGGAGTCAACCTAACGATCTAGCTCCTAGAGTCAAATCAAATTCAGTTACATATGTCTATCTTTGATTAAAAGGATGTAATTGATGCTATAACTATCTTAGCAAAACGATGTGATTTAGAAGGTTTGTTTAGATACTGCTGTTATGAGGGGTTTGGTGCCTATACTTGCCCATCTCTTAATTTGACTGAATGTGGATACTTTGGTGTAGTTTGGTTGGAGCCTATAGAATTCAAATTTGCTTTGTAGTGTGTTCAAGAAGATTGAAGTTTCGTCTGTATGGGATTTGTTTAACATAATCTGAATTCTAAATAACATAAATTTCTGTTTTTACCATTCTTTTGTTTGGGCCACCTGTGATTTCAATTAACCCCTTTCTATATTGCTTGTTGTCTTTAGATTTAATTTCTTGTAACTTAACACACATGGGCACATTCTACAGTATATTTCAATTTTCAGGAAAGGGTATTTTAGAATCAAAATGGATAATCTAGTGGCAGGAGTGTCTAGAGGGTTTGAAGGTGAGGTGCCTATTTATGGGGCTAGTGTTGGCAATTTCCCTGGTCTTCTTATGTTCGTTTTGAGTCGTTGTAGGCTTGATTCCGAACTATATTCTGGGATATAATAAAGGATTAAGTTGTCTACCAATGGGGTTTGAAACCCAATTGCAAATCATCATTCTTTGTTTAAAAGCTTGCAATATGGAACTAAAAGTTCAAAAGCCTTCTTAAGTCATTTAGTTAGACTTTTTGTGAGTCGTTGCAAATTTTTTGCGAAGCATTTACTTGTGATGATAGATAAGTGTCCACAAATGCACTTACTATAACATTGTTAAAGGAAAATCTATCATTTAAAGAAAATGTTACATTTGTAATGGAGCTTTTAAAGCCCGATTGCATGTCTTCCCTAATCATAAATACTTGTAAGTAATATTTTCAAACCCAACTTTTCTCATAGTCATCATTTTTCAAAGGAATTGCAAGGTGTTTTAAAAACAATGATTATATGTAGTCAAAAGTTTGAAGCCTGACTACATAATATCGATTTGAGATTAAAACAATTAAAGAACTCTTGTAATGCAGCTACAAAACAGTGATTCCTATTTTATTGTTTTATTTTGGTTTTCGGACTTTGTTCTTTCCTTGCAACATGGGTTAAAAACCCTGACCTTAGCTTGATGGAATGATGCCCCTATATTGTCAGGTTTCTTAAGTGCAAATACAAGTCATCTCTTCACTTGTAATGCTGCTCCCAAAACATGACAGCATCTTATCGAAGAAGTAAAGATGTTAATAATGTCCTACATGTGGTCAGGCTTTTAAAGGCTAACTACATTGTTTTTTGTTGTTATTAAAACATTAAATATACTCTTGTTGAAGCAGCAATAGAACACGACTTCTTACTGGGCATTTTTTTTTTCATAGTTAAGCGCACTTGAGCTCAAGTAATACTGGGATGGGTGACCTCCCAGGAAATCCCGATGCTTCACCTCTGTGAGCATCACCTAGATCCAATGAGAGTTCAGTGTTCCATTTATTCTCATGAGAGATGGATTCATGTGTGAATCACTACTCATGATTCATGCATCCATGAGTCCGACTCAAAAACTACATAGTTAAATACTGATAGCAATATCATAATTTAATTTGTTGTGGAAAATATCTCCTACTTATCAAATTATAAGGCCAGAATTTAATTAGAGTGGCCTGCAATTTGGACTGGGAGGTTGTAGGAAGGTGGTGAACTCAATCAAGAGCCTTGTAGTTGGAGTTAAAAGTGTCTGCAATCTCAATATCACATTCTCGAGCTGAACAGCATATTGGTCAATTCTAAATTTAACATCAACTGTAAACAGGTTCTTTATATGTGATTTGTATTTAGAATAAGTTCATTTCAAGACTGTATTTACTTTTATGAAATAAATTGGCAGAATTAAGAATTGTCTTGGCATTGCATTTTTCCCTATCATTATTATCCAAATTCAAAGAGAAGAATTAAACACAAGCAGAACTCACATTTGGCTACATCAAAAGAGAACCTTAAAATATATTTGCATTGATGAAGAGTTCATTTGCCAAGTGTTTGACAAAATAACCAACCATCTGAATGGTGTAAAAATTTGGTGAAATCAGAGTTGTCCAAGTTGTAACCAGGTCAGGGTTATTACTGTTAAGGTTTGAGAATCACTCCAAATGTAATGGCAAAGCCATATTTTGGTATATATTTTTCAATTGCAGCAATCAATTATATTTATATGGAGAAAAAGTTATAAATAGACATGTCTATTCATAATAATAATCATTATAATTATATGTACACATTATATATCTATATAGACATATATATAATCTCTTTCTCTAATATATAAATAATAATGAAATGTGTGTGTGTGTGTGTGTGTGTGTGTGTATCTTTAGTAGAATTTATCCGACAAAAGCTACAAAACATCAACACTCCCTCTTAGTTAGGGAGGATAAAGTTATAAACACATGGTTAGGTAAAACCTCAATGTAATATGAGAATATCTGTGATCAGAAGATATTCAACATTTTGATATCATAAGTATTGGCCTCCAGAATATCAACATATGATATTCACCAAATACATAAAATATTCATAAGGTATGTACACACTCATTCTCAATGATGCTTACCATATGAATAGTCATGGTTTATTGACACAAGGAAGGATTGAAAAGCCAGGGCCATAGGCACACCTAACCATCCAAACACTTTGTTGAGTAATCACAACGGAAGCAAGCACACAAATAACAACACCAAGTAGAGAAGGAACAGCAAATACTTTATTGATTCATCAAATTATCACCATAGATGCTCAGTTGTAAGGCCTTATGGGTTACGGCCAACAAGATTTACAAAATCTCAGATTTAGAATTTTCACAAATCCTTGATTTAGACTTCCAACTCCCTCAACTTCACACTCTTCCTCTCAACATGCCTAGCCTAACCTAAACACCCCTATTTATACTTGCCTAAACAACTTACAAAAGATTCTAGATTATTACATAATAGAAGGTCGACCTTAAAAATGGTTTGCACAAATCCCAAGACAAGATCCACACATTAAATTCACGACTCAAATTAATTACATAAGTCGACTCACACTAGGAACTAATCACAGACAAACTCGGTCAAAGAAATAACCGACCATCAGCAAATATCAGGTTCACTCGGCACATGAAGGAACACTCGGCCACCAAAGCACTCGGTCAATACTGAACAACTCAGCAGCAACTGCAGCTCGGCAACCATTGGAACTTGGCACTAACAGGCAGAATGAACAAAGATGAGCAGGATAGCAAGGCAAGCCAGGATGCTCCTGCAACATCTATTTAAGGAACTTAATCCACCATGCAAGTAATCTTCAATTGTGATTTGCTTAGACATCACACAATGTCCATCACAATAGAAGGCCATGGTCTGTTTAACCATTGGAACTTGGCACTAACAGGCAGAATGAACAAAGATGAGCAGGATAGCAAGGCAAGCCAGGATGCTCCTGCAACATCTATTTAAGGAACTTAATCCACCATGCAAGTAATCTTCAATTGTGATTTGCTTAGACATCACACAATGTCCATCACAATAGAAGGCCATGGTCTGTTTAAGGAACTTAATCCATCATGCAAGTAATCTTCCATAGTGATCTACTTAGACATCATAAGATGTTCATCGTAATAGAAGGTCATGGTTTGTTTAAGAAACTTAATCCACCATGCAAGTTATCATCTATCATGATCTGCTTAGACATAACGAAGATTTAAGTTATTGAAATATTTTCACCTTTCAATGACTTTTACAAGTGATAATCATTTGGAAGTCGTCACTCATGATGTACACTGGGGGTGGGCCCATCAAAATTATGCAGTAACCCACATGGATTTTCAAGCTCCCTCTGAATATCAATCTTCTAAGCTCCTCATCCAATGTTGTTTCTGATTAAGTGTCAGACTCCCTCTGAATCTGATATCAATCTCCCTTTTCCTGTACGAACATCCTTAGAGAGAAAAGAAAAGGTCAAGGTAAAGAGCTCTTATAGTTGTTGTCATGATTTCAGTCTCCCTATATTTGTGAAATTCCTAAGATTAGGGTTGAGTCAATGTGATGTCATATCTGTGTCTAGATTGCCCTTAGAGAACTTCTCTTCTCATCGAGGTGGGCATTCAAAAGAAAACTAATGCATTCGTTCATATTAGGTGATTAGGAAAGGGAGGGTAAGTCTATGCATTTCCTAGATGAGAAGGAAGTTGTTCAGAGACCCTAATTCTATGATCAAGTATTTCATTGAAGGCATGATCCATCTAAAGGGAGAGATCACACTACATTCAGAGTAGATGACAACTAAAAGCATCAAGATTGAAGCTCAGGACCAATGTGCAAATCATAGGAACATCATAGGAGCAAGAGATCAAATTGAATGCAAATGAGGCAATAGAAGTATTCAGAAATGCTCAATCTGCTCAACAATGGCAAATTCCCTGGTCAAAGGTGTCAAGAACGGAGATGGAAATCAAATTAGTAATGCAGAATACATATGGGGGTCCACGTTACTAGTTGAAAAGTCAAATTGTTTTAAGAGATGGATTCTTAACAATCGGATCAATGCTTTTCTCAACGTTACAGGCTATATTACAGATATGAAAGATAAGTTGCGAAATAACAAAAAGACCTCCATCGCATCCTCACAGGTGGCAAACAGTTAAACCTTTTCAACCTATGAAGATGCGAAAATGGCAGCAGCGGTTAAGTTAAACGATATCGCTTCGTCGCAATCAGCAAAAGGTTCACTTTCAAGTTGCGAGCCTGCGAAAAGCTAACAGTTAACCTAATTATGACTTCGCAAATGAAATAAAGATTAAGTCAAAGAAGGTGGCAAAGTTGTGACACAAGGAAAGACATAAACATGGTGAATTCCTTTGTTCGCTGAGTCGTAGCATTTAAGCCATAAAATGTCAGATTAGCGCAACTTGGCAAATATGAATACTGAATGCTTAAATTTCTTCATTCGCTTGGTCGCACGATTTAAGTAAATGAGAAGTATTATGTCAATGACTGAGCGAAAGCAGTTAAAGGTGAAATGATTGCAACATTGCAGGAGAAAGAAATGTTAAGCCTTAAACCACAGCGAAGATGCGAGATGGTCAATTTAATAGTCATCGCTAGATCAAAGCTTGTTCTAGTCAAAAGAAAATAAAGAAGGTTGTCAAGATGCAACAAAGAAAACAGAATGACACATGTTCACATGGGCCCATCATATTAAACAGTCACCAAACTCTTCAACCAATGAAATAGCACCACTTGTCGGTCACGATGTACACAGTTGGAAGATGGACCCGGACTACAAAAGTGAACAAGAGAGTTAAGACTTTCTAATCTCAACTATCAGATCTTTAAGATCAATGCTTATTGCGAGTTCGCAAGTGATTAAAGGCAACCCGGAGTCAACACAGCGAAGCTGCAAAAGCCATTGATCGCATGCTCGCGGGTTGAATGATGAGTTGTGATTTTAAGTTGCGACCTGGCAAAAATGGTAACAAATAACTCTAAATGGTTATCACAACATCGCAGGCAATTCAAGTTAACCTGAACTTAAAGTGGCGAAGCTGCGAAAAGTAATCCAGGGCATTCAAATATTGAACAATCGCATGGTCGCAATGGGTTAATCATAACCTGGGGTGAAGGCTGCGAAGGAGCGACAATAGGCATTCGCATGTTCGCAAGGGGTTAAATGAAACCTTGAGTTAACACAGCAAAACAGTAAAAATCAATCGATCGCATTGTCGCATCAAAAGAAGGTATTGTATGAATGATAGAGGGACCCACGGAGGAAGTCACAAAGGATAAATAAAGAGGATTATTAGGTTTTGATTGTGATTGTTGATAGGAGATTGACAGTGGAGATTTAAACCTGTAGTGACTGTTGGGATATGAAATACAAATTTTGGCGCCAAGATGGATGCTACAGATCAGAGAGGAATATGAACCATTTTTGAAGGTTTCTAATCATTTATGCTTTCTTTCTCTGATGTATTGAATTGTAGTCAATGATTATTGGATTTTTGAGCAATTCAAGTGCTCTATTAATGTAAATGATGAATCTGTACTAGCTAAGAATCCTAAGAGGGGGCCTTTATATGTAAATTTCTAAGTTAATAGAAAGGATCAACAAGTTTCATGCATTTTCTCCCCTTGTAGCAGAGACTATTGAGTGAGAATCGAGAGGTATATGAAATTAAGGATTAGATTGATGCCTGTAACTAGGTAATATGATGTTATAATTCCACTTAGAACTAGCATGCCTAGGTTTCTTTCATTGTCTACTTCGGTTGAGTTAACATGCATGTAGATTAGATGAGTACAGTGTTAATAGTATGGGTAGTCAGAGTGCTATTTTTCATAGGTATTCCTGCTCTTTTACAGAGCTGCATAACATCCTACATTTGTGATGCGAAGTTAGGATTGAAGTGTGTTGGCAGTTTGCCACTGGGTAACCTTGACTGGTCAAAGAGCCACTTAGGGCCATGGATGTTCTTTTTCCATTACATCTCTTTGCATCCCTTAGTCTTAGATGCATTTAGGAGTAGAGTTAGTGTTAGACTTAAAACCTCGCCTAGGTTGCTTATGTCTATGAGTAATCTGGTTAGCCTCTTTGCTCTTAGGTTAAGAGCATACCCCTGGTTACCCTTTTGATCACATAAAAACATCATTTTAAGTATTTTTTACATATAGGGGAGCTGTACCTTTCAATTCAGAGGATTAGTGACATAGGAGTACACTAATCCAATCTGTTAGAGATAGCTTGGTTCTCATCACCTCAGGCATAAGGAGTTAGTGTAAAACCAATTCAAGGTGAGAAACAAACTGTTTACCATCAATAGTATGTATAGAAATACAATTAGGAGAAAGACTACAATGAATAGATAAATAAAATACTTAATAAATATTCATCTATACAAGTTGCTCCAATGAAAGTGTTTTGGTAATAGACATCTCTAATGTCTTTTAAGAAAACTTGCCACTTCTTTAAACAAATTGTGTCACTTAATGTTTATGCCCCATTAATAAATCGTAATATATTTGAACACAAATCTATGTTTGAATTTGTTTAAAGACTGTCCCTACCTTTGGACAAACAAGAAAAAAAATTCATATCAGCTGATATGAATAAAATAATAGATTGGTCTCTTATGTGGCATTAGTTTTATGCGCATATTATAAATATGTTTTAGTGCCATTTGAACCATTGATATAGTCGCTGAAGTAGTAGTATTTCTCTAAACGGACGCTTTAGAAATCAGATGTTTAAGGACTTTGAATGCTAATTTGGAATGTAAAACCCGGTAACCACATATGACGTTGACATTGATTTAATCTGGAAACAGTTTAACATGTTTAATGAACCTGGAACACGACATATTTCGAAGGAAGGCATGATGATGCAGACATGCCAACTATCATGTCAAATGTCACATATTATTTTAAAAAGTTAGAGGTTTTTCATAATTGTTTTCTTTAAAATTGTCTATAAGGTTTATATTTTTTTCCTCATAAATCAAGGGTTTGCTCCTACATACCCTGGTCAAGGTTTTCGCCTAAGTTCCCAATGCTGGTTCTGATGCTGATACGGATGCGGGATGCTAATATGGGTGTGGGGTGCTGATGCACAATTTGGGGGGATGATTTTGGATGCGTTTGAGTGTGTCCATATATAAATATTTTTTTTTTTAAATATATATATATTTTTTTAAATATATATATATATTTATATATATTTAAAAATATTTATATAGCTAAGTCACAAGGTTCGAATTCGAATTCGAGTTCGGGAACTATAAAATTCAAATGAAGTTCGAGAAAGAGTAAAAATTCGAGGAAAAGTTCGAATTAAATTCGCCTTACACAATTTTAATTATTTTCTAGATGTATGTAATATATCTTATCAATTATCAAAAATAGTAAAAATTGCTAAATAGATCTCACAACTTCATAAGCTTGATGAGACATTTATTAAGTACAAAACATAAGAAACATGTGAAATCACAATAGCAAAGATATTATTTTGTTGCGAAGGTACAATCAAAAGTCAAGACTTCATAGCTTCAAGAAAGCTCGAAGTCATCAAGAGCACTTGGCTCAGATGGTGTAGCATCATCATCAATATCACTACTTAATTCTTCCTCAAAAAAGTCAGGCTCATCTGCGTCTGGTACTACTGTGTCTTCTAAAGTTTGTTGTTGTGAAGATGACTCATTTGTTGATTTGTTCATAAGCAATTTTAAATTGCTGCGAACATAGACAAGATCTCCCAACTTTCCAGACAACAACTTGTTCCTCTTTTTGGAATGGATGTGGTCAAAGCAGCTCCAATTTCTCTCACAAGCTGATGAACTTGCTCCTTGACTCAAAATTCGAATGGCAAATCGCTGAAGTTCAGGAGTTTCTGCCCCATAGCTCATCCACCATCTATAACTAGGTACCTCATCTCGTGTCATATCATATTTGGCTGCTCCTATTCCAAACATCCCTTCCGCTTTTCTGTATTTCCAACATTGTTCTCTAATTAGAGATGCAATTGCTGGATATGGTTCAAATCTACTAATGGCTTCATAAAAACCTGCCATAATTTCAGCATCACCTTGTCTATCAATGTGAAACAGTTTAGGCTCCAAATAGCAAGCTGCTGCATGTAAAGGAGTGTGCATCATTTTCCATCTTGAATCAACAGTCTCCCATATTTCTATGTAGTCTGCTTCCACATTATTTAGTGCTCTCTGAATTGCTTCCTTGCAACGGTCCATGCTTTCATAAAGCATTCCAAGGCAAGGAGTGTCACCATCAACTATGCAAAGCACGTCGAAAATTGGACCGCATATATTTAAAACCTTTGCCCCACTTTCCCAAAAGCTACTATTTAAAACAATTTGCTCTATAATCTTCCCCTTACCACTTTTTGAGAGAGTTGAATTTTCCCACTCATTGGAACAAATTACAGATCTTAACGCTGCTTTCTCTTCAACCACTCTTCTCAAAGTGATATAAAATGAAGCAAATCTTGTATCAGAAGGCCTCAACAACTCTCTAGATGCATGTTGCCTGTAAAGGCTCAATGTGAGACGATGATTTCGTATGAAATTCACAACTTCTCTTCCTCTATGAATTACTTCATGTATCCAAGGGAATTTTGCCAAATCATGAAGCAATAAATCCAAACAATGAGTTGCACATGGACTCCAATAAATTTTTGGGTACTTCTCTACAATCAGCTTGCCAGCTCCCACACAATTTGTTGCACTATCAATAACCACTTGAACCACATTTGCAACCCCTACTTCAAGAATTGCTTCCTCTAATATCTGAAATATATATTCAGAAGTTTTTTTATGATTCATAGTGTCAATAACCTTCAAAAATGCAACACCTTCAGGACAAGCCACTAAAACATTAATCAATGGTCTTTGACAAATATCTAACCATCCATCACTCAATATAGTGCACCCCGTTGCCTTCCAAGAGGCTTTGACCACAGCTAATTTATCAGTCACTCTTTCTTTTGACCTCTCTAAGAGAGTTGTTCTCAAAGCCTCAGAAGAAGGAGGTATGTACCCTTTGCCAAACTCTCCAACCTTTTGAAATACAACACGATAAAGTGGATTTCTAGCTACATTGAATGGAATTGCACTAGTATAGAATAAATCAGCTAGTAAATCATCAACTACTTGTTTCTCACATGGTTTCCAAAAGCTATTCAGAGTTCCACTCTCTTTTGTTGGCTTTACAACCTGCGGTAGACATGAAGATGAAGGTATAGTGGATGTGAATCTAGGGACGTCTTCAATTCCTTGTTTCTTTTGTGCCGTCTTCGTCTTTTGAGAAATAGAAGATGAATGCTCTTTCTCCAAAATCGCTCTAAGCTCTTGGGTCACACCTGGACATGCAGTAACACCTCCACCTTTACCTGCCGTAATACCAAGCAAGTGATCCATGACCCTTATTAAACTTCCAGTAATAACTTTTGGACATAGGTTACACTGAGCTTTATTAGGACCACTTTTAGTCACATGTTTCCACGCCTCCGAAGTTGATTTGTTCGGGGCCATATTACAATTTGTAGAATTAAAAATAAAATAATATATTATTATTTCAAACTTTAAAACAAAATAATTCAATAAATAATTTTAAAATGTTAATTTAAAATTAAACATGTTAAAGGTCAACTTTTTACAATAATAATTATATCATTTAAAAATTGAAATATAAATTTATAATTTATTAAACATAACAAATATATCTATTTATTTATTAAATTATAATAAAAATTATGAACTTACAAAGCAAAATAAAATAAACATATTAATATATATTTGATTGACTCTAAACTCTAATATTTTAAAATATTTCGGAATTATGTTAATTAAAAATTAATATATCAATATTTTAAATCAATTTTTAAAAATAAATCAAATATTAAATTAACTATTTTTTTTAATCGATAATTATTAAATTAACTAAGTCTATTACAAAATAGATTACAAAGAATTTAAAAAATTAAATTGATTACAAAAATTATATAAATTGAAATAAAAATTTCATACAAATTACATTATGTAAAAAACTATATACTAATTATATGTAAAAATTATATAAAAAATCAAAACAAAATATAAAATTAATAACTATATGAAAAATTAATTCTCTATACATATTAGAAAATACAAACTATGTAATTTGTAATACAAACTATACGATTAAACTTAATACATATTACAAACAAATAACTATACAAATACATAATAATAATACATAATACATTAAGTGTAATACATATTAAACTTAATATGTAATCCCCTACAGTTCTGAAAGTATCCAAATGCGAAAAATGAATCTGTGGCGTGCGTTTAAAATGAAACTATACAAATCAGAAAAATGAATGTGTGGCGCCACTTTACACAAACGTTGAAGATGTTGCCACTTCGAGCAGGACAAAGGGCCGGGAGAGGGATTTGCAAGGTAGGAAAACACTGAAACTTTGCTCAGGACAAAACTGCTCAGGAAAACGCTAAAACTTTGCTAACTTTGAGAGTTCGAAGAACGTTTTATAGAGTTTTCTACACGACAAAACCCTAAAACCTGTGCAAACGGCAATTTCTAAATGCATTCGACTCTGAATAGGAAGTCCATTTTTTACGGCCGAATCAATAGCGGATTTTGGCGATTTTTTTAGGCAAGTTTCACATTCGGCAATATTTGAATATCAAGCTTGATATTCACCGAACCTTGTGACTTAGGTATATAGTGTATGCTATAATTTATGTATGCAAAGAAATATACAAAAATAAACCCTTCCTCTTTTCGGGCCATTTTAGGGTTTTGGGGCATGGTCTGGATGCTAAGTTATTTAAAGAAAATCCAAGGTCTAGAAACACATCGCTGGCCCAAGCTAGTCGTAGAGGAAAAACTTGTCAAGCAAAAAAGCACATGGATGAAGCAAAATGACAAGTGGATGCGAAAATGGGATATGAACATCCATACTTGCCCGGATAACATTAAAGAAATAACGAAGTTTGTCATGGAAAAATTTCGCAATATTTTATAGACAAGGCACATAGGGCAGAAAAAAATCTTATTACATTAAAGAATTTAACCCCACTTCTAGTCATGATGAAAAGGCCTATATAGGAGCACCTATTAATTGGAAAGCAGAAAATGTTGATGGCACAACTCAAAACTAGTTCACACCAGTTGCGATGTGAAACACGTAGATGGCAAGTTCCAAAGGAAGAGTGGGCAGACAGAACGTGTTTATCCTGTAATATGGGAGCAGTAGAGACGGAGCAGCACTTTGTCAAGGATTGCCTAGCATACAGTGACATCAGATCTGGTTATATAGAGATATAGCAGAACAAGGACTTCAACTACTTATTCGAGGAAGATCAAGTGAAGAGAACAAAGGCTTTGATTATCAAACTTCAGAGAAGGAGAGACAAGTTAACCAAAACTTTGCAGCTCAATTAGTTCCACTCCTACCTTGGGGGGGTGATCGCCTTGGGGGGGTGATCGCCTTGGGCCCATAGGCTACTTTAGCCTCACGAACGTCATTAAAATCTATCATATCATATCATATCAAAAGGAGCAAATATATAATTTAAAAAATCAATTAAACGCTTGTTTTTTAAAGTCACTCAAGTGAATGGGCATTGAAAAAGTCTGGATGCTCTCCAAATGCACCCGGATGCTCTCAAATGCATCTGCAGGCGTTGGACAAGCTTCCAATGAGCACTGATGCAGCATCCAAACACATCCACGCATCTAAAAGCACCAGAATTAGCATCCACTAACTTCCTGGATACACAAGTAACTTAGGTTTTCGCAACTTGAGAGGGCTCTCTGCTTTCTATTGGATTGTAATAATTTTTTCCTCAAAATATTTTGTTTGTATTATCTGATCCGTTTCTCGGATTCTATGTTTGGTTCTGATCGATTTTTCACCATAAAAAATGTGTTTGGTTGGTATTGTTGGCTTTGGTCAATTTTTCTCCTCAAAAATCAATTCTAGTTTTTGTATTTCACAAAGTTTGTGTGGGATTTTATGTCAAAAGCTCCTATTTTAGATTTTTTACTGTTTTTTCTGGAAAAAAAATGCTTAATTAACTTCAAATCATGTCATCTTGCAATTTGTTTTGGGGTATCCATCTCATCTACAAACATTTAAAGGATTTCCCGATTTTTCCTCAAAATTATAGCAGTTGTTCTTGGTGTGTTTCTATCTATAGGTGAGGGCATCTCAGTTATCCAACATCAAGATGGACATTTGAGAATGTTTCTAGTCAAAGGTTTTGCAAATTCTGGAGGGTTAGTGCAAGATTAATCTCAGTGATAAAGTCAATGACAGGCTTTTATTTCTTCATGTGGAGCAATCTAAAGAAGAGGGCACCCATCTCTATTCTTTTCTAGACAAGTTTTGGATACTAGTGGTCATTGACATTCTGCAGATCCAAGGAGGGTCTCAACAATAGCAGAATATTCTAAAAAAATTATGACTACAAGATATGTACAGTCTTCTACAATGTAGTTGATAGAATGACCATTAGGGAGGGGATTAGATTATCTTTAGTATCCTAGTTTCTTGTTAAATTTAGTTCATTCTTCTAAAACCTTAGTTAATAATCATTTAGGCTTTATTTTGAGTTTTCCTTGTTTAGTCTGTTTTCAGACATTGTCTTAATTTAGACAACTTACTTTTTGGTTCATGCCAGTATTAGCATCTATAAAATTCTATTTAAATGTGCACTGTTAACACAATTATTTATTAACTATCCCATTTTTTGAAGTTTCAGCTAGTTCCTCTGTTGCAAAAAGGAATTTGTCCCCATACAACTTCATCATTAAGAGAAAGAGGCTTAACTCTAGACAAGAGGAGAAGCTAGGATTTGTGAATAGTGCTCACTGACTTCAAGGTTGTCCAACTCTAGAGCATTGGAAAAATCTAACTTTAATAGGAGATGTTGATCGTGACATTGCTATCAAAATTCAACTATGTAGTTTTTGAGTCAAACTCATTGACTCGTGTTTCATGAGTAGTGGTTCACACGAACCCATCTCTCATGAATCTTTCATAAGAATGAATAGAACATTTAGCACTCATTGGATCTAGGTGATGGTCATAGAGGTGAAGCACCGAGACTTCTCAAGAGGTCACCCATCCCAGTACTACTCCACCTTGCGTGCACTTAACTACGGAGTTTACTTCATGGCTAAACCCACTCTGCTTGCAACCCATTTGCAAAATCTTTACTAAATGTTGTGCCTTATGAACCATTCATTAGAAAACCCCTCAGGCTTCCAAATAAATAAGTAGGAAATATTTTTCCCCAAAAAGTCAAATTGTGATATTGCTTTCAGGATTCAACTGTGTAGCTTTTGAGTCAAACTCACTGACCCATGTTTCACGAGTAGTGTTTCACATGAACCCATCTCTCATGAGAACAAATTAAACATTAGCACTCATTGGATCTATGTGATGCTCATAGAGGTGAAGCACCGGGACTTCCCAAGAGGTCACCCATCCCATTACTACTCCACCTTGAGCACGCTTAACTACAAAGTTTCCTCCATGGTTAACCCCACTCTGCTTGCAACCCCATTTGAAAAACCGTCACCAAGTATTGTGCCTTATGAAGCATTCATTAGAAAACCCCTTAGGCTTAGTAATTGATAAGTAGGAGATATTTTTCCACAAAATGCCAAATTGTGATATTGCTTTCAGGATCCAACTGTGTAGTTTTTGAGTCAAACTAACCGACCCACGTTTCATGAGTACCGGTTCACATGAACCCATCTCTCATGAGAATGAATGGAACATTAGCATTCATTGGATCTACGTGATGCTCACAAAGGTGAAGCATCGAGACTCCCCGAGAGTTCACCCATCCCAGTACTACTCCAGCTTGAGCACACTTAACTATAGAGTTTTCCTCTATGGTTAAACCCACTTTGCCTATAACAACCATTTGAAAAACCTACACCAAGTGTTGTGCCTTCCAAACCATTCATTAGAAAGCACCTTAAAATTATCAATTAATAAGTAGGAGATATTTTTCCGCAACAAATCACATTGTGATATGTTGATCTCCAAGAAACCACCTACATTGATGAGGCACGGAAGGAATTGGTTGGGACTCTACGAGATGAGGTAGACCCTCGCAATGGTATTAACACAAAGGACCTTAATTGTGATGCATTGTTGAAATATGAAGTTTTGGGGCAGCAATATACTTTCGTTTTTTGTGTTTTTGTATTGTATTTGAAAGTGAAACTTGCTGCCTTTGGGCATTATAAACACAATTAAGTTTTGACATTTGCTACTTCATTTGACTCTAATGTGAAAAGTCAAATCAACACAAATGTTATGAATTAAGGATCTATAATATATATAATCAATACTCTGTTGATGTTTTCATATGAACATTTAAAATTTCCCTTTTCTAGATAACCATCTTTTGTCGTCTCCAAAATAGCGAAAAAACTCACCATCTATATAACTCATCCCTCTATCCCTGTCCCAAATACTTGGGGTGATGTATAGCTAAAAACATTGCAAAAAGTTACAAACGCTTGCACACCGCCATTTCAAATCACCAACAGCAAGTTGCAAGACAAAGAGAGAGGAAGAACAATAAGAATGTTGAGTACACTATAAAGGTGGTTGTTATCATAAAGGCTTGGCCTTGGTAGCTTGGGTTCGATCATGATCCTACACCAAGAATGTTGTCACCAAACCCCACAAGGGGTACTGCCCCTCGACCCTGTGTGATGCCACCACCCCTGGCCACTGTTTTGGTTTTAAACAGCAAAAGATTAAAAATTGTTTTTGACTGTGCCAAAACAAATCTCAAGTAATTGATCTCATGTATATTTATGGCTCAGTGAATTTATATCAATTATGAGTGATGCTACTATCGTTGCAATCAAGCGGTTTAGAAGGTAAATAATGATCTTAGTGACGATGATTGGATTTCATAAATGTAAATTGGCAAATTTACTTGGTGTGAACCTCTTTGTCAAGTTACGTTCTCTAGTGAATTCCTAACTTGGAAACAAGTTAAATTTTCCTAAGTGATATTATCAAAGAACATTTGGCTGGCATTCATGTCTTCACTTTTATTTATTTGAGTAATAACGCTGAATCCCAAGTTTAATCATATTTAAAAACAAAAGAAGCAGAAATGGTGCCAAAATTTGCTCAGAATGTTAACACCGTGACTGACATTTTTGTTTGGATTGTAAGCATGACTGACATTGTCACGTCAGACCGTAAAAAAGATGATAATAAGAGTCTAACAGTGGAATCTTAATCAATGGTTCAATTTCCACACAAGGGTAAAAACATATTAAGATTAGTTCGAAATGAGAAAAAAAATTAAAATTGCCAATGTTCATGCGTAATTATATAAGGTGCGCCATGTTAATGTACATTATAATAAATCCTATTTTAGAGCCAACAAATAGACTATAATACATACATTTTTTATTTTTAACTGCCAAGATTTTCTAGCCATTTTATCCTTGTAAGAATTCTCCATCACATACAATTCTCCTTGTTTGCAAATAACAGATCTGTAAATGTACCTTTTTAAAGCAGTTTTCATGTCAGGGCGAGTTACAAGACGAGAAAGCAATACTCCAGCCATCTTCCGCATTGGACCAGGGTTTGACAGATAATCCTTACAGACAGTTATCATCCTCTCAACCAATGGCGGTGGCGCATCTTTACCTGAGTAGGCTTCTGCCCCTGCCAACGCTGTGTCCACAGACGACATGTCAAAGGGAATCAGAACTAAAATTGAAAGCCATAGAAGCATGATGCACTTGGTCTCCATTTCGCCTGTGCTTTCTTGTCTTAACGAGCTTAAGACCATTGATGTCCCGTGGCATTTCTCCAACAAAGACACTGCAAGCTCCAGATCAGACACCTGGTGAGGGAAAAATCTTATTACCGTTTTATAACTGCAGACTGTAACCAGAGTGTATATGAGTATGCACAGAGGCTTAATGACCTCCATAATGCTGTCAGATTCAAACCCTAATTCGATTGTTTTTGCTCGAACAATGGTCATTAATGGCGAAATTATACTCTCAAGGTGTGGTTCGAGAAGCTGCCCCTGTTCTTGATACTTATCCATCTGCAAACAACAAAATTAATAATAGAGAATTCAAACTTCTGCGATTAAAATTTATTAGAGATAGAGCTTCTGCGGTGAAAATGAGTTTGATCCGGCGGATCGTCAGTCAAAAGGTGACCACAAATATCGATATAAGCCATTTTTCTGAAAGGAATTTCATTATATTTTTTATATAAAACGGACATTATATTGCCAGAGGACATCAAAACTAGCATGTCATCGTATCAGAATATATCTACTCTGGTTTCATAATTAAGTTTTATAAAAATTTCAAACGTGTAAAAGGAGGGTATTATATCTAATGTGTAGACAAACTCACTGAAGGATGTGATTATTTCCTTAGCCTGCAACTACATGTATTCATTTTTCCAAGACAGAAATCAACAGGAGGCAGAGGAGGGTTTTTTTCATGTCCGCCAACGAAAATAAATAATGGTGTTCAAGACACAATCCCAAGGACAAGATGCTGGATTTTTTTAACACTCAACAATACCATCAAATAATTTTAGAAAGGTTTCTTCTGCCCTTGCAAATAAACTTCATCAATTTTCTGTATCCGAAAGTGGAGGAGGGCTTCTTGTTGCCCTTAAATTTGAACCTGAACTAGGTATTACTTGCTTAGATGATCGGAAGAGATGATTCCTTACGATTGCTTGAGCTCTCTTGACGGCAGAGATTTCCACTGCGCCACCATTTGCGACAATGGTGGTCACAAGATCTTCCAGTATTTTCCATTCATGCACAAATGACTTGCGCATTACTCTTTCTTTCGAGGAACACAACTCATCGTCTGAATCTGAATCGGGCACTGCCACTGTTGCATCAGAATTCATGGCTGGTAATCGAGACCTGTTCGCTTGCTTGCTTCCTGAGATGGAACACAACTCACTCCCTTGTTCCTTCCCGCCGTTTCGACAAAATGAACGATCCAACGGAAATTAAAAATATTTCATGTGCACAATTATGCAGACATTTATATTTAATATTCAGTAGTCGTGCACAGAATTATAAAACATTTAAATTTAAATGATGAAATTTGTTTTAATCCGAGATGGAGAGTAGTGAATGAAATTGAAGGAATTTTAAGGATAGAGATTGGAAAGATGAAGAGTAGTGAATGAAAATGAAGGAATTTTAAGGATAGAGATTGGAAATTTGGAAGTGTAAGAGATTAAAGGATCAATTAATGTGTATGTTAAACTTTTTTTTTTAATGTTGTTAGTTTCGTCTATGAAAGGCGGAGACTAAAGTTTTCGATTTCAAATTAATTAATTTATTTCTAAAGAATCACATAGTTTTTATCTATATTCTATGGTCTAAACAAATTTCTTTGTTAAAATGAAATTTTAAATTTTTATATCTATTTTCTTATTGGTTGTCCCCATTTTTCTCAGTGGTCTTTTCCATTCTCGCTTCAAAAAATTAGTGAAAAAACTACATTTATGTTTTGAACTTGGACAAGTGGCTTCTTTCTAACAGTTCTGTGGTTGGCATGTGCTTCCATTGTAGGGTGACATGTTTGCATCTGGTGGCAACCATAAAATGATAAACATGCCTAATCTGTATTTCCACATTTGACATACATGCCTGCAATATCAATTTGTACATTTTACTTTGCATAAACATATTCCATATTTGAACGGGGACTCCATAGGACTGAGCACATTTCTTGAAGGAGGCAATTAGCAGGTGCAAAAATTCATCACAAAATCAGAAATCTTGACTATTGATTGAAGGAACAATTGCAACTAAAAATAGTGGATTATTATTTTAAATTTCTATTCATGAGAAGGTGTGTTAGGGTTATCAAAATCTTATATTGTTGGGTCTCAGTTTTGTTCATTGTTCAATGAAAAAAAAACCAAATTTGTAAAAAAATAATTCAATTTTTTTTGTTTGTTTTTTTGGTTCTTTCTTGAATGTGTGTGACGGTGTAGATATCAACAACAAACCATCTATGGCCCCTCAAGTTGTAAACATAAATAAATAATTAATCATCCTATAATTTCCAATTTATTTCACTTTTTCTTTCAAATTCCCTTTGTTCCTTTCACAGGAACTCATCATGTAATGATGTGAAATAAAGGGGAAGATGTACCCAATATCTTCTCCCCATGTGCCATATTCTTGTCATATTCTTGTCAAACAGTCATGATGCTTCCATCGCTAAGTATGTTACTTCTGAATACACCGCTTCTTTTAACACTTTTGTAGTGGTATCTCACACTTACTCATTATTCATTTCGTTTCCTTTTCTTTTTATCTAATATCTTAATGGGAACATCTTAGATTAATTGTAATTAAGATAAGTTTTACAATCAATAGCATTCGTCAATGTTTTTTTTCCCTAAATTATGTTCCAATGTTTAGTATAAAAAGTTGATCACTATTAATTAATAAAAAAAAAAAAATTGAATTTCTTTAGTGTATGAGCATTTTCTTTTCTAATTAAAATTGAGTGCATGACAATTGAGGACTGTTAGCTGGGATATAATATTGTTAGCCATTTGCTTAATTGTTTTCGGTGTTGGGTAGTTTACTATGGAAAAATAAACACATGGGGTTACAGGTGAAATAGACAATGATAAATAATATATTTGTAACATGTAGAGACACAGGCGAATGCCATTGTATTTTTATTCTCTCACACTATGCACTCTTTTTTTTTATTGTAGTAGCATGTATAAACATCAATGACAGGTGTAAGTAGCAGGTAAATACTAGACCACCACCCTAAAAATGACAAGGCCACAAGAATGATGCCATAGATTTGCAAATTATTTGTGTGTCAAAAATGAGTAATATTCTAGGATTCTATCATCTTACTTTTTATGATATTAATAGGTTAGGTCCTTTTGATTTTAGTATTGTAGTGCTGTAATAGAAATCTCTTATGTGTTTCATTAGTTTCTTCTCAAATTTTTAAGTAAAGTTTCTTCTACTAACTATATGCAATGCAGGCTTGGCATAACTCACCAGTTGCAATGGAATTACAATGTATGGTGAGTAGCTAACTATTCTAAATATGGTTAGTAGGGATCTACATGGTTTCAAGTTATTTTCCATCATTTTCTTTCTATAAGATCTATTGAAGATGATATTATATATTTTGCGACTTCTTTTCCTCTTTTGGTCTTGCTTGCCACTAATATCATTGACCTATCCTTCCTTTATCGAGTTTGAAAATAGATTTCAGTCTAAAAATTTCTCAGATTTACCCATATGTTTATCTTAATGTTTCAAATGGACAAGAATGCAGACCATCATTTATTGAGTCTTCTCAACCAAAAAACATTATAGCAAAATACTTTACCTCAATTTTTTTTACACACATTCAAACTAAACAGTTAAAGACTTAAAAGACTTAAATTTTTTATGAAATTATTTTGCATTGAAAACTATGTTGATTTTACTGTAAATCTTTATTTCAGAATTCCCCCCGACCTCTCTTCTTCTCATCCTAATTTTTTTCAACTCATCTATATTCTCACCTACACATCTTGGTGAAACATTGTACCCCAAATAACTCACATTCAAACAAAATGTGCTCTCACACAACTCCAAATAGTATGCATGACCATTTCCAACTCTTGTATTTCCTAACCACCTTGCCACTTCATAAATAATCAAATTATCTAACTCTTTATAATATCTCCCAAATTGTAAATGTGTGGTATGTGGAGATATGCGAGACAATAGAACTCTACAGAGTTCCTAAGGACTATATGTAATCTGCAACATTATATTTCATGCAAGTGTTTCTAGAGAAATCATTTATCTATGTTGTAGAACTGATTTATAGAATTGCCAACCCAATCTATTTCTACTAAGATCAATGGAGATAATTTTTTAGGAGAAAATTCTCTACATATATATATATATATATATATATATATATATATTTTTTTTTTTTTTGTGATGATTCATTCATCCACCTACTTTATCCATCACGCATTCCTTACCATTAAAGTCATTTTTTCATATTTTGACAGATGTCATCAAAGTCAATTTCTCATCTTTAGACAAATGACTTTTTTTTCTTTTTTTAAATTCTTTTTGGTAAATGGCAGGATGACGGGACTCTTGTTCTTGCATGCAACTCTTGTTTCTTATAGTGCGGATGTGATGTAAGAAAGTTGCAATTTTGTCTTTGAAAAAGTTTATTTAGTGATTAATCATTAAGTTGTCTTCGTATTATATCTAATTTATTTATGATTCATTTATTATTACTATTAAGATTAATTATTAATATGTGTTATTATCGAGTATATTTGAATCCAATACCTCTCCAATGAGAGGCTCACAATTTATCGTTGCATTGTAGGCTCTTGCCTAGCATTCTTGAATATTTGTAACACTCACTTTTTTATCTTCTTATTAGCAATTGGGCACTCATGGAGATTTGTGTTACATTTGTCCATCCACTTGTTGTTTTGTTCCTTCCATATCTTTTTCTACATTCTAACTCTTATTCAACCACCATCTTAGACAAGGATGCTTATCCATATTTCAAACCTTTTTTTTAACTAACTTAGATGAATGATCATTGAGGCCTCGACTAGAAATATACTAGCCACCACCAAGAGGATTTCAAAAGTAATCATTGACTTCACCTTGAGGTTGAGTGATAATGTAAGGTCCCCAATTTTATGAGCATCAAATTTGAGAGGATTAGCTTATTTGTTGACCCTCATATGTTAATGGAGTTGTTTAAAGGGTCTTAGTTGGTCAATCTATAGGCTATTCTCCTACTACAATGGTCAAGGATATTCAAGATTTCTCTTTGTTTGAGTTAGATTGGCACATAAACTATTTATAGTAAGTATTTTTTCTAAGGAAGTCAAAGTTTTTATCTTAAGCAAGGTACCTAAATAGTTTGGTGACGCTATTGAGATTCAGTGTCATTAACTAGAGCAATTATTTAGAGACCTACTATTTATAGTAAGTCATTGTTGAGGAGTTGTTAAATCTAGAGCAGGGGCTCTCAGACTCATGGTATGTATAATGATTGACTCATTCATCAATTGGCTCAATTTGAGGGATTTGTTATTTATAGTGAGTCAATTATGCCCATGATGCTATATTGAGTAGGACTCCTAGACTAGCCTTAGTTGTAGTAATGGCCACTGACACCTTTGAATTGATTAGTTTTGGAGATTTAGTAATTATAGTAAGCTTGGGATTGATAGAGATGTTTGGGATTGATAGAGATGGACACTTTATTTTTAGTAAATGTACAATGGATGTAGTGGTTGATTCCCTGATTCAGATGGAACTGAAGAATAATGAGTATTATTGGAGTTATGATGTTTTATTAACAAATAAATTAACACTTCATTAATAATTATTTATTTACAAGACATTATGAAACAAGGTTAAATTGTACTTTAATGAAAGGGTCGATTCATTATTGAAATGTAGCCAAATGACGTGGTCATGTACATTTAAATGTTGTTTATCAAAAGGAGACGCATATATTATTAATTCCCTAAGTCAACATCAACACATAAAAATAAAACATTTAATATATTAAATAAAAGGAAAAAGACATAAAGGGAGTTATAATTTGATTATGAATACACTTTCCATTAGAAGCAATTTTTTTTTTAAAGTTATGCGAAAAATAAAAGAGAAGTTACTTGGTCAATTTGTGAAGAAGAAATACTATAAAAAGTGCTCATGTGACAAAAAAATGAATTGTTTCATAATTGGCTATTTGTTTTTGTTTGTTTAGAGAATAAATTGGAACAAGGGATTCAACTTTCAAGCTTGAAGAATTGTGAATTCTTCCAAGTTATTTCAGTATAATGAATTAGTGAAACACCCAAATGACTTGTGCAATTAGAATGACTTCAAGCAAAAGTTGGGATTGAGCTTTATTGGATAAAATTGGTGTGAAATTATTTCAAAATTGTAATGTTCATAAGCAGTATTAGATTTCAACTTCTAAGGGCAAGGATTAATCATTCCCGGTGGTTGAAATTAGCATTCAATTAGCAGTCATTCCTAAATTATACTAGTTGCAGGTTATTTATTGTTTCCACAAGGGTTTTAGAAAGTGACATGAGCTATAAAGGGATTTTTTTGGCATTTGGGGTCCCTAATATCTTCAGTTGTGTGCATTGGAAGGGATTGTTATTTGTATGCAAACAATTTTATGAATGTTGAATTAATAGCATAACCCATTCTTACTAGGTTTAAATTATATTACTTGCTCCATAGTCTAAAGTCTCCATAAATTGTAAATTGATTTATTATAAATTGAAATAACGTACTTCAAGTGTTTATAAAACCATCAATTGGTTATAGGTGTACATTTTACATGTAGAAATCACATTTGTGCATTCAAATAGATAGAAAGGATTGCATTTGCATTTTAGTTCTTTGCTTGGAAATCTTACTAAAATAATGCAAGCATTAAACTTCATTTGAAGTCATTTCAAGAAGACAAAAATGATCTAAAAGTAAAAGGTAGCAAGATAAAGCTTGCATGCAAAATGTATGACAAAATGTTAAACATTTAAAAAGTAAAGCAATTTAGTATTTGTTAGAATTAGAACCTATCAAAGTTATTGCAATGGCATCAGAGCAGTTTCTTGTCATCCTATGGGGGAGTTATTGCATTCAAACAAAGGGTTTATGTAAAACATAGTTGAGACAAAATTGATATAGATTCTTATGCCATAACTCATGCATACCTTACAAAATTATAATAATGCCTTTTAGGATTATAATAGAGACTTATTTGGGCTTTTTCAACATCCTGAGATTCTAGACCCTTGTTTCAGAAGAAGGAAAATGCAAGCTCTTGTTCAAATGATGTTGTTTGTGCAAACGAAACAATGGAAAGAAGAAGTGGTTGTGGAAGTTGAGCCTTTACTCAACGAAGCAACCATCAATATGTCTTATACACATGATAAAGGGGATTCTTCATAAAGGCATGATGTTATTATGGTTTTTTCAAGGACAAGTGCATTAAGTCCAATTATTTCATGAGAAAACTAATGAAATGATATCCACCATTTATGAAAGCCCTATGTTCGTTGGTAGCCATAATGATAAAGATACTAATTTTTATGACAAAAATTCCTTGTTTGAGCCTAATGATGATGTTAATATCAATGAAAGTGTAGAGGATGTTTTAGGTGTCACCTTAAGTCTTGACTTGCAAGATGGGAGTGTCATGTATTAGGATTTCCTAGAAAATACATATCATAATAGTTTTTACTTCTATGACAGTGGCGGATTTTGTTTGCATCACCATGAGCTAAGAGGATTTAATAGTGGATGGTGTTGATACTTATGATTTTGGGTAGTACTGATGTTATTTATGAGGAAGAATCATGCTACAATAAATCTGATTTTTCATATTAGACTGTGGAAAATGAATAAAGAATTCACTGGTTGGCATTAGGTCCTCAAATTGTTACTTACAAGGACCTACAGTTACATTGGAAGTAGAAGTGGGCATAAAGATGATGAGAACAACAACTTCCACTTCACTAGTTGAGCTGTCTTCTAAGGTGCATAGTAATATTACCTCGGTTAGTGATATGTGCATTGATGATAGAACACATGTTGTTGATCACATGGTGGGCATTGGGCATACAACATCCTTTCATAATGCATATTTTGATTCTATGAGCTTGCATGATTTCCATGAATTCTAAAGGCATCAATTAGTTAGCATGTTAAAAGTGAATAATAGTTTGATCACCGCAACTATTGAACTTTTTGATGTTGCTAGTTAGATGTTAACCACTTATGGTTAGAGAACTCTTATGGCATATGATTACTATGGTAGTAGTCTTTCCCTTACAAAGTTTTAGACACTTTGATAAGTCATCAAAATAATAAAACTAAACTATTTATAGTTATTAGATGATAGAGACTATCTTTTGTGGCGGTGTTGCACTTATTATGATGCACAAGGTGGAGGGAAGATGAGCTTGATGATCCAATACATATGGTGGGACTGAACAGGGATTTATCAGAGAGTATACAATTGGCCTTTCACGAGTCTCAATCGTGGATTGAAGGCCATACCATAGAGTTGAGTTAGGCATAGTCTTCACTAACTATAAGCACAATTTAGTTCTCTACAGTATAAATTGGCGACGACCTTACATCCACAGGTTATAGTTGTGAGCCAACTGAGGATATAACCAATGTTATCACAATTACTTGTGTAGTCTATATAGCCAGGATGAGTGCTTACATTGAGAGTAGTGGAAAACCTCACATTACATCAAGTTCTATTGTGGTTATATCCACTATGAGAGTTGTTGATGACAAGTCAAATGAGAAACCTTTTATTCAAAACTATGGCAGTTAGTGTTTGGCCAAGGAGGGATATTTTTTATCATGACTACATAGGGATGAGTAATCATCATGACTTCTCATATCTACATATAAAATATTTTATGATGCATTGATGTGTATTAGCTTTGAGGTTATACCATCGTTTGAGGGATGGGTATTTGCCATTTATTAAAGATGGGATCAATGACTATAAGCTAAATTGCTTCCAAAGTCAGCACATCCATGGGAGCCTAGCAAAGGATGTACATAGTAGTAGAGTTACAAACACCAATGGATATTATTATCCCTATTGGTCCGCCTCACAATAGGTGTATCATAGTCATGCTTTAAGCCATGCTTAGGAATAATATATTCAAACTAAGGACTATTTTTCCCACTATGAGGTGCATTTAATCTTGTCAACCCAGGGATGTATACTTGAAATGGTCAGTACAGTATGTGCACTAGGTCTCTTAATGAGTCACTAAGCTTATGCTGCAAGAAAGTAAAATGAAAGGAAAAGAACTTACACTATTGCTGCAGGAAACTAACACACTTAACTCTGTGAATACTAGAAATACAATGAAAGGCTAACAAATATTCCAACTCAGTTCATCCACTATAACTATTCTCACATATGCTGCAAGAACATTGATAAAGTGTGATGCTACAGGAAGGAACTTACAACTTCTACTTACAATACTAAGAATGCTTGGAAATAAATCTATGCTAACCTAATCTAATCCACCTTCCAAGTGGGCCCCCTTGGTCGACTTCAACTAAACTACTAACACAAGATAAAAGCCAAAAACTATTTCATTACATTTCAAAAATTCATTACATAACACATAGAACTATAAAAACTCAACTCACTGCAAAAGTTAATAGTTTGTTCTCATAAACTCTTTCTTCTAACTAAACTAACACACTTGGTCTAATTCCTATATATAGGAGATCAACACTTATTCCCATAATAGAAAAGTAAATAACCTAGCTATAAATCTGCAAGAGAGAAAGAAGGAAAATAACAACTCAAGGTGGGAAGAAGAGATAATAGCTTAAGGCAGGAATAATAAAGTCCAAACATCTGCTCATCATAGGAATAAATGTAGAGCATGCAACAAGTCTTGATAGCTCCTGCATACTCATTGTCGTGTCCTTTAGAACTGTTACAACTTTCCTCCACCATGGCTCCACCTTAGCGTTCTTTTCTCCTTGAATATTGTTGGCGCTCATCTTTGAATTCTTCCAATCATCTTTCAGCTTCATTGCTAACAGGTTAGTTATAATACAGAGATAATTGCAAATACACATTTTCAAATTAAATTCAAATATAAGAATACACATTTTGATAATTATATGAAATACTGCATCATGTATATGATATTGGCAAAAGATGACATACTATCTACCCATAGGTTAATCATTGGTTTAGGTAAACATAGGTCCACAAATGTCTTGATGAAAATGAAACAGAGTATTAACAAAGTGTTTAAAAACTATCATGAAATAGAGGCAATATTTAGCCTCATCATCTACCCCCTGGTAAACTGATGCTTGTCCTCAAGCATGGCATTTCCTAGTCAGTGATATGAATTTCTCCACTTCTACCCTTCCTTTCCTGCTTCTCTTAAAGGTGTAATAAAATCCTCGTGTTCTTTCCCAAACATCCCTTCTGTTGTCCTCCTGCAGCTTGTCAAGTCTATCAACATTAATGTCATATAAAGGTTGCACGAGTATTGGAGGTTGCATAGTAAGTGGGCACCATAATTCAGGTCTAGATTGTTTTCCTAGCTCTAAATACTTTGGAGCTCAGTGAAGGGCAACTTCCAAGTTGATAGGACTATGTGACTCTGACTTTTTAAGTGACTTAGGTAATTTGGCCCATCTACTTCTAGCACCAGTCATAGCTCTTTGGAAAGAAAAGTAGGGCAAATTCTCATAATCGGCATAAGCCTTAGCTCTAGCAGCGAATATCTTATCCCTTACTCCCTTGTTCTTATCCTCGTTAGTTAACTTGAACCAGTCCCAAAGAACTTCTGGTTTGCTGCTTTCGGTTCTCAATGGCAGGGGTTCTGTCATTTCCTCGTCTCTGTAATTATTCAACTGCTTGTCATTGTTTACTTCATTAGACATCTAGAACATCAAGGCTCCTAAATGTATATCCCTTATATAAAGTAAGGGGTTCCATTGAGTTTCTGAAGGAATAACAAAATCATGCACATATAATTCACAAAGCAAATTCTACTGCGAGGATGGAAGAGTTTGATATAAGCCATAAAATTCCTAGGTTGATTTAAACTTTGCATTTATATGCTTAAGGGTTAGCATGAGTTGGAACAAGAGAAATTGTTCTTTTAAACAGAGAGCATAAACTCATGGTGGTGGTCTATAGGCAAGTGCTTGATCAGCCAATTTAAGGGCATGATCCATCCATTATTTTTTATTCGCCCACTACTCCTTTAAATCTATAATTTCTACATTTAGAGACACTATATCTTTCTTCATTCTTTTCCTTTCCTCTTCTCATAAGGCCTTAGCAAACATATGTTGTCCAAACAACTGAAAAATGAGTTTCTACAGAGTAATGGAACCATTGTCTTCCTCATGGTTTCTTTTCCTCTTCCTCTGTTCCCTCCATAATTGTTCTACAACATCAATAAACCATGATGATTTATAGGGAACTAGGGCAATGTTTGGATCAATTTTCTCAGGAACTGTTTCATCCCTATAGCTCGAAGTTCCTGGTTGGTCTACCGGGGTATCATTTGGATTTTCATTAACCTCAACCCTACATTCCTCGTTAAAGTTTTCAGGAATATTTTTAGTTTTAGGGTGAGGAGGAGAGTGGTCAGGAACAATATGTACAGGGGATTCTTTAGTGGATGGCTTGGACGAGGGGGATTCTTCAGAAATTTGTCCTCTCATTCTAGGACTCCTTCTTACAGGGGTTTCTTCTAATATCACAACTTTCTACCTACCTTTTCCTTTTGGTTTCTCTGTTGTAGGAGTAACTGCTACAGGACCCTTCTTAATTCTCTTTTGCCTCACAATTGTAGGGTTTGAGTCTTCTTTTACTAGAACAAATATTTCTTTTAATTTTCTCTTTATTCGGCTAGAGGTAGGCTTCTGGATTTCTTGAACAGGTGAAGGCACAGTCTCTTTCACATTTTCTTGTACATTGATTTGCACATTTTCAGCTTCAGCCTCTTGGGTGCTTTGTTCAACAGGTTCATTAGTGAGAACTATATTCTCCTCACTAAGCTGTTCATGAAAGGTAGCCTGGGGAACTTGCAAGGTTTTGGCTTGGACAAATTTCGCCCATGACAGGGGAGAAACATCCCTAAGTGACCTTTCTATAACTAACTTAATTAGGGCATGATGGGTAATGAAATTATCTTTTCCTTTTTGAGTTTCTTCCTCACTAATATAAATTATATTATACAAGAAATTGGGAACATTAAATAGATGATTAAGCCTTATACAACTCAACAATTTAAAATGATGTGCATGTAGGTATGAGAATCTGCCTTCGCATGTAAGGTACCTGATAATGTGCATGGCTAGTTCATTGTATGGTTGCAAAAGAGACATTCTATTACATCCTTTCTTGGTAATGTCCATCTAAGGGTCGGTTGGGATGACAAATTGAGCTCTGGCTAACCTGACATCATGAGTGTTGGGATAATGTTCTCCTACCATCGATAACCCTATAACTTCTATTATACGTTCCTCTATAGCAACCATTGTTGAGCCCCATATAGAAGCTTCCCCTTCATCAAACATCCTTGTGAATTATGTGGCTACTTCTTCATCATATGCAGTCAAGCTTAAAAAGTACCCTAACCATCTGCATGCATTAAACCTCCTCATAGCTTCTACATCTGAGAGCAAAATGGTATGCTCTATTGGTTCTCTCCTATGCAATTGTCCACCCATTCTTCTTTAACACTTCACTATCTACACTGCTTCACTGTTTCCCCCTCACAAATTTAGGCTTCAATTGTTGTTTTAGAGACCATTTCACATTTCATTTAATAGATAATTAATGCCATAACGATTCGTTATGAGCAATAATATGGCTTTAATGAGGGTAAATCATGGAAGTGTGTGAAAATCATCCGAAAACAGGGTTTAGATCACTTAAAATTTAAACACAAGTCACATCACAGTCTGACAATAAAATTATTCAAAAATAAGGGGTAAGATACTTAGCCACTTGTGTACTTAAGGAAATATGAAGATTTGGAGAAATCTTTATGAATAAACGTAATCATTGGGTTTTAGTAACCTTCCCTGCCCCCTACGAAATAAGAACAAGTGTCCACACTTGTCATACTTGGTACAGGGGTAGAAAACTAACATAACGCAGCCATCATATAAAGAATCTAGTATTAAATCTGCAGACTATCAATGAATTATAATTTGAAAATCTTATACTTGTTAAATGATCGTAGCACATACCAAAAAGGTGGCGGAAGTGATATCAGCAACAACATCTATCAACATCTCGCTGGGTTTATTGAAAACATGAGAAATTGATGAAGTGGAAAGTGGGTGGATGGAAGGTAAAGATATGAGATGGAATGAGAAAGTGAACTTTATGTGGACATAAAGTTTTTATTATGAGCATGCACAAAGAAATTAATTTTGAAGAACGACAGGCTGAAGGGTGACACCTTCAGCTATAGGAAGAGTGACCTTGTTTGTATTCGAATTTGGCCACTGAAATTGCTTCAAGAAGTCTTCTTTTATTTGAGGCCATTTATATAACTTGAATTTGTGACCATTGACTAATAATTTGAAAGGAACTGGATCAATGGTAGTTAATTGAACAACTCCATTATCAAAGACATGACTAATTTCATATGGTCCCAGCTATCTTGTCTGCAGCTTTCCTGGCATATCTTTAAATTTGGAATCATATAGTAGTGCCTAGTCACCAACCTGAAATTGTTTATTGATAATATAAGAGTCATGCCATTGTTTCCTTTATTTTTGTATAAGTTCAGTGCATTCCAAAGCAACTTTGTGCATTTCATCCAGAGAGTTAAGATGTAGAAGACGTTCTCTTTGTGCTACAAGAAGTTTAATTTCTAGCTCCATTGCAGTTCTCAAAGTTTTATGTTCAAATTCAATGGGGAGTATTGCTACCTTTCCATATAGGAGCTCAAATGGTGTGAATCCTATAATAGTCTTCCATGTTGTTCTATAAGCCCAAACAACTTCCTGTAATCTACTGGTCTAATCCCTATGATGTAGATGAACTATTTTTGTTAGGATATTCTCCAGTTCACGGTTTGTGACCTTTGCTTGTCCATTGGCTTGAGGGTGATAAAGACTGGATTTTCGGTGCCTGATGTTATACTGTTTCATCAACTCTGAGATCAAATTAGAGGTAAATTATGCACTTTGGTCAGTGACTAGCTCTTTGGGTACACCATAGCAAGTAAAAATTTCTTCACACAAAAATTCTACAACTTTTTCATCACAAGCATGCTTCATGGCCTTAACTTCAGCCCATTTTGTTAGGTAATTAGTGCACACAAGAATATAGGATTTCCTGTTAGATGGAGGATCAATTGGACCAATAAAGTCCATGCCCCATTTGTCAAATGGTGTTAATGTCATCTAAGGGTTAAGAGGTATTTCATCTATTCTTGTTGGTTGACCCATCCTTTGACACTTGTCACACTTTCGTGTATAGTTGGTTACATCTTTGTGAAGTGTAGGCCAATAATAACTAGTTGTCAAGATTTTCAAAGCTGATCTTTTTATTGCAAAGTGTCTTCTGCATGGTTCATTATGACATGCATGTAAAATATCATATATCTCATCTTCTCTCACACATCTTCTCATGATTTGATCAGGTCTAGTGTAAAACAAGATATTATCTATCCAAGAGAAACATAAACTCTTCTCTACAAGCAGCTTCTTTTCCTTGTAAGAAAAATGTTCTAGTATTTTATTAGTTGTAATGTAATTAGCAATGTCTGCATACCATGGAGTTTGAACAGCAATATGAAATAAATGCTCATCTAGAAATGCATCATCTACCAAAGTAGTGCTAGTATCATCATGATGGATTCTTGATAAATAATTAGCTACAACATTGGTTTTTCTAGGCTTATCAACAATAGTTATATAAAATTCTTGCAACAATAGTAACCATCTTGCTAATCTGCCAGTTATAACAGGTTTATTCATGAAATATTTAACTGCTGCATGATCAGTATGAACAAATATGGAATAGCCAAGTTATGTAATGCCAAAATTTGTTTAGGGCGTAAACTACTGCTAGCAGTTCTTTTTCTGTCATGGTGTAGTTTAATTATGGTCCATGAAGGCTTTTGCTAATATAATAGATTGCATTTTCAAGATTTTGGGATTGCTATGCTAGAATTGCACCTATGGCATAATCAGAAGCATCTGTCTATATATATATATATATATATATATATATATATATATATATATATATATATATATATATATACACGTGTGAAAAGGTAAATTCCAATCAGGGCCTTATAAAATTGGTGTTGTAGTCAGAAGTTTCTTAAGCTATAGGAAGGCTTCATCACATTCAAATGTCCAATTAAATTCAGCTTATTTTGTGAGTAACTTATACAAGGGACTAGCTATTTTGTTGAAATCTCTTATAAAATGTTTCTAATGTCTAACATGACCTAGAAAAGATCTTACATCTTTTGATTTTGTAGGTATAGACAATGTTTGAATTACCTCTATCTTAGCTGGATCCACTTGTATTCCTGCAGCTGATATGAAATGTCCACTTGTATTCTTGTAGCTGATATGAAATGACCAAGTACCATGCCCTCCTGCATGAGCATGAAACACTTTTCACTATTAAGTGTTAAATTATGTTCTTGAAACCTTACCAAAACCTTTTCAAGATTCACCATTGCTTCCTCAAAAGTGACTCCAAATGTTGTGAAGTCATCCATGTATATTTCCATACAATCATGTGATATATTAGCAAAGATGCTAATAATTGCTTGCTAGAATGTTGTAGGAGCATTACATAGACCAAATGGTAAAGAAGAGTATGCAAAAGTACCCCATGGGCATGTAAATGTGGTTTTGTCTTGATCTTCAGGAGCAATACTGATTTGGTTATAACCACTATACCCATCTAGAAAAGAAAAATACTTCTTTCCAGCTAGAGTGTCCAGAACTTGGTCTATAAATGGTAAAGGAAAGTGATCCTTTTTGGTGGCCTTGTTCAATTCTCTGTAATCTACACAAATTCTCCATTTTCCTCCCTTTTTAGGCACTATGACCAAGGGTGACAGCCATCTACTATCAGATATAGGATAAATAAAACTAGCATCAAGCAATTTTTGCAATTCAATTTTAACTATCTCTTTAAGGCTTGGATTTATCGTTCTCTAGGGTTGACAAAGTGGTAGACAACCTTCATTGATGTATATCCTATGGGTGCACAGTGTAGGACTCAACCCTTTCATATCACTATAGTCCCATGCAAAGGCCTTTTCATGCCTTTGAAGCAACTCTTTTAATTGTTCCATCTGTGTGGGTGTTAATTTGGGGTTAGCATGGAGATTATGACCTTTAGTTAGTTCAACAGTAGTGGTGGACTCTATCATAGCAGCTTCAGAGATTGGACTTGCTTCTATTTCACACGGTAAGAGTGGATAAAGAATATCAAGTTCTTTGAGCAAAGTACAATTTTTATCACATTCTTCATATGTGATTAATTCCAACATAAAACTTTTAGATACATCTTTTTCTACTAGACAACTATTAGTGAGGATACTCTGAAGTACTGAATCTTCCTCTTACAGTTCTAGAAAATATTGCTTATGCAACATCATGAGTTGTACTATAGAATTTAACTCTTCTTCTTCATCCCCTAAATCTGGCCAAACAGATGTGCTCAAATCTGGTAATGGTTGTGCTGAAGGATATAAATCAAATTTTTTTGTTGCCTGGCCATTTGATATGGTCATATTCCTTGATCTACGACTTATATTTGCATTAGTTGTGGCTAATTGTGATTGACCTAGGATGACAGGGTAACCAGATAGATTAACTTTGGGGGATAAAATCATGAAGTTTACAGGATACTCTAGAGAATGTAAGGTTACAACTATGCTTTCTATCATCCCATCAGGGTGACAGTAGAACCATCTACAAGTTGTAGAATTGTTGGTGTAGCCCTTAGTCCTTCTATTTTCAACTTCCTCATAGTGTCCTGGGTCATGACATTTATAGCAGCACCAAGATCTATTAAAGCATTTTTAACAAATTGACCATTTATACTAACATTCACTACTGGACTTCCTGGATCAAAATATTTTGGTGTGATCAATTTCCCTAACATGATGTTAGCCAATTATCCCACAACATGGACTATGGTGGGGTCCTTTTTCTTCCTTCTAGGCTTCTTCAGGCTAGCATCTCTAATGGCCTTTCCATAAACTGGAACATCCTTAATGGCTTGAAATAGGGGTATTTGGACATATATGTTTTTCAACTGATCAACAATATCAAAAGGTTGTTCCTCGCGCTTGTATAGGTTTTCTTTGTGTAAGCTTTTTTGGAAAAGGAGGTTCTACTGCTGGTTGAGCTTGGGTTGACATGGTAACATTGGTCGGGTCAATTGTTTCAGCAGCTGAGGGTTCTAATGCTGTAGGAGGGTCTGGTATTTCAGTTATAAGAGGTGGTTTAGGCGCTAGTAAAGTTATACCAGATCTCAAATGTATATCTACAACACCCAAAGCGTAAGCAAGATACTATTGAGCATCAACACTATACATGGGCTACTATGGTTGTTGGCTATTTGGGTTTGACTGAGGTTGTGTAGGTAACTGCATCTACTTTTGAGGTCCAAGATTTGTAGGTGGTGGCATTAGAACAGGTTGTTGAACTAGAGGTGGTAATTTTGGAGTACTAGTATTTTGGTCAGGCCATTGTTGAGATCCCCTCCATTGGTTTGTAGACTGCCAATTCCCTTGGGGTGGTTGTCATTGGTTTTTTTGGTTCTGCCATTGGTTACTCTATTGGTTAGGCCAAGATAGTTGAGAATTATAAGGCCATTGGGATTGTTGCAAGTTGTTTTGCCCAGCATTGTTCCAATTAGGTTGATATTGTGGAGGACCTTGGGGATTACCATTTTGCCATTGATTACCATATGAATTTGAATTTTGCAAAGGGTCCCGAGGCATACCTTGATGTTGGGCCCATGGTCGGCATTAAGCAACAAAAATACTTGCTCATCATCTCCATCTATCTTGAGGTACTTAGTTGGAAGATGCTAGTTCTCCATGTTTGCAACCAGTTTACATTGACAATCCTTCTTTTGCTTCCAGGAATGAGGGCAATATTTAGCTAGTTGTAGCTCAACTTCTACATACTTCTTCTTTGCAATCATTGTATCAAGATGTGTAGCGACATCATTAATAATGTCTTGTTTGAAATCTAACAATAGGTTAGATATCTCAAGCTTTGAAATGCCTTGACTGATTCCTTTAGTGATTGTGGAACGAGGTCCTCGGCCTTTCTTCATGGGTGACCTTGAATAGTTTTGACAGATCTTCTTGAGGTCATCCCAAGAAGCTTGATATACATCACCACCAGCCATCAACTCTAGTGCTTCTGAACAGTCATCATTCACAACTCTTAAAAAGACTAGCTTTTGTGAATCCTCGAACAACACATGTTGAGGGTTCTTTTGTAGTGTATATAAGAAACGTGAAACATAGTCTTCCAATGTTTCTTCCTCCTTCTATGATATCCTAAAGACATCATCTCCTCTTGAATGAAATGCTTTGCAATACTCTTTATACTTATCCAGAAACAGAGTTTGCATTTCATCCCAACTTCCTACTGCATTGGCTCCTAAGCCCATGAACCATTGTAGAGTTGACTCTTTCAATGTTGCTGGAAACAATTTACGCTTATGGGTATCAGTGTTGTAGTAAAACTATGACAAAGTATGTCAAACTCAAACAAGAAAGTATCAAGGTCTTCAATTGCAAGGCCATAGAACTTTGGAAGGGTAGCTGCTGGTATATTCTTGAGATTATCAGTATTTACAAGGTTTGGGAGAGGAAATGGAAAAGTAGGTTGTGCCATTACTGGAGGTATTAGATTATGAGGTTGCTGCTAAAAAGGGACATTGGGTACTTGATAATTAACAATTGGTGGATTCAAAACAATGTTATGAAGAAAATTGGCCAAAACTTTAGTAAAAGGTTGAAGACCACTTGTATCTATTGGTTTAGCTCTTGATGATGATGTTGTGGGAAAAAAAGGGCTTGCATCTTCAAAAGACAAGTCAACTTCTTCTTCTTCAATTTCTTTGTTCAAATTAATAGACTCTCATGGAAGAAATCTACCATATTCATCTCATCGTCTTCCTCTTCGGTGCATGCAATTAAACTTTTCACATTGGTGAAAGAAGCTTCAGAACTAGAAATTCTAAAAAAAACTTCATCTAAGAACTATGACTCAAAAATGCTCCTAGGTTGACACCATCCCCAACAACGGTGCCAAAAATGGTCTGCCTCACAATAGGTGTATCATAGTCATGCTCTAGGCCATGCTTAGGAATAATATATTCAAACTAAGGACTATTTTTTCTACTATGAGGTGCATTTAATCTTGTCAACCCAGGGACATATACTTGAAATGGCCGACACAATATGTGCACTAGGTCTCTTAATGAGTCACTAAGCTTATGCTGCAGGAAAGTAAAATGCAAGGAAAAGAACTTACACTATTGATACAAGAAACTAACACACTTAACTCTATGAATACTAGAAATACAATGAAAGGCTAACAAATATTCCAACTTAGTTCATCCACTATAACTGTTCTCACATATGTTGCAGGAACAATCACGAAGTGCGATGCTATAGGAAGGAACTTACAACTTCTACTTACAATACTAAGAATGCTTGGAAATAAATCTATACTAACCTAATCTAATCCACCTTCTAAGTGGGCCCCCTTGGTTGGCTTCAACTAAACTACTAACACAAGATAGAAGCCAAAAACTATTTCATTACATTTCAAAAATTCATTGCATAACACAGAACTGTAAAAACTCAACTCACTGTAAAAGTTAATAGTCTGTTCTCATAAACTCTTTCTTCTAACTAAACTAACACACTTGGTCTAATTCCTATATATAGGAGATCGATACTTATTCCCATAATAGGAAAGTAAGTAACCTAGCTATAAATCCGCAGGAGAGAAAGAAGGAAAATAACAAATCAAGGCGGGAAGAAGAGATCATGGCTTAAGGTGGGAATAATAAAGTCTAAACATATGCTCGCCATAAGAATAAATGCAGAGAATGCAACAAGTCTTGATAACTCCTTCATACTCACTATCGTGTCCTTTGGAACCATTACAACTTTCCTCCACCGTGGCTACACCTTAGTATTCTTTTCTCCTTGAATGTTGTTGGCACTCATCTTTGAATTCTTCCAATCATCTTTCAGCTTCATTGCTAACAGGTTAGTTATAATATAGAGATAATTTCAAATAAGCATTTTCAAATTAAATTCAGATATAAGAACACACATTTTGATAATTATATGAAATATTGCATCATGTATATGATATTGGCAAAAGATGACATATTATCTACCCATAGATTAATCATTGGTTTAGGTAAACATAGGTTCACAAATGTTTTGATGAAAATGAAATAGGGTATTAAGAAAGTGTTTTAAAACTATCATGAAATAGAGGCAATATTTAGCCTCATCACCTGTAGTAGGAATGGATGTGAGTTTATTAGTACTACAATTTTAGCGAGTGTCATTGATTGGCTTCACCACTTTGGGCATGGTGAAGTTGAGTGCAGAATTGAGCAATTGAAGTCTAAGGATAGAGCTTGTAAAGGATATTTAATGTGTGTGCATGGTGTCAAGTACATATAGTTTTACAATTGACCTCATGTGCACGATCTCTATCAGATGCAAAATTCAAATGCTCTTCCAAAGTGAACTTTGTTATCTTTTTTGAGTTGCTTCTCTTTGAGTTGTTTCCTTGTGCAATAGTATTTATTGGTTTCGATTTGGTTTGACAAAAACTATTACTTATTTTGGTATTGGCATTATCAAAGCTAGTTGGTACCAATAAGGACGCTAAACACAATTCTACCCTTGGGATCCAATTGCACATGATTGTTATTTGGATTTGAGATTCCTTCAAGACAAGCACTTTCAAAAAGGGTGAATTACAATGTCCCTAATTTTGTAAACATCAACTTTCAAAGCATTAATTTTCATTTGAGTCATATTGGCACATGCAATATTTATACTAAGTGTCTTTTCCAAGAAAGCTAGAGTTTCTATCATTAACAAGGTGCCTGAACAACATTGTGGTAGTGTTGAGATTTCATATCATCGAGACTAGAGGAGTTATTTAGAGTCTTACTATTTATAGTAAGTTATTTTTTAGGAGTTTATATATTTGGTAGAGGCTCCCAAACTCATGGTATGCATAATAATTTACTCATTTGTTAGTTGGTTCAATTTGAGGGACTTCCTATTTATAGTAATTCAATTATGCTCATGTTGTTTTATTGAATAGGGCACCTAGATTGATCTGAGTTGTAGTGACGACCCTTAGCACCTTTAGTTTGGACCAGGTTCAAAGATTTACTAATTATAGTAAGTCTATAATTGATAGAGATGAACCCTTATTATTTTTAGTAAGGTAGTTAGATTTGCAGTGGTCGACTCATTAGTTCTAACAAAACTAAAGAACAATGACTATTCATAGAGCTATGTTGTTATGATTATTAATAAAGCAATACTTTATTAATAACTATGCATTTATGGCACAATATGAAATAAGGTTATAATTGCACTTTAATGAAGGAGTCAACTCATTGTTAAAATGAAGCAAAATGATTCTGTCATGTGCATTTAAATATCATTTACTAAAAGGAGGCCTATTTATTATTAGTTCCCTAAGTCAATGTGAACACGTAAAAAATAAACAATTAATTAATAAAATAAAAAGAAGAAAGTCATTTTCATGTGACGAATATAAAGGGAGTTATAATTTAATAATGAATGCAGTCTCCATCAAAAGCAAATATATTTTTTAAGTTATTTGAAAAGTAAAAGAGAAGCTACTTGGTTAATTTATGAAGAGGAAATATTATAAAAGGCCTTCGCATGAGAAAAAGGAATTCCTTCATGATTTGGTATTTGCTTTTGATTGTATGGAGAAGAAATTAAAACAAGGGTTTGAGATTTCAAGCTTTAAGAATTGTCAATTCTTCCAAGTTATTTCATCATAATAATTGGTGAACCAGCCAATGATTAGTGCAATTAGAATGACTTCAACTAGGAGCCATCATTGGGATAGATGAAATTGGTGTAGAATTATTTCAAAATTGTGTTGTTTATCAGTGACAACATATTTGAGCTTCTAAGGGTAGATATTAATCATTCCCAATGATTGTGATTAGTAATCCAACGAGCAGTTGTATCCAAATTATATCATTTGTAAGTTATTTATTGTTTCCAAAAGGGTTTCAAAGAAAGACAAATTATAAATGTGGCATGGAAGCATCCTAAGTGTAAGGGAAATCTCACGTCACCCAAAAAATATTTGTGTTTTCAATAATAGTTATTTCTATACAAAGTTACTATTTGTGGAAAATTACTATTTTTAGTAAGTGGGTTGTACAAGCTTGGAATGTTATGATTTCACATGTGGAGGTTCATCTTAGTTATTTTACCCTACCAATGGAGTTTATTGCCATATGATATATATTGCAAAAATTATTGAGGTTTTTGGGTACAAAACCTTTGAGCTCAAGTTTGAAGTCCTAATTGGCTTTGAAAGGAGGTGAAATCTTGGTTAATGGACACTTGTGCAATCAATTATTGTGGATCAAAAGTTGATGATTTTGAAAAGTACTTATAGTTAGAAATTGAGCTCGTATGCAAGAGTTATGGCATTCAAAAGTTGGGCTACCTAAAAGTATAATTCGTGACTTGCTTTGGGCCAACCTAATATAATTCATAATTTTTTTTGGGCTGACCTTATGTAATTAATGATTATTTGGGGGTTGGCCAGGGGTTGGGGCTAAATGTCTAGAACCTTCCCAAATAGTGAAAATTTGCCCATATAAGGGAGGCCCATAAGTTGTTTAATGTAGTTATAGGAGGTAGTTTGTGGCTTTGTCTTGACGAATGTTGTGAAGAAAGCACCTAGGTGGTTTTGCACATTGTATTTATGAAAATTTGTAATTTCATATTTGTGGAGATAATAAGAAGCCCATTTTATGTTCTTGCAAAAACTATGTTGTTTCTCTATTTATGTGTGTGTTTGTGGTATTAAGGGGAGAACCCTTCATCAAAACGGTTTTGTTTTGGAATTTGGGGCCTCTAATATCTTCAACTATGTACATTAAAATGGATTGTTATTTTTATGCAAATAATTCTATGAATGTTGAATAAATAACACAAATCGTGCTTACTAAGTTTTTATATTATTTGCTTGATAGTTTAAAGTCTTCATAACTTGCAAATTGAGTCATTGTAAATTAAAAGGATGCATGCCAAGTGTTTGTGAAAATATCCTTTGGTTGTAGGTCTACATTTTATATGTGGACATCATATGCATGCATTCAAAAAGATAGAAAGGATTGCATTTGTATTTTAGTTCTCTTCCTCAATATCTTGGAGTTTTCTTGCAAGCATTTAAAATTTATTCGAAACCATTCCAAGAAAGGGGAAAAAAAATGAGAATAAAAGAAAAGAAGATATTTTTTTTCTTGTAAAGTGTTTGGTAAAATGATAAACATTTGAAAAGTGAAGCAATTCAGTGCTTTTTGGAGTCGAAACTTGTTGGGGTTGTTATTGATAAAATGTTTTAATTTTTTTACTTTTTGTTACCACTTGTGATTCAACATGTTACTTCCCCGAACCTCATATATGTAAAGAATAAGTGAACCCACCAATAGACCAAAGAGAGTCTTCATGGTATTTGAATATGAGAACTCAATCTTCCTACAACTATTTTGGAGAAGATAAGAGGCTTTCCATCCCCATTGGATTCTTTTTTATTTGAACCAATAGAGTTTGTTATATATATATATATATATATATTTGTACTCATTCAAAATCTATATAGAGTTGCATTCAAGTATAAAAGTATTATGTTGTATTTTATTTTTCAAAGGAAAGTTCACGACTTTTGTCATGGTGGTATTTACTTGCATCCCCACTTCTTGGTAAAATAGGTCCAAAATTTCCAATTTATATCTCAAAGCTTTAGTAGATTTAGCAATAAGAATAAGGTCATCACCATATTAAAATAGTCTTACCACATAGCTTGCCAAATGTATACCTTCTCCATTGGCTTTCTTTAACCACTCTTCCATTTTATCAATATATAGATCTAACAAAGTAGAGGAAAAAGGGAATTCTTGATTAACTCTAATGTCACTCCTAAAGCATCCAGATATACCCTTCCTAGTTCTAATTTTCACTCTAACTCCCTAATACATCTTATAAACACCAACCATTTACTCTTTTGGGACTTGCAAGTCTTCCATTTTTGCCAAAACTTATCCCAGGGTTCAAAGTCAAAAGATTTCTCAAGTCCATGAAACATCAAAAATATTATGCTCCATGGTTCTCCCAAGATTTTTCAATGAGTTGTCTTAGAGTGATGCAATGATCAATGGTAGACTATTTTGGTATTATTTTCATTTTTCCCCTTTCTCTTCTTTCATCTTTAATTTTCTACCAAATAATTGATTTTATACTCTAGCATACTCTTGAGGATTTTTCCAAGAAGGGGATTAACCACAATGCTGTGATTTTTGAGGGATGGTTGATTTCTCTATTGTTTCGAAGAGGTATAAAAACACTCATTGTCTATTCAATTGAAAAGTCTCCTTGTGTGACCTTGTTAAATAAAATTGCCTTGTGTGACCTTATTAAAAAAAAAAAAATTGTGAGAAGCAAGGAGCTCTAGTCCCAATTTTAAAATTTATTCCTATAAACCATCAATAACTTGTACCATTTGTCATCTTCTTTATACCCATTTAATGTATTCAATTCAATTTAGCTTTGGTGAAGTGTTAATTGTGGGGGTGAGGGGGGTATCTTCCCCATTTGGTCGCTTATATAACAACTTTGCGTATTCCAACCATTAGATATTTGTGATGTTGTTTTCAACTTATTTTCTCCTCTACTATAGATCTCTCCAAAAACCCTTAGAATTATGCTTCCCTAAAGAGAATAACTCTTTTCTTTGAGTACATCACTAAGGAGAACTCAGACATGGATGTCCTTAACAATGCAAAGAACAACGTGGTGGACAACTTCTGTACCACTAAGTGGCTTTTCCATGAAATCCTTGACCTCAAACACAAAATGAACACTCTAAAAAGGGAGACCTATAGCTTAAAGAATAGGGTCAATGAGGATGAGCAAAGCATGGACAGAAGAGTGGAGGAAGTCAACAACAAAACTCATGCAATGGACAGGACAATGCAAGGTATAGTTGAGCAGAGCTCTAGCATCCTAAAGGACAATGAGAACATCAAGAAGTTCATCCACTATGTAGATGATCAGAGCATCAGAAAGGAGCAATATCCTAATACCCACAGCTTAAAGGATAGGACTTTGGATGAAGGCACAAGGAAATGAACCAGATCCAACACTAGGAAAAAGGATACCCTGGCCCTAGATTTGGAGCTTTCTGAGATGAAGGAGGCAGTAGAGAAGCTGTTGGAGCTGGAGATCAATGCAGCTAAAATGTTGAGGGACATTGTCTGAGCACCCTGGCCTTTTGTGGGCTACACTAGTTTTTTGGCGTCTCTCCTTGGCTTTATTTTTGTCTATACGTTTGTTTAGGGAGATGTTCTTTCTTTTTGCTTTCAGGCTCTATTTGTAGCCATTTGTGTTCTATTGTAGACTGATTTTTTTCTATGTTTGAGTTTTAGGTCCCTTTTAAAGCCTGTCTTCCTTAATCAAAAACTCTTTTCTTTGAGTAATCAAATATCTCTCATTTAATTTTTTAAAATCAATTTCTTGTATGTGGTAATGTTTTTTTCTTCCTGACTCCCCCACTTTAAGAGATCTTTCACATCCTTGCATTCCTCGTCATGCCAGGGGCTAACAAGAAAATGTTTGAGATGCCCTTGAGTGGCCTAGGTCTATTACACCCATATAAGGCTCTATGTTGTCATTTATATTAGCATTATTTCTTATTAATAATGTGTTTGAAAGGTAATGCAACAAAACAAGGATGTTGCCCTTGTACATCAAGCCACGTGAGCAAAGAATATTAGAAACACACTAACATCATAGTAACATTGTCAACAAACTAACAACCTCAACAAGAAACCAAGAACACATTAACCATTACATATCACCCTAGAATTACCATTGATAGAAAAATCAAATAACTATAATTAGTAAATAGCATATTAACTAGGGCATTAGTTAACTTGATATCATGAGCAATCCAAAAAAATTGAGGGTCTATCATAGTATCCATCACAACTAAACTGAACAACATAAAAGTAGCAATTCTTTACATAGTCCTCACAGAGACATTAACTAGAAATAATAAAATATGTCTAGTACTAATGTCTTAACCCAATAACCATGATAGGGCCATGGAAACGTAGAAACCACAGAAAAAATGATACTCACAAAGATCCCTAATTCTTCTTGTTCTTTCGTTCAAAGGTCAACACTAAAGAGTTTCAATCCTTAGTGAATAATTGAAATAGTTCCTTATGCTCCTCCACATCCTTCTTGCCATTTTTTATGGCATCCTACATCACATAAATATCAAGTTGTGCATCACTTCAATCACAAATATACGAACATCATACAATTAAACATCCAAATTTCTATTTTCCCATCCACATGTGCAATCTTGGCCTCCGCCACCACATGATGTTTCTTAAGGGTCTTAATGTCATTCGAAGGGGGGTCATTTATGTAGGATTATCCTTGGGTAGTTGTAAATCTTGCATCACCCAAAAATATTTCCTTTCAATATCTCTATTTACAATTCATTTCGACAAGTTTTCTGATAAGAAATGGTTCAACATTTAACAAATGAGCTTTTAATTAATACTTAATCAACTTCAATGACCTTTCAATTTTAGGTTGCCCATTCAAATTCTAATCGGAATGTAAATCCAATAACTCTTCAACTTCCTTGAAGATGTATAAAGGGGTTCAATTTGAATCTAAGATAAGAAGGAATATGGACATACATCTTGTTTGCTGAGATTGCCAATCTATATTAGATCTTATATATAGAGTTCATGGGCAGACATCTCAACCATGGGATTGCCCAACTCCTATAGAGTTCATGGGCATACATCTCATTCATGAGATAGCCCAACTTTTATGAGCTCAAGCACATAGCTCCTCCATGAGTTTGTCCAAATTTGATTGATTTGTAGGCATATATCTCAGTTACAAGATTGTCCACAATTGTATCAAATTTTATTTAATATTATGATTAAATTTAACTCTTGATATTATTTATCATGTGTTTACAATACCATTATTTATTCCTTTGGTATTGTCCTCTGAATTGACAAAATAATTCAGATTAGTGGTACCAGAGCCAAGTTTAATCATGTTAGCTACATCTATAAGATCAATTTTTTTTTTATCAATGTGCGGGTGAGTATCAGTGCAGGGTGGCACAAGGAGAATATATGGAAAGATTTGGAGAGATGTTTAGACAACTACATGATAAGTATAAGGTGAAAAATGGGGAAGTTTCATGTTTTCCATAGATAATCTAGTATATGAAGTGGATGCTTTGAAAGAAGTGGAAAGAGGAGATGTTTGAATCACTTTATTTATTTATCAGAAAATGCAATGCAATCACCATGTGGCTATAGGTGACGCGAAATGCATTTATGATATTTACATTGATGAGAATGGATTTACTCTACATGAACTTCAGACATTGGTCGACAACCTTTGGTATTCAGATAGATACTGGAAACCACTCCCAGCCATCTACACAAACAAGGTGGCAAAATTGGCTAAGATTTATTTGGAGGGGAAAAATGGTGAGATGCCCAATCTGAATAAATCTGTTGATGAGAAACCCGATCTGGATGAAGTTGCGAAGACCATTGACAGGTCATTGTACATCATTGGAGAACGTGATGATACGAAGAGAAAAGATATGCAACAAGTTGTAGACTACATGGAGGTGGAGAATAACTAGTCTCAGTTTTTCATATTTTCATGTTCAACTATTTGATTTTTTGAAACTTGAATAAATACTTTCCTTCCATTTAAAAAAAAGCACAGAAAAAATTATCATCGGACAAACTTTCATCACCTGGAGCTCACCACATTAAGAATAAAGGATATCAATATATTGGACAAATCAATACTCAAAAAAAACTTATGCAGAATAGGGTATTTTCTAATCATCTAAATTTATGTGATCAAAGGCCTTCACAATATTTTACAGAATCAAAACTAGAGCAGTTTCCTTAGGATTGCTGCTGTCATAAATTTTCTAAAAGCTTTGGGCACGATAAAGAAGATCAATGCCATATTATGCAATATATTATTCATTTAACAAGAGTATTTTGTGGCAAATTGTCACGGTTTTTTAATATTTTGATTCGACGTACTCAAGAGAATGTATTCCAATCTGAATAGAAGAATTATTATGAGTTGGGCACATCGTTATTTCATTTGGAAGATGATCGGGCAATGGGCCCATTGCCTCATAAGAAAGGAGGAATGATTAGAAATGATTCAACATTTTAAAAAGAGCATTTAATTAATACTTAATTAATTTCAATGACCTTTCAATTTTTGGTTGACCATTCAACTTCTAATAGGAATATAAATCCAATAACTTTTCAAGTTCCTTGAAGATGTATAAAAGGGGTTCAATTTAAATCTAAGATAAGAAGGAATATGGACATACATCTCATTTGCTGAGATTGCCAATTTGTATCGGATCTTATATACAAAGTTCATGGGCAAACATCTCAACCACGAGATTGCCCAACTCCTATAGAGTTCATGGGCATACATCTCATTCACGGGATAACCCAACTTTTATGAGCTTGGACGCACAACTCCTCCATGAGTTTATCCAAATTTGATTAATTTGTAGGCATATATCTCACTTACAAGATTGTCCACAATTGTATGAAATTTTATTTAATATTATGATTAAATTGAATTTTTGATATTGTTTATCATGTGTTTACAATACCATTATTTCTTCCTTTGGTATTGTCCTTTGAATTGACAAAATGATTCAAATCATTTTTTTATGTGATACATATGGTGTGGTATAGGAATCATGGAGGTCCCATGTTTGGCTTCACATCTTATTCAAAAATTTCCAAATGAAATATCTTAAAAATAGTCCAGTCTTATACTGGCTTTCTTTTTTTAACAATTAGGGTCACAAGTTGTAGCTTGTAATGAAGATTAACGACACACGATAAAGGTGTAGTGTTCTATGTTGTAACACATTTGGTTGACCCTCTTGTATGTTTGTATGACACAATGTATCTATTTAGGGTTTTTCTTATTATTTGTGTCCTGACCTATATATTTGTAATACATCATGTTTGTCTCTAAAATTAATGATTAGATAAGTTGATTTTGTTAATCTAATTGCAAGATATATTGCCAATTAGTGCCAAAACACTTAGTCATAATGGATAGACAGTAGTAACCGAGTTACTAGTCTGTAGAGTTAACCAAGCTCACAAAGGAACCATGCAAACAATGTTAACTATACAGGAAGTAAGCAGTGTCAACCAAGGTGATAGTTCACACTGAGTTTTAGTGTCAACTGAGCTCTAGTGTGAACCAAGTTAGAAAAACATTATTCTTCCAAAGTGATAATCAAACTGGCAGATCAGTGCCAACTTAGTTAGCAATGTTTACCGAGTGATCAACATGAATCGAGCATCTAGTATCAGCCGAGTGCCAGAGTTAGCCAAGGTGACAGTGTTGCCCGAGTATCTTTAGCATCACCCAAGTAAGCCATTGGACCCATGTTTCAGCATTGAGCTAACTTGGTAATTATTTTTGGAATTAGTTATGTTGTAGTCAACTTATGAATCAACTATTTGGATGGATATAAGTATGAAGTATTTTGATATCCACTGACATGACATAGATGCATTGTAAATTGAAGAACATCAGTGAATATGGAAGAGCATATTGTTTGAAGGCTACAAGCATTTTAAGGAAATGAAGGGACCTATCTATCACAGTCAGGTGATCAATTTACTTTAAAGGATCTTCATCAACAATCACAGTTGCACATGAGAGATCAACCCACTAATTCATCCTAACAGTTGCATCAATCCCAAATCCTTTAATCGGGTGAACCTAATAGTCCTTTGCAAAAACTCCTAAACAGAGTACATACTTAATTGTATTGTATAAATCCTTTCACAAGGTGGATCTAATAGTCCTTATTACCCTTCACCGAGGAAGATCATCAGAAGTGATCATTTGTAAGCCTTAACAAGCCAACCTTATTACTGTAGTAGTGAAGCATTGTGGGTGTCATCCCCACCCCAATTTTACCTTCTACTTGGAGGGTTTTTGGGTTACCAATATTGTGTTATGGTGTTGTTACATTACTGCTTTATGTTTCATGCATGCAAGTAGATTAGAAAACTTAACAAAGTGGTTTAGTTAAAAGAAGTTTGAGTGGTTTCTAATTCCGTCCCCCTCTTAGTTACCTAGCTTGGAGGAAGGTTCTCATATCATAAAGTTTAGTAGGTTTAGAGCAAAGATAAAAGATAATGGAAGTATGCAATGGAGAAAGCCATTGAGAATGAAAAGTTAGATCTACATGTGGCCATGGGTCAAATCAAGAAACTGGAGGAGTAACTCTCTCAATCTCTAAAAAGAAGAAAAGAATTAGCAGGAAATATGAATGACAATCTCTACATAGAAGAAAGAATTGAAGATATTTGCAAAGAGAGAATTCTAGATGAAGCAGATGTAGTTATTAAAGATCTACTTTGAAGGAACCTTATTCTACAAGAAGAAGTTAGAAAATTGAAAAGAGAATAGGAGATTCATTTAGTTAGGATATGTGAAGTTATGGAATAAAAGAACCAAGTTGAAAATGAAAAAAATATGGTAGAAGAAGACATAAGACTAATCAATACTAGGATAGAAGAAAAGGACAATGAAATCTACCAGCTTTCACTACATCAGGAAGACATGGCAAATTAGTTGAAGGATGCAAATCAAGAAGTCATCAATTTAAGGACAAAAAATAAAAGACTCTGGAATGATCTTGGAACAAAAAGAGAAACTAATAAAGAATGACGAGATCACAAGCAAGAATGGATCAGTTAGTTAAAATATCTCATAAAAGACATAAACGG